>JAUTXW010002347.1:0-44081 GCA_030620095.1 Kuschelorhynchus macadamiae | reverse complement strand
GTCGTAGATGGTACTGTAGTATCTGTTGTTTCGGTAGTTTCCGTTGGCGCATTAGTCGTAAATGGAACTGTAGTATCTGTTGTTTCGGTAGTTTCAGTTGGTGCATTAGTCGTCGTTGGACCTGTGGTATCTGTTGTTTCGGTAGTTTCCGTTGGCGCATTAGTCGTAGAGGGGACTGTAGTATCTGTTGTTTCGGTAGTTTCCGTTGGCGCATCAGTCGTAAATGGAACTGTAGTATCTATTGTTTTGGTAGTTTCCGTGGGCGCATTAGTCGTCGTTGGACCTGTGGTATCTGTTCTTTCAATAGTTTCCGTTGGCGCATTAGTCGTCGTTGAACCTGTGGTATCTGTTGCCTCAGTAGTTTCCGTAGGAGCATTAGTCGTCGTTGGATCTGTGGTATCTGTGATTTCAGTAGTTTTCGTTGGCGCATTAGTCGTAGATTGGACTGTAGTATCTGTGGTTTCGGTAGTTTCTGTTGGCGCATTAGTCGTAGATGGTATTGTAGTATCTTTGGACTGTTTCGTGGTTCGGTAGTTTTCGTTGGCGCATTAGCCGGGGATGGAACTGTTTTATCTGTTGGTTCGGTTGTTTCCCTTAGGGCGTTAATCGTGTTTGAAACAGTATTATTTGTTACTTCGGTAGTTTCTGTTGGTGTATTAGTCGTGGTTGGGCCTGTAGTATCTGTTGTTTCTATTGGCGCAATAACATCGTTGATGTTGTTTCTATTATTTGAGAACGATAAACTTCTCTTGTTTCGGGCCTTAGTTCCAGTTTTGAGCTTGCATTCGATGATTTGAGGATATTTTCTTATATATTCTGGGCACAATGTACCTACTTGTTTTGACTCAACACATCTTTTTGCAACCTTTTTGTCAATTCCTAAAAATAGTTAATAGAGTTAAACCAAAATTCTAATAAATAAAAGTAGATAATACGTGAACTGTCCAGCCTTCTACCAGGTCAATTCTGTCATCACACTTATGGCTCCTTATGACGTGACACCTGTCACTTTTGGACAAATGTTTTGGATACATTTTAGATAATTAAAAGCTAAAAAAGTTTTGCTTCCGCTATGGACTTTCTGTCGAGCGACCGACCTCATAACTGTAAGGTGTCTACGATACCACTGAATAATTAAGAGCTTTATAATAAAATGGTTCATGGATGTAATCGTTTCAGATGGTGTTATTTTATTAGTGTGTTAGATTTAAAAAATGTTGACACAGGAAATATTTATATTACTTTTAACAATAATTAAAATATAGATTTCAAAATTTAGGTAATACATTCGTATAAGCAAAAAATCATTTGAAAAAATGTGAACGTGTCAAAATAGAAGTTTTAGAGGTAGCAATAATCGACAAGGAATTTCATCATAATTTTTGGATTAATAGATACTACAGAATTTTAAAAACCAATTTGTTGTTATATAAAATAAGTGTGGTAATTAACGATTCAAATAAAATTTTTGTATAGAGCTATATATAAATTGTGTGTATATACGTATGTATATATTGGCACTGCAATCGCAGGGATACGTTCAAAGCAAACACTTCTCCCTGCAATAGAATCGATATTTAAACGTCTAAATTGGAAACAAATGATTGTTATTCAATATTATATGGGTTAAATGGTTACCGCTAATTTTAATATGGTTTTCAAAACTAGTAATTGATGCATCAAAATGCGCAATTTAAAATAGTGCAGAATCAACATTTAAGCTTCTTCCTGGACTAGATTAATTACATGATTATATCAATATTTAATATTTATCTAAGATTTTGTTTTTTTTTTTGTCAAAAGTACAATATGTCCTTCGAGATAAAAACAAAGAAAACAAAAAAATACAGCATTTTTGGCACTCAGATATTATGCTAATATGGATTTGTAAAACTTACCCAGGAGGATTAATTATTTTTCTGTCTCGTTCAGATGGCGTCAGCAGGTAAGTAAATACACCAGTAAATAAAAACGTCTGTTTATTCAGTACGAGAATTACCAAATGTTTCTCCTTTTTTTGGTGTATTGAAAAACTAACCAATCAGCTTGTAGAACAATACATGTATATATATGCTAATAATACAAGGATCTCGATTTAAAACAGTATTAGGCAAACCTTGGATATTTTTCTTGTCGATTAGAACCTGCAAAAAAAGATAAAAAAAACTCATAAGAGGTATATATAACATTTTGGGTACTTTATCTGTAGACTGAAGCACAAAAGAAACAATTATTTCTTAATAATATGTAACAATAGGTTACTGTTACTATTATAAAAATGTTGGTAGGCCGTAGTCAACATCGTCAAGATTAACCGAGTGTTCGACTAGGTCCACTCCTTAAAACTTCGTGTTCCACCCTTAAAGGCGAAAACTATACATGAATAATCTTCGAATACTTTAGGTTTTCCCTTTTGAGAAAAAAAGCTTATGTTTCGCTAGATCTAGAAACATTTCTTTGATTTTGAAAATCTGATAAAACTATTATTGCCAAATTAGTGCCATCAATCAATTCTGGGACAGTGTTTTAGTTCTTCGGTTAACCATAACGAAACAACGTATAAAAGGATATAAGGAAATATGGCTACTCAGTTCATTGAAAAAAAAAGCTATGAAAGATAGACAAGGAGAACTTTACACAAAAATATTTCTAAAAAGTAATAAAATGATTGATATACAGAGATACCAAATAACCTGATAGATTTTTAAAGTAGACTTTAGAAAGTTGACTATTTATATATTATATAAAAATTAATAATATTAACGGTATACATAAATATCAAAATATCCTAATGGATTTTACAAGTATGTCCATAGAACGTAGGGTACGCATATATGAATTATAATTTTATTTTATTCACCAGTAATTGATCACACTCATGATCAATGTTTTTTTCCTGACCTCTTGGACTTCTTTACTAATCATGGGTTACATCCCATAATCAGTAAGGATCCGGTACTTCGTTGATCTTTGTTACACATTATTTATAGCTCTGAAAAGGTTTTACAGCTTTTAGATCAGCTGTCTGTACAGCCTTACAGAAAGAAAATAAAATAATCTGTATACGGCTTTTATAACGGCTACCTGTGTGGCTAACGGGCTTTGGAACGCATCTGTTCAAGAAAATACGGGTTAAAAATAGCCCTGTTTGATGAAACACTACTAAGAATTGGTTTAAAACAGCACTGTTTGACAAAGTACAACTCTAGAACTAACTATGACATAGATCTGTTAAGGGAAAACGAGCTTTGAAGTGTAAAAATGTGTCCTTTATCAAATATATAAGGGGATCGATCATTCTAATTTGTGCTTCAAATGATCATATTTGTGCAAGAATTATGTATAAAAATATTCAGAAAATAAGCACATCGACGTAAATAAAATATCTGCTATCCAAAATTGGTGAACAATAAAATAAATAAATAAATACATGTTTTTTAACGGTTTTACAATTTTCTCACAAGAATCAATGTGTGCTATAAATATTACAAAATCCTTCTTGTTTAGGTTTTTTAAAAGCATAAGAGTCATGGTTTGCCAAGTAGTTTCTCATTTCAGAAGTTGGTTAATACACTTTGGTTTCTTCTCTGGTCACAATTTCATAATCTTTAATTCTTAAAATATTTTTAGGTATAATTTTCACTGGCTCAATATCTTCAATGAAAATCATGTATCAAATTTTACTTGCCTCGAGGCATCATAGTTCAGTCTTATTTCCTTTAATTTAGAAATTACTTTTTTTTGTTGGTGAAAATTACATTGTACGCGTAATTTTTTGGTTTAACCGTGTATAAATTCTTTTATAAAGCTCCCTGTGCCGTATCCCTCGAGCTCGTTTGTCGTATCACCGATGAGTTCACCGGTAGCTGGTTCGAGCTGACTATGTTTACGCGTAAAGATGACACTGTCTATATTATAGTAAAGAACTTTTCTTCTAGCTGCTCAAGATAGGACTATAACTCAAGTCAAGCCAGAGTCGTTGTACAAGCTGTCAAAGTGATATTTATAGTAGGAAGTGGATAGTAATATTCTTCAATAAACTAGTAGTTTACCAACAGAACATTTTCGCTAATGGGAAATATTGAATAACCTATATAGAAGCATTACTAAGTATGCTAAAACATTCTTCTGGATTATTTACGGATCTTGTAGTTCTTGCTGACCAAGCTTTTCCAAAAATGGTTTATCATAAGTTTTGCTAAACATGTTAGTACAGCGTTCCTGAATATCTTATCAAATTTCAACCTGACGCATTCTCTATTGAAGAAGTATTCGATGTATTTCTCCTTCTTCTCCGGTGTTGTATAATCTCCAGGCCAGCCTGAAGCTTCTTGTTTGATTTTTAGGAACTTGTTCACCATTTTGACGGAACGCCGTCGGGTTTTCTTATCCATATCATACTGTTCCACTTTGCAATTCCAAAAATGCTCGTTTTCCAACGATTTTGATCCCAGTTGTGCTCTTTTATATTCTCCATGTATGCACTCCTTAATATTTATATCTTCCTCACACGTACGACAAAGGACAAACATTAATTTATTATTCATTTGATCATGTAGGACTGGTTGATAAAGGTCTGAAGGTGGTATAATTTTACAATTTATCAGACCATCACTTTTCTGCCGATCCAAATTATTACGCTCATCTCCAATGAAAATTTGAGGGTGTTTAGTAGGAAATTTTCCATACTTACAGATCCATGGATAGCAAACATCAAGGTACTTGATTTGTTCACCTTCTGTAGCCTCAAAATAAGTATTAATAATTCCTTTCCTACCACCATGAAAAGCATCTCTAGGATGTGGGGGAACAGAAGTTAGCGCGGGATGAGGGTTTTCTTTCATGTCTTTTTTGAAATTTACATTGTTTCGATAACATTGTATTCGAAACTTCTTAATCGCTTAATCTTGGCCAGTCTAGACGTATTTTAAGTTTAGCGGTTCTGTTGGGTGATCGTGTAATGAACCATCTGTTTGATACTTGAAATAAGTAGGACAGCCATGCCAGTAACAACCATGAAATAAAATACTTGTTTGATCACCTGGCAAAAACTATCAACATTATGCTATATTAAGCTGTCTTTCCTATCAAATAAGCCATTTTAGAACGATTTCAGGCTGGCTGTCTCTGAACCTATATACCCTCTTTGGAATGATGTCTATTGTGTTGGGTTTAAGAAACTGTCGCCTAAAGACTTTATTGCTTCTGCCTGCAATGAAGTCTTTAGACGAAACTTTCTTTTTCAGAGACTGGGATTATAAAAATATTGAACTGCATACCTATTGTTATATATTATTAAGGTATATTTATTTCTCTTGTGTTTTAAAATCCCCTCTTAATCTAAGCCCCGTTATATGTTATATATACCTATTAAGGTCTTTTTTATGTTTCCTTGCCGCAGGTTCCAATCAACAAGCGAAATGTTCAAGATTGTCCTAATATTGTAGAGTAAATGTGTTTTAATCGAGATCCCTATATTACAGTGACGGCTCGTAGTTTAAAATTTAGGGTCGGCCGAGGCTCAAGGTCAATCAAGAGCGGTTTTATGGTGAGAGGGTAATGAGGTAATGACCCCTCCTCCCCCCAGACCGGTCAAACATCATGTGTAATTTTCATATTTTCTCGTGAAAATTACGATTAAAAACTTTTCCAGGAAACACTATAGCACAAGAACGACCTGTTGGATTAGGTCTCTTGTATATCCATAGATAGAGTATTGATGTAAATATAAACAATGTAATTAATAAATTTGCTGCAGGAAAAAAATTGGACGTTATTCTATAATAATTTATTAGAGACTGTTTTTTTTTTCACTTATGCCACAACAAGTATGAAAAAAGATATGGGTATTTATGTTGTTCTTATGCCATTGACAATAAAATATATTAACAAACTTTTTTTTTAATTAATCCCCCTTGAGGCCAATGTAGTGCTAATTGGTGCCGTGTCCAAATATGGTTCAATACTAGTCTTATTATTTTCCGTTTATTTCTTCAATGATAATTAGGTAAGCACCAACCTATATATAGCAGATCTAGGTTACAGTATAAATTTAATAAATAAGAAAAAAATGTTAGTAAAACGCTCTAGTCAGTCAATTTAATTTTTTTATATTTTAATGTGTCACGCCTTAAGAGGAAAATAAAATAGATGTCAAAGTGAAAGCTACATACACAACCAAAACAGTCCAGCAAGAACCACGATGCGGCCGGCCGACTTGCAAACGATATTTTAAAATATTCACTTCACATTTCGTCACCACATTTAAACCCTTAACACGAAGTGAAAATTACTAATATAATATATTAACCATCATTAGTTATGACTAATGTAAAGAGCTAACAAATTAGTTTAAAAATAAGTATTATCATTTTATAATAATTACAATTAATACGTGAAAAATGGTAGTATTCAATTGGGAAAAATTCCGGGGATACGTCCACATCTAGTCGGGCCGGTGTTGGGTGATATAAGTTACGACGAACGTTATAGCATCGGGATGGATGCGAACGTACTACGTACCGCGTGGATTAGTAGCTGAAGTCTAACATGTGAGATAATAGAATCGGCTGGCCGATCCACCGTCTAATAAATATATTAGAATATCTGTGGACGGTGGCTCACGGACTGCTGTTATTTGTATGTTAGTCAAGCAACGATAATAGGGATACCTACCTATTTTGCTATGTGCTCAGGAAATAATAAACTATATTTTGACTATGTGCGTTTTTAGGATGTTTGCAAAATTATTTTTTTTTAGAAGAGAATTTTCCCTGTATATTTTCTGGTATGGCCCGGCCGACCCTGCCGCCCCTGAGGAGCCGTCAATGCTATGTTATTAGCGTATTTTTCTATAAACTGCATTTGATTGGTTAGTTTTTCAATACTCCAAAAAAAAGAGGAAAAGTTTCACATTATGCAATTACAACTTATGCACGTAAATATACATTTACTAGTTGGTAGTTCTCGTACAAAATAAACCGACGTTTTTATTTACAGGTGTACTTACCTGCTGACGTCACCTAAAAGAAATTAAAAAATTAATCCTGCTCGGGTAAGTTTTACAAATCTATATGAGCGTAACATTTAGGTGCAAAAAATGCTTATATTTTTACGTTTTCTATATTGTTATCTTCAGAAACATATTGGATATAAAAAACAAGATATTAGATTTACATCAAATATTAATATAAACATGTAATTAATCTAGTCTAGGAAAAAGCTTAAATGTTGATTTTGCAATATTACAAGTTGCAGTGCATTTGATGCATGAATTAGTAGTTTTGAAAAACACCTTAAAACTAGCGATAACCATTTAACCCATAAAATATTAAATAACAATCATAGGTCGTTTTATTGGATTCAATTAAATTCTTTGTTGTCGATTATTCCTACGTCTTTAACTCTCTATTTTGACAAGTTCTCATTTTTTCAAATTATCTTTTACCCATATAAATGTATTACCTAAATGTTTAATTATATACTGAAATTATTGTTAAAAGTAATCTACATATTTCCTATCTCAAGTCGGTCGCTCGAAGCCTAGCAGAAGCCGGACTTTTTTAACTTTCAATTATTTAATATTTATCCGAAACCTTAAAATTTCACCAGTGCTAATGGGAAAGTAAGATGAGCTCCACTAAGTGGAGAGAGGTGAAGAGAGATGATAAGTAACAGATGAGAAGCGACAGTTAACAAGGGATAGGTGTGACGTCATAGGGGGCGGAACATGTGACGCCAGAGTGGAAGTGGAGGGGGGCTGGCCAATTCATGTATTACCTACAACCAAAATCTAATAAGCGATTAATTATAACAGAGCTAATAATATGAATAGCACAAATTAGCATTTTACTAGATCATGCAAATTAAACGATAATTTACACTGCGGCTTAAACATAATATGGTGTTATATTAATTTATAATCCACATTCAGTGGTTCATAATCAAATGATAACGGCTATTTAGGAAAATTATGGTACTGGTTATTGATTCAGAGTTATTTTTTGTTTCATAGATGTTTTATATACTTAATAGGTATAAGAAATTTTTAACAACTTATTAGACTTCAAGTCGTTATTGCCCTTTTCTGTATGGATATGTTCTTTTCCTCGAAATTTGCTTGATTAGTTACTATATTATAAATACTTAGTTAAGCATAATTTTCTGAAAAATGATCCAAGCCCTAATGATGGTCTTCGTCTTAGACTGAAATCATTTGGACAATAATTCTATTAAGAATAAATTAAAAGTAAATTTACTTTAAAATATTTTTGAACATCGCGGTATATACTTAACATTTATTCGATTTCACTTATATATTAGAAATTATTGATAACAGTTACTATATATACATTTTACTAACCATCCATATAGGTCACCTGTAGGCATCCATATTCTTTGCCGAAGCCCATTTTTTGTAAATTACAGGAACAATCGTCGGTCTCATGTTCGCTTGTCCCACCTAGAATTTAGTACAATAATATTTTGGACGGAATAGAAGATCAACAAATTTAAGGACAAAGTTCAGGTCGCCTTTAATATTATTTTTAATAAACTAAGATTTTCATCTTTTTTTAACAGGATGTTGAAGAAAACATGTTTTATTTAACTTTTTCAACAACTGTTTTACGG
The DNA here is from genome assembly GCA_030620095.1 of Kuschelorhynchus macadamiae. Taxonomy (NCBI): domain Eukaryota; kingdom Metazoa; phylum Arthropoda; class Insecta; order Coleoptera; family Curculionidae; genus Kuschelorhynchus; species Kuschelorhynchus macadamiae. The sequence goes on along the minus strand of JAUTXW010002347.1, from coordinate 35,450 downwards.
TTCACATAGAAAAGATATTAAACGCGTGTCAAAAATGAAATAAAAAGAATTATTAGTTTTTGGTGAACCTAGATATAGAGTATCTGGTAAATATATGATCAACCCTTAACAATGTGTAGCGGACGTCAAAATATTCCTAGCGATTCATATTAAAAAAACTAAAAAAGTCGCAAATGTGTACAAGGTCATCTTCCATCTTCGTATATTGACATTCCCCCAGCTCCTTTATTTGAAAACTTGTCAAACAATTGTCAACACGAAATTTCTTGGGGCTTTTCATAATCCTTCAGAATTTGCTGAAAATAAAAAAATTGAGCATCGAAAATGTCATATATTTTTGGAAAATGTAATTTTGTTGTAATTCATTGCAATGCTCTGTATATTATTATATTTTTGATATCTATATGCAATTTTAAGAATACCTCATGTAAAATACCTTATACTTAACTTCAGTTGTTCTCGAAATATTAAGGTTTGAAAATTAGTAATTTCTATATATTTACAGTAACCGTAAAAAGCGCAACTTGGTTTTCATTATCTGATCTTATCTTTTCAAAAACTATCTGATTGTTCTACCTACCAAACGAAATGAAGGTACCAAAAAATTATGGCTCTTGGGATTAGACTGTGTTAAAGTGGAATCACTACCCGACGTTTTGCCTTCGATTGCACGAAGCATCTTCAGGGATCTTTACATCGATATCGAAACGTTGAATAAGGTCGGAGAAGAATTCAAAAATATCTCCTTAAAGGCTTTTAGGTGCGGTAAAAATGCATATACATTAAATAGTAAGATAAAATTCACGGATTCTTTTTAAATATTGTAAAAGTCTAACATACACGGTGTCGCAAATGTTCAAGTTGTTTTGGAAATATTCGTAAAAAAACGAATGTTGCCAAATTCGTTTTTTAAAAATATTCAAAAACTGAAATCATATTTTTATTTTAACTGCATAACGACGTAAGATATAATGCATAGTTTACTACGGCACAGCAGTGCATTCGGCTGTAATACTGAAAACTTCCTCAAGTATATAAGCGTGTTAATGCAGAACAATCTTTACCGTCGTTCAGCTGCGGTGCGCACAAATTTTATGGCGTTATAGTTTATATGAGAGCATTTGAAAGGTTATGCAGTAAAAAATCACTTCACAGCCGTCATACCGGGTGTAATCGAGATTGCTTAGTAGGTGTCTTGGGTTATTAAAATGACATTTTTTTATGTACTTGATAGATTTCTGCGACTTCTGGTTTGACGGGAAGTGACTCTATTTTCCTTTTTTAAATAGAATATATCTATAAGTTTTTCTACATAGTATAGCATTAAAAATGCAACTCAATCCGCAATTTTGAAATTTTGACAGCTATTTTTACTTTTCGGTCCAGTATGCCGTGAAATGCCTTAAATTATTCTGACATGATTAAATAAGGTACAAAAAATAAAATTGATTTTTTTTATCGTTAATTTCTGTTACAGGGTGGTTCAAAGTTGACAGAATCTAACGAATACTATATACACATTAAGTCAAATTAGTAGTTGAAATAAAAACTATTAATAAATAAATAACAAGTATTTAACACGAAACATAAATCAAAACATATTTTTCCAAAATCTAGGCACCAATCAGGTTTTCTAAATAATTTCCGTTGACTATATGGCATTTTCTCACGCAAAAACGTTATCCTCTACAACATTTTGAAGTTGTCCAAGAGTTAAACTGCAAATTCTTCTTGAATACGGTCGTAATATTTCTCTAAAGTTTCCGGGGGTGTGTTATAAACAAAACTTTTGATTGTACCCCACAAAAAAAGTCCACCACATGACTTTTGGTCTGGGCTACGGGGAGGCTTCAAAACTGTTCCATTATTTGCGATAAAACGGAGTGGTGGGATGGAGAAAATAAATGTTTTGCTCTTCCGCCAAATGTAGGCCTTCTAAAAATTCCTCGAGGGAGTTCTCTAGGATTCCAATTTATGGCTCGCCTGTTAAATGTCCTTGGAAAAAGATCGGTCCAATAATACCCGTGCCTAATATCACAGCCCAAAAATTCACACCAAACCTTTTATGGACATTTTCCTTCTTTCATATGGTGTTGATTTTCTGTTGATCAGTATGTGGTGTTTTGCTATTGAATATACCATCTTGTTAAACCGGGATTCATCTGAATACAATATTTTAAAAAGTCAAATTATTATTCTGTAAGAACCAGCTACAGTAGTCCACTCTTCTTTGAAAGTCACCGACATCGACATACATGTTTTGATGTAATTGTTATTTGAATGAGCGGTAACCGTGTGTCCTCAAAACGCGGAAGCTGAATAGTAGAGCCCACGTTTAGAAATGCCGAAACGTTAATTTCCATTTCTTTGCTGATGACAAAGTCATTGTCTTGATGGATGACAGGCTCCTCGCGCATTTTTTTTTATTAAATAAACAATGTCTTGGCGCGAAGTATGTATACCTACGCCGATTAGGGTATTCTTTACGATATGCACGTTTGGCTTCTGCAGCATTTTTACCACATTACCTGTAAATTATCATACAACATAACTTTTTTTTGCTTAAGATTTAAAAATGAAATTTTAAGAAGAAGCCAATAACCAAACTTTACTAGTAGTACTATAACAATTTTCCCACTGACCGGAAGGCTGCCTGTTTCTTATTTGTTTTGATTTAGACTTTCATGCAAAACTGTCCTAAAAGTTTTGAAAATTATATGGTAACCAAACTTAACTTTATAACAATTTTGAAATTGATAGGATGGCTGAGTTATTCATAATAATTAGTTTTAATAATTCAGACCTCCATGGGAATCTTGATGATTGGAAATGATATTACCTATTTAGACGAACAAATTAAGAAATGTAAAACATGTAAAAAGAAAAAAATTAATAGTAGAAGTTTTTTTGTTTTTCTTTAAGAATTTGGAAAATTGACGAGGTTGGTAGGTATACATATAATATCACAAACCAAACATATTTTTTTATAATTATATAATATTATAGTTTATTGGGTAAAAAAGAGAAAATATTTTTTGTTTTTCTTATATATTAGAAAAAACACTAGTTATCATTTTTAATAAAGTTCATATGATGACGTTTTTTATGAACTTTATAAAAAATAGTAACAAATGCGTTTTCTAATATGTAAAAATCACAAAAAAGGTTTCCTCTTCAATTTTCCAAATTCTTAAAAAAAAACGTCTACTAGTATTTTTTTTTTACGTGTTTTACATTTCTTAATTTGTTCATCTTATTAAACATTGTGTCAATTTATTCTGATGATGGTAGGAAACATCTTCCAAAACGTAGCAAAATAAAAAAAAACCATGATATTTAGTCTATTTTTCGAAACCGTCAACCTTATACTATAAAAACAAGAGAGACCCTGATGAAGACGTTAAGTCAGAAACAAGAGTCTATGGTTAGCCATATTCCATTACTTTAGCGGTCATCCCAAAGAATCCATTTTCTACTATATACTAGTTCTTGCCGCTATAAGTCATATATTTCCTACTTTTGATATATATATATACATATACCGGGTGTCAACGATATCGTTTTACACGATGCCATTCATTTGCTTTTTAGGTTAGGATATTTATATTTGGGTTAACGAAATATGGTATTAAGACACATATTTTTCATGAAAAAACAATTGAATATTACTGCCACTTTTTCCGATATCAGAACCAAGTTAAGAATTTCAAATGGAACCCTGTATATTATTTTACATAGTTTGATAGAGCTTAGAATTACCTTTTCAATGACATATCACAAGTTATATTTTTTTTTCAAAATGGCGGACCAGGAAGCGCTTTTTCAAAATTCAATAAGGCGGTCGTTTCCCGATACCGATGAAATTTTGTTTAACAAATTATTAAAATATTAAACAAAATGGGGTTTTCAATGGATTTTAATCAAATTTAAAATCAAATTTTTAATTTATCACAAAATGGGATAAGTTTAATTTTTTCTTTAAAATGTGAATTTTTTCTTAAATTTTCTCAAAGATTTTAAATAGAAAGTTGTATTTATTAAATATTAGTATTAAAGTATATCTTATTAGCTACACGAAACCGCATAACAAGCCGTATTTTTGTTTTTTGTTTCAGAAAAAATTGACAAAACCTTGCCGATACACATTTTTCCTAATACATAACATGAAAAAAACACACACATATTATTAATCAGAAAATCCTGGAATATTTTTTATTTTTTATTGATAAGTAATTTTGTATTATTTTGACATTTTGTGACTGTTGTCTTATTTTAGGAAAGCGAGAAAAAATCACAAGTAGTATTAATTTTATTTTACCAGTAGATACGGTGCAGTAACATGAAAGATGACTTAACTAAGATAAGTAGGTCTTGGAAATAATTGCATAGGGATGCCATTATAATTTTCATTAGACTTAACCAGAAACGTCAAAAGTACTGTTTTGTATCGACATTTCTGATAACTTTCGTTACATTTTTACACTGAGAAAAACAAAAAACAAAAACAAAACCGCATAACAAACCGTATTTTTGCTTTTTGTTTGAGAAAAAATTGACGAAACTCTGCCGATATACATTTCTCGTAATACATAACATGAAACACACACACCCACACACACATATTATTAATCAGTATATTTCGGAATATTTTTTATTGATAAGCAATTTTGTACTATTTTGACATTTTATGATTTTTGCTGTCTTATTTTAGGAAATCGAGAAAAATTCACAAGTAGTATTAATTTTATTTTACCGGTAGGCTTTCGGTTTTTCCGGAAATACCTAGACCTAAGTCAAGAAGTTTAAAAAGAACCCTGTATATTTTTTCACACAGTTTGATAGAACTTAGAATTCCCTTTACATTGACATATCACAAGTTGATTTTTTTTCGAAATGGAGGACCAGGAAGCTTTTGTTCAAAATTCAATATGGCGGCCATTTTCTAACACCGAAGATATTTTTGAATTATAGGTAGAAATAATAAACAAATATGGGGGTTTTTATTGGGTTTAATGCTAATTTAAAATCAAACTTTCACAATTAATACAAAAGTCACTCAATTAAATGTTCTATGCGCTGTCCGCCTTGTTCTTGGCATAGTGTAACTCTCTCAACATTTTCCGCGAGCAGGTTTCGTAAATTCTGTTCTGAGATACTCTCAACGGCTCGTCTTATTCTATTTTCTAACATTTCCAACGATATTACAGGAGTTGCATACACTTTTTCTTTCAGATGACCCCATATAGAAAAATCAAGCGGGGTTAGGTCAGGCGACCTCGCTGGCCATCGAATTGGTCCATTGGTTCCCAACCAGTTCTCACCAAATCGTTCATTCAAGTAATTTGCAACAATTCTTGAATTATGAGCAGGGGCGCCATCTTGTTGGTAAACTAAATCATCATTTTGCTGCAAATTATTTATAAAATGTTCAATTTCATTTTCGAGAAAGTCCAAATACATCTCGCCAGTTAAAGGCTGATGGAATAATATTGGACCAATAACGCTTAGTCCTACAACGCCTAACCAAACATTAACTCCAAAACGTTCCTGGAAGGCACCTTCTCTTACTAATATTTGATTTTCCTTTTCCCAATAACGAAAATTATTTCTATTAAACATCCCTAGATTAGTAAACCTTGATTCGTCCGAAAAAATAATCTTATGATGAAACACAGGACTTATTCTATAATTATCTAAAAACCAATTGCAATAAATAAGTCGTCTTTGGAAGTCATTTTCAAAAAGGTGGTGGTGAATTTGATACTTAAACGATTTAAACCCGTGTTTCTTTAAAATTTTTCTGGCGCTTTCATGGGACGTATTGCACTGTTTGCCTAATTCACGAAGGGAAGCTGTACGGTCATACTCGATGTACGCTAAAACGTTTGTTTCCACTTCTTCGCTTACTACGAAACCATCATTGCCATTAGCATGGACACCACCATTATTTTCATTTTTTAAATGTTGTACTAGCCAAGGATAATATGCATGTGAAGGAGCGTCACGATTCGGAAAGCGTTCCTGGTATAATCTCTCTGTGTCCCTTGAATTTTTGCGACATTCCCCATAAATAAGGAGCATGTCAATTTGATGTTCTCTTGAATAAACCATAATATTTATTTTTAAAACTAACTAGAACCACTTCTCAGTGTAAAAATGTAACGAAAGTTATCAGAAATGTCGATACAAAAGAGTACTTTTGACGTTTCTGGTTAAATCTAATGAAAATTATAATGGCATCCCTATGCAATTGTTTCCAAGGCCTACTTATCTTAGTTAAGTCATCTTTCATGTTACTGCACCGTATCTACCGGTAAAATAAAATTAATACTACTTGTGATTTTTTCTCGCTTTCCTAAAATAAGACAACAGTCATAAAATGTCAAAATAATACAAAATTACTTATCAATAAACAATAAAAAATATTCCAGGATTTTCTGATTAATAATATGTGTGTGTTTGTTTCATGTTATGTATTAGGAAAAATGTATATCGGCAAGGTTTTGTCAATTTTTTCTGAAACAAAAAGCAAAAATACGGCTTGTTATGCGGTTTCGTGTAGCTAATAAGATATACTTTAATACTAATATTTAATAAATACAACTTTCTATTTAAAATCTTTTTTTTAAGAAAAAGTTCACATTTTAGAGAAAAAATTAAACTTATCCCATTTTGTGATAAATTAAAAATTTGATTTTAAATTTGATTAAAATCCATTGAAAACCCGATTTTGTTTAATATTTTAATAATTTGTTAAACAAAAATTTCATCGGTATCGGGAAACGACCGCCATATTGAATTTTGAAAAAGCGCTTCCTGGTCCGCCATTTTGAAAAAAAATATAACGTGTGATATGTCATTGAAAAGGTAATTCTAACCTCTATCAAACTACGTAAAATAATATACAGGGTTCCATTTGAAATTCTTAACTTGGTTCTGATATCGGAAAAAGTGGCAGTAATATTCAATTGTTTTTTCATGAAAAACATGTGTCTTAATACCATATTTCGTTAACCCAAATAAAAAAATCCTAACCTAAAAAGCAATTGAATTGCATCGTGTAAAACGATATCGTTGACACCCGGTATATATATATATATATATATATATATATATATATATATATATATATATATATATATATATATATATATATATTTTCTGCACAAAGAAAACTATCTTTAAAAGTGTTTCGTTATATCCTTCAGTCGATAGTGTCAATGGTATATACTCGTAGTATACGTACCTATTCAGTTCCTAGTAAAACTATTATTATTATTCTGTGGCTCAAATCAACAACTGCTGGCAATATTTGACACTAAACTAATTAAAAATTCATGAAAGAATATAAAAACCTTTTAACGTTTTGCAACATTATTTAAAAGATCGGTAAATTTCCTTTTACCCGGAACTTTCGTCGTAACGGATTCCATAAGAAAAAGATACAGCATATTTTATATTGATATAGTTATTTTGTAATAAATTAACACATTATATAAATGTCAATATGTGTAAATCTTTTATTACGAGAAAGGATCTATTCAAAGGACTCATTTTTGAACCAAAGTACCCAAGTCTTACCTCTTAAGAAATTACAAATACAATGTGTGTGGTGGAATCTGTTATGTGAATGTTCCGAGCATAGAACAATGACCTGATTTTTTAAAAAGTATTTTTCTAACACCCATACATACATAAATACATATATACCTACATATTTACATACATACATTCATACTTACGAACATACAAATATATATACCATTTTTAAATTTTTTGTTTTATTTATCGGGATTATTTTATATTACTTATCTATAAAAAAATAAATTACATTTATTATTTTCCTCCATAAAAAAAGATTTTTTTTGTAGGAAATGGAATTTTACTGCCTTTTTAAGCATTAAATTATGCCGCAATTTTTCACACTTGATTTTTGTATCAGATTTCAACTTAATTGAATAAATAGTTTTTGGTACTGATATTTTAAGCATTTAGTTAGGTCGCTATTTTGTTTAAGCATAAAGACTCCTCACCAAAATTTTACCAGTGTATTTGTAGGTCACACTTGATTTTTGGGCAAAATTTGAGGAAAACTGGGTTAATAGTTTTTTAGTAATATTTTTTTTTACATTTTATTAGGCCGTCATTTTATTACGTCATATCGAATTTTCTCAAAAATTAATTTTTGACCAAAATTTAAAGTCAATCAAATAAGTAGTTTTTTAGCTATGCCGCAAACGGAGAGACAGACCGACGGATTTGTGAATTTCAACATCTCTGAAACGTAAATGTCTGCAAAAATCTCGGAGGGTGATTTCTATACTATTACAATACTTTTCTCTTACAAGAAAAGTAAAAAGGTACTGCAAATTAATCATATCACCTGCTTTCTGATTTTGAACCCCGAAGTCCGAATTTCTGACTATGCGTCTGACAGATACTTAAAATTGGCAAACACACATTAAATTGTTTTCAATAAACATATATTAAATTAAAGCGAAACGAGTCGCCGTTGGCTCAGTCTATAGTGAGAGCCAACAGGGTTGCCATTTTTGGGACCGTCGACGCAGAGGAACATATGTGTTTTCTCTCGCACCCATAGCACGCGAAAAAGAATAATAGATCCAACTTTCGAAACTATTTATGAATGAAATGTTGAGTCTATCCTTTGTTTTATAGTCTAAGCCTTCAACCCTCTAAAACTATATCATGAGGGTAACGAAGGATATTTCGAAAACCTGATTGGTGACTACATTTCAGTAAAACGTATTTCGATTTGCATTAAGTAAACTGCGGGACACAAAAGAAAACCGGGCGGTCCTTAAAATAAACATCCATTTTCTTAAGCAAGCGGAAAAGTAAAATTTTTGTACGCAAATAAATTTTATGTTATTTTATTTGTTGTAATAGTTTGCCGCTTCGCCTATAAAGTGCGCCAGCTAAGTGGTACGGAAAATTAATCGAGGATTTAGTAAATTTCCCACTGGTCCACTTGCAATTGGGATGTGCCTAAAGTCTCCATGCACTTGCCGCTAGAAGGTTCTAGCTATTTCCAGTGGCGCCTATACATTTCGAGCATTTCTTTTCATTTCTTTATAGCTGCGTTGCGTTGAATTTGAATTATTGTTTCGAAGTAACGATGGCGAGCAAAAGAGGAAAAACAATTCGAAGCGGTGCACGCGACGTTATTGCGAGCATTATAGCGGCCTGTACTAGAGAAGCTGAAAATAATAGTTTAACTATTCCAATTCAAAATCGAACAGAACGCGCTGCATTTTACACTGGTGTTTCGGAGAGTAGTGTAAGAAAAATCCAAAGAGAACATAATGATCGCTCATGTTCTACTTCACCTTTAAAATCTCCTGGTAAAAAAAGACCCCGATTATCATACAAAGATAAAATTGACAATGGTGATTTTCAAGTAAATCGACGAACAATAGAGGATTTTTATATAAACTTGAAGAAGGTTCCGACCTGCTAACCCCTACTTCGGGCTGTAAAGAACAAAATAGATTTTCCGTACGGGTATAAAACCTTAAATCGGCTTTTATTACGATCAAATGCTTAGGTTTGGCGCAAGTGCCAAAATAAACGAAAATTGCTCATTGAGAGAGCAAATATTTTTCACTGACGGGTGAAACATCTATCAACTGTAAGGCAATTCTTGCCTATAGAAGGACGCAATATTGTGTATCTAGACGAAACCTGGATAGATAATGCTATGACAGTGAACAAATGCTGGCAAAGTGAAAGTATTACAGGTGTTGTTCAGGGAATCCGCTCTAGTAGACGCTTTATTATAGTTTATGTTGGTTCAGAAGCCGGATTTGTTCCAGGTGCTGCTTTAGTTTTTCGCTCGGAACTAACAACTGGAGACTATCGTGGAAGATGAATAGAGATAATTTTGAAAAGTGGTTGCTCGAGAAGCTTCTACCTAACATTCCTCACAAATTAGTCGTGGTAATGGATAATGCATCTTATCATTCTCACGTAGAAGATAAAGTGCTAACTAAATACTCTACAAAAGCTCATATGATATCGTGGCTTAAATCGAACAATCTTGTATGTGATCCAACATGGAAAAAATATCAGTTATATGAAGTAATATCCATACATGTGCGACCTCAACCCTGTTGAACTTGCATGGGGAGGAGTAAAAAAATATATTCGACACACCGGTGAACTTTCAATTAAAGATTTAAATAAAATAACATTAGAAGCGATTGACTCAATATCGGCTGAAAATTGGAAATCGTATGTTAAACATGTTCGTTCTGTTGAAGATAAATACCGGGAAACAGATGGCAAAACTGAAATGGTTATTGATGATTTAGTTATCGCACTGGAATCTTCAAGTAGTGACGACGAAATATCATCGTTTTCAGAGGAACACAACGATTTAGAAGGAATTGAACCATTAAAATCGTAGCCGTCAACCTCAAAAATGGCTTATTTTTTTTTTCATATATTTTGTAAAATTGTTCATAAAGTAGCTGTCAATAAACTGCTTCAAAACAATTAATTTTCTGTTCAATACGATGTCAAAAAGTATCTAATATTGCAATTAATATTTGAAAAACTACAGAAATCATATTTTTCCAAAATTAACACATCAATGTAGTTATAGTAGGGAAGCCAGCACTGATTCCAGTGAACAAGATTTATCAAAATTTTAACTTATGCAGGTCGACTTTGGGCTATTCGGGTATGCCAAAAGTGACCGTTTGTCTCCGTCTGTCATATTACTTTGTACAGGGGGCGTCATTGCGAAGTACTTTACAGGGCGTTTCCTAATTGCATGCTAATGTTAAAGGAGGGTGATTCTTGGACCTTTTTTAAGAAAAAAGTTTAATATGAACCTAAAAGTTTTAACTTTAGAGATACAGGGTTTTAAAATAAAAAAAAAATTTAAATCCTAATTTTGATGCTATTATAGATAAATATTGTGTGAAATTTGATACACGTCTTTTATGCATAAAAGGGCATTTTTTTTATTAACAATCAATTTTGAAATTTCTACCAGTGGCGTGCATATATAATTAACCTGGGTAAACCCGTATGCTCCCTAATGCATAGAAGACGTGTATCAAATTGAAAGCAGTTATCTACAACAACATCAGAATTGGGATGGAAAAAAAATTTCTTTTTAAACTTTACCATCCTGTATCTCAAAAATGAATACTTTTAGGACATAAAAACACCCCCTTTAACATCAGCACGCAATTAGGAAGCGCCCTGTATAGTACTTCACAATGACGGCCTCTGTATAAAGTAATATGACAAACGGAGACAGACGGCCACTATTGGCATACCCGAGTAGCTTAAAGTCGAACTGCATAAATTAAAATTTTGATAAATCTCATTCACTGGATCTGATGCTGGCTGCCCTTGTAAAATCTGGACTTGTAAATCGGGTATCACTATACTGAGTGGTCCAATTATAGTGGACGTAGGCAGTAGCCCGGGAACCGTTAATGACAGAACTCAAGAAAAAATATATTTATAGGTAAATCGATCAAGAAAAATCAAAACTAAATCATTTTAAACACAAAAGAGATATAGAAGTGCGGTACACAAAAGAAAACAGACAAATATAGATAAAGGTTTATTAAGCATAGTTACATTTTTTAATTATCTGAAGTGCGTATAGTCAAAAAGGAGTGCCATATTATTTAAAGAACGGCGGGACACCACTGGTTTAAAGAGATTTCTTGGCCAACCTTGACTCCGCCCGGTTTTCTTTCGTGTCCCGCACTTTCCTTGGTATTTATTTGTTTATTTTTTAATTAAAAGTCTTTATTTCCACTAACTGACCACTATCTGACCTAATGTGTTTGTATTCGTTAGATTCGTATTGAAGAGGTACATTTGGCTGTAATATGGTATACCTTTAGAAAATTTTAAGTTATTTCGGAAAAAGTGATCTATCAACTTTGAGCCACCCTGTAACACAAATTAACGATAAAACAATTTTGATTTTATTTTTATAGTTTATTTAAGTATGTCAGAGTAATTTAAGGTCCTTCACGGCACGCTAGATTGAAAAATGAAAATATCTGCCAAATTTCAAAAATGGAGGACTGAGTTGATTTTGTAATACTAGGTAGAAAAAGTCTAAATTCCGAAAATGTAAAAATATACAGAGTGTTCCATTAAAAGAAAAGGGAAATTGGAATCACTTTCGGTCAAATTGGAAGAAGCACAATTCTGTCAAATACATAGAAAATTGTCATTCTAATAACTCAAGATACCTACCAAATTTCTTTACAATCGGCTAAAAAATAACAAAATGGCAACTGGAAAACAATTTCTGTTATACTTGGTATAGTAAGCCCGGTATAGTTAGTTAGAAAAATAGAGACAATATATCGCAAAGGTATAATATTTAGCACTCGAACAATAAATAAATAAATAGGTTACACTCTATGCAATAACTAATGTATCTAACGCAACATCTTATCTACTACTTTCATATAATCGCTTTTTTATAACAAATAATAAAAATAGGTAAGAATTTTAAGTTGTCATTGTCAGTGATTGATAAACAGACACCTTTTTGAGTTGAGATCTTGTTCAAATTGATAAATTGAAAAAAATGAAAATTTCTGAAGTATAAGATAAAAGTCAATGCAGCTATGCTAGAAAAGTCAAAATTCATATATAACAAAGAACTGATTGAATTTTAAAACTGGAGAATCAAAAGGGCGAAAAGCGCTTTACTGGCGCAATTTAAGTAACAAATTAACTTCAATCGTTAATCCAGTTTTTGAATTTTGAATTTTTTAAACTGGGAAACGTAATATAAACACTAATAATTTTATTCATTTAAAATTAAAGCAATTATAGAATGTTTCAAAAAACATACACTTCTAAAAAATTATATAAATATGGATCTAGCCTGTTCAAAGACCTAAAACTTCTTTATAATGTCAAGGAGTTTAAAACAACAAATTTTTAAAAATTGGTAAATTTCCTTTACCCGGAAATTCCCTCGTTATAATTTTTTTTCTAATTTGTTAGGAATAGTGAAGTGTGACTCAATTTAGTTCAGTTTATAGTCACAGTATATATATGTGTAACATATATACTGTCTTTTCATTTTTATTGAGCGCCATTTTGTTCCATAATATTGGATTCCTCCCAATATTTTAGTATTTTCTTTCTAAGTTCCAGACTTGACTTTTGGGCACGATTTAAAATAAATTCAATAAGTAGTTTTTACATTAACGCATACCGCCATTTTGCTACGTCATGTTGAATTCGTGCCAGTTTATCTCATTTTCACATCAAATTTTTCTGCAAAATTTAAAGTCAATTGAACAAGATTTTTTTACGTTGATTTTTTAAAAATTTTATTTGGCCGCCATTTTGTTTCGGTATCTTAATATGACTTATATTATCAGTCTTTACTTACTCCGTTGGTCCGCAGTATATATATGTTGTTTTCGTTAACGATATGTAGAGCGGTGTATGATTTCGGGTTAGGATCCAGTAAGAAAAACAAAAGCCCTTTTTTAAATTACCGACGTTTCCGAACTTTATTGTTGTTCTCAGGAATAGATTTTATATCCTGCATAAAACCCAATATTTTACTATTTTCTTTTTCTACTAATATTCCAGACTTGAAAACTTTTTTTAATATCTGGGCACGACTATATATGTGTCCTGAGAATGCTAAAGTTTCGAAAATTTTTTACTGGATCCCAACCCGAAATAATAACATAAAAACAATAGGATATTTAACGAAACTATTTAGAAACTTAATATCTAGAAAATATCGGACTAAAGTAGTAGGTAAAGACTGATAATATGGGTTAACAATTTAAAAAAATCTTTGGTTTTTTAACTGGATCCTAACCCCAAATAATACACTACTCTAACATAACAACAAGAGGATCGTTAACGAAATCTATAGAAACTTAATATTTGAGAAATATCTGCGGACCAACGGAGTAGGTAAAGACTGATAATATGGGGTTCATGCAGGATATATAATCCAAATATGTGTCCTGAGGATGCAGCAATGAACTTGCGAAACGTTGACTATTTAAAAACAGACCTAATATTTTTTACTAGATCCTAACCCCAACATAACAACAAGAGGCTTGTTAACGAAAACCATTTAGAAGCGGAGTAGGTAAAAACTGTTAATATGAGTCTCATGCAGGATACGCGATCTGAAGTTGCAACAATTAAGGTGCGAAACGTCGGCAATTTAAAAAAGCCTTGTTTTTTTACTGGATCTTAACTCCAAATAATACACCACTCTAATAAAAAAATAACATTGTTCCTCCATATTAGATTTTACCAAAATATTACCAGGTCATCCCCATATGACGCTTAATATTTGGTCATAAGTTGTATTGTTTTCAAAAATATTTGAAAGGGCTATTAAATTTAGGATGGTTAAATTTTTAAATAAGTATAAAATACTTTCTGAAAACCAGTATGGTCGGGAAAATCAACAAACGATGCCATACATATCCTAACATCTAACATCTATGACGCCCTTGACTCAACTGACCCTTGTATGTGTATATTCGTAGACCTTTCAAAGGCGTTCGATACTGTATGTCATCAAAGGCTACTTAAAAAGTTGCAACGGTATGGACTGAGTGGAAAAGTTTTTAATTTGATTAAAAGTTACTTGGCCGACAGAAAACAATATGTGGACATAAATGGAGTACAAAGTAATGAAAGAACTGTAGAATATGGAGTACCGCAAGGTACTGTTCTTGGCCCCATTCTATTCATACTATATATAAATGATATGCTTCAAATAAAAACAAAAAGTACTATAATCAGTTTTGCAGATGACACCGTATTGTTCTGCCGGGCAAATACCTGGCAGTCCCTAAAAAACATGGTAATTGATGACATCACAGCTTTAAAATTATGGTACCAACAAAACAAGTTAACCTTAAATTTGGAAAAAACAAAATACATACCATTTACATCGTATAAAAATTATCTCCCAAATTTAGGATCTTTAAAAGTTGACAATACAAATATCCCTCAAACCTCTTCCATAAAATATCTTGGGATAGAAATTGATTGTCATCTTAAGTGGGATTTGCAAATCAAAAATGTTGTTAATAAATTAAGGGGACTGCTGGGAAAATTTACTTACTTAAGAGACTTTCTTTATACGGGCCAATTAAAAATATTGTATATGTCCTTGTTTCAAATTCACCTTTCTTATGGCATAATAGGTTGGGGCGGAGTGTCAGAAAACCATCTTGAAAATTTGAATTCAATTCAAAAGTGGCTTATCAAGATTATCTATCGGAAACCCAAAACCTATTCAACAGATTTGCTATTTAGAGAGAGTAAACTTCTTGATGTTCGTCAGATATACTGTTTAAATATAATTAAAAGCATAAAAAAGAGCAATATTAAAATTATTAATAGTGATCACTCATATAATACTCGAAATAAGGCTGCATATTTAACATCTACCCTTAAAACACACGGACAAAGATCGTGTAATTATTTTTCACCTCGACTGTACAACATGTTACCTGATAACATAAAATCGATAAAAAGTTTTAAAAAATTTAAGTGTTCGCTTCACAATTGGCTACTGGACAGTGATAGACTTACCTATAATAACTTAATTATTTTAAAATATCTAGTTTAGGTATCCCCGAATTTGACTGCTTTCTCGATAGTGACACAAACTATTTCTCTCAATATAATACATATTCTCGATTTGGACTCAAACTGTTTAAAATGTGTATTGAATTTACATTATTATTTGTTTATTTGTTTGTTTGTTTACTTTGGCTTTATTATTATAAGTATATTAAGTCCACCACTCACGAGCGTTCTTAAGACATGCTTCTGTGGTTTCACAACGTTTATTACTTTCCTTCTCAATTCTATTTGTCCTTATTATTTAATTTTACTGTTATATTTATATTAATCTATGTGTTTGATATATTTCATGTATGTTTGTATGAATTTAATAAACGTTATTATTATTATTATTATTATTATTATTAATATTATTATTATTATTATTATTATTATTATTATTATTGTTATAAAATAATAAGTCAACCGGTTAAGTAGTATTTAAGCATGTATGCGAACTGACAGACACACCGACAATTGATAAAATATATTTTTTGGCATCTAGGAATGCTAAAACGTAAAGATGTGCAAAACCTAAGATGGTGATTTTTTCACAATTACAAACATTCTATTTGGCCGACATTTTGTTCGGTCATCTTGAATCAATACTACCATTTTACTAGTTGATTCCTATAACACAATTAGTTATGGTATACAATTTGAAATCAAACCATTAGGCAGTTGTTTCAGGCTGAATACATATTTTATTACGCCGCCATTTTGTTCCGCCATCTTGCATTCTTATTAAAATGTTATCAAGTCATCCCCCTATGACCCTTAAATTTTCAACAAAATTTGAAGTCGATTGGTTAAGTAGTTTTTTCGCTACCCCGCGAACAGACAGACCGAGGTAATTGAGAAAACATTTTGTTCCGCCATATTGGATTTTTACCAAAATGTTATAAGGTAATCCCATGACCCTTAATTTTTTACCACAATTTGAAGTCAATCGAAATGATAAACAGACAGACCCACAGACTGACCAACGGAATTGATAAAACATATTTTTTGACGTCTAGGGATGCTAAAATGTAAAGATGTGTAAAACCTGAGAGGATGATTTTTTCACGATTACAAACTTTCTATTTGGCTGCCATTTTGTTCAGCCATCTTGATTTAGTATTACAATTATACTAGTTGATTCCTATACCACAATTAGTTATGGTGTACAATTTGAAATCAAACCATTAAGCAGTGGTTTCAGGCTGAGTTTTTAAATATTTCATTAAACGGCCATTTTGTTCCGCCATGGTACCAAAATGTTAATAGTTGATTCCAACATAATACTTGATGTTTTTGCAAAATTTGAGAAACATTAAATGAGTAGTTTTTTAGTAATAATTGTTTTAACATTTTAATAGACCGTTATTTTGTTTCGCCGCATTGGATTTTTACCAAAATATTACCGGATGATCCTCATATGACCCTTAATTTTAATCAAATTTAAACTGAATCGGATAAGTAGTTTTTAAGCAATGCCGCCCACCGACAGACAGGCAGACCGACAGACGGAACGACGGAATTGACAAAACATATTTTTTTGCATCTGGGGACGCTAAAACGTGAAGATATGTAAAACCTGAGAGGTAAATTTTTTTTAAGATTACAAACATTTTATTTGGCCGCCATTTTTTTCCGCCATCTTGAATTAGTATCACAGTTTTACTAATTGACCCCTATACTACAATTAGTTATGGCACACCATTTGAAATCAATCAATAAGCAGTTTTTTCAGGCTGAATTTATAAATATTTTATTATGCCGCCAGTTTGTTGACTGTTTGTTTTTTTGCTACGCCGCGAACAGACAGACAGACAGATAGACAGATAGACCAACGGAACTGAGAAAACTTGTTTTTCGTTGTCTAGAGACCTGACTGAATCGTGAAGATCTGAAAAAAGCTCGGAGAGTGAGTGATACTTCCATTTTACGAGGGAAGTAAAAAGGCTGGAACAGGTTTCTTAAGAGCAAGCTCCCTGAGGTGCATAGCTGTTTTAAAAATACTTTAAGCTGAGGTTTATAGCTTGAATGCTTTAATAAAGCAGTCTAAATTTGATTGTGTAGCAGCTTTTAATATATTCATAAAGTTAAAAATATTTCTTAGGATTACTTATTGTTTATCGACTGCTAAATTTGAAACAAATCTCTTTAAAGATGTACGACGCACATCAGGAAAACTAAAAAATATTGAAAATTTTAACACCATGCATCTTGAAAACGAAGCGGTTTCGGGTCTATATTCGTATGAAATAATCATTTTATTTTTAGGAAATATATCATACCCCGCTTCACTGAAACACCCTGTACGTAAGGATTGAATAAAATATATGTAGACAACGGTTTCAATGAAAAAAGAACACTGTTAGCAGAATTTGCAAAATGTAAATCTCAAATGAAGTTACAGTACCTGTCCAAATGTAAATAATCAAAACAAAAACTATCCCATTTAACTTCATTTCTCATGTTAGAAATATACAATTTTTTCACACTTCGCACTTTTTCACTGACTGATATTAAACTACTGAATCTAATGTTGTCCATCTAGAGATCCAGAAATACTCAGTATTATTTATATATGCATTGTTAAGATATTAGATTATCTATGACGACGCCATGATAACAACTTATAATTATTGCACCTACTAAAGCCTTTATGTAATGAAGATTGGCGATTAGAGTTGGGTAAATAATATCAAAAATTGTAATCAAAATTTTAGAAATTCCCACTCACCCACTAGAGATTGGGTGAGATGCCAAAATAACCCAACAAAATTAGAAAAAAAAAGTTTTTGACTTCAAAACTAAGCTGGATTTTTGTGGAGAAAGTGTTTTAGATTTCAGCCTTGGGTAGTTTTATTTTAAGGGGTGAAAGGGGGCCAGTTCTAGTTTTTGGACAGTTATGAGCAAAATTGCAGCTTATAAAATTCTGTCCAAAAAATTTCGTAATTTTTTCCTCGTAGAATCAATCGTGTTTGCAATATCCTTTTACAGCATAACCGATTGAACATTATGGATTAAAACACTATTTTTTTAAGAGGTAGCATTGCATTTTTTTATACAATTTGATATATTTCATCATTTAAGGTAAGTGAAACAAAGCCATTTATTTTATTCTAAATGTAAAAAAATTGCCTTTACCAGGGACTTTAAGTGCTTATGAAGCTATTCAAGGCCCCTTTAGTTCATGCCTAGCGTAGTCGCGTATGTGTTACACCTATTTAATAACAAATAGTCCAAAACATCTGGGCTTCTGCCTACGACGGGGCCTAGGGCTATAGCCCGTATAGAACTCTTTTAATCCAGGTCTGGATAATGCTTTACCTATTTTCAGCAGAGAACCCGTAACCAGTAAAATTATTAGATCCACCACTCACTCACTTTCAATAAATCACAACAGTATTTATTTAGATTCTAGATTCTAGATAGGCATATCGATACAACAAAAGTTGTTGGATTTGAGATGAATCTCCAGGAAAATTTTCTTTCCCCTTACTTCATTTTTTTTAAATAGATCACCCTATATTTTTGTTGATATTTAGATAGAGCTCATTTTCCATGTTTTTAAAAATGTATAATATGACTATATTTGGTTCAGCCGTTTTCGCTGTATATTGCTTTAAAAATCCTGAAATAAGGATTATTTTTTGTGCTATTAATCATAGTAGCCATGGACCGAAATACTAATCTATATCTATACTTCTATGTACATTCTATTCTATACTAATATATAAAAGACTCAGTTGACCGACCCACTCATCACGCTCCAGCTCGAATCGCCTGAGGTAAAAGGCTGAATTTTGGCATACAGGTTGATTTTAGATAATGGAATGACGTTTGCAATTTTTCAACATTTTGGAAAGTATGATTTCGTAATATTATATGCGTTAAAAACGGTATTATGAATGGACAGCAGAGAACGATTAATGTAGTATTTAGGTTATCCACCCCAAATGCCCTTGATTTAATATTTAAAATGATATTAGATACAATATCATTGGAGACAATAGTAATCTGAAAATTCTTGTTTAGAAACAGTGATATTTTTTGATATTCGAGTAAAGTAATTGTTCATTTGATTTACATGTTTTAAGTGGTCTGAAATAATATTTTTATTCTTTTTGTTTAAAATATTTAACTTCTTTAACTCCTCCCACTGTTCTTTAAAGCTACAGTTTGGAACTTCTGGTTCAGGTATCCTTTTTTTTCAGATCTTATCGCACATGTAAGATTTCTTTGCCCTGATTGTGACTAATTTGATTGTGCTAAAATATCTGAAATAAATATTTGCTAAGCCATTAGAAGAAATGATTCAACTAAGTTGAACAAAATATTTATAACAATGTTACTCTTATCATACTAATAATTTGTTTTCTTGCGACATAGTTGTTTATGTGATACAAATTTAAATTTTGCCATATTATGCTGTTACTTGTTTCAACTGATAAACTACCAGTCCGTACACCTTATTTGAACTAAGAAATTATACAACTTCTAGGAGATAATGTGTTTATCTTTATACGATTTTTATAACTTGATAATTTAACAGGTGACGTGTTGGCGACTGTATTTTTGCGCATAGGTTATTTTAGTAAATCCGTGACCTGGGAATTTTTTGCGCCTTATTTACTTTTCAAATATTTAATCTTATTTCCATATCTACAGTATTTATTAATATAACCGTAGATGCGTAAAAAGGTCGAAAGTGTGAAGGTTCAAACACTCGACGCTTAACCGGTTGGGTGCAAAAGGTTTTTTGTCATACATACATATAGAAAACTTCAAATTTATAATTATTATATTTATTTTTTTTTGTATATAAACCGAAATTTAAATACATATATATATATATATATATATATATATATATATATATATATATATATATATATATATATATATATATATATATATATATATATATATATATATATATATATATATATATGTATATATATATATATATATATATATATATATATATATATATATATATATATATATATATATATATATATATATATATATATATATATATATATATATATATATATATATATATATATATATATATATATATATATATATATATATAATAATAATAATAATAAGACGTATATATATATATAAATACAAAGTAGATATATTTACATTTTTACATATTGTGTTTCTCATATATATATATATATATATATATATATATAAGTTCATATATATATACTATAATATATATATATATAACATATTCGTTTTTTATATATTACATGGAACAACATATATATGCGTGAAGACAAATACAACAAAAAGGAAAAGGAAGGGGAATGGCACAAGAAAAGCAAGATCAATAAAAAAGATTAAGTTAAAAAAAAAAATGGTAAAAAGCTTAGATTTTTATAGTAGTAAAATTTTTTTAAGTTTGCTTTTGAAAGTAACAAGGCTCTCACAGAAATCGCTAATTTTGTATTTATTAATAAGTGAAGCGGAACAATAAGAAATTGATCCTTTAAAAATTTGTTTTTTATGCCTAGGAATTGTGAGAATAACCTTGCGTCGGATATTTAACCTATGAATGTCGGTCCTAAATGTAAGTCTTCGAAATAGATACGGTGGAGATTTGTACTTGATAATCTTGTAAAAGAAACTTAACGAATGGAATATTCGGCGATTTTGCATATTGAGCCACCCAATCTCTCTCAACTTGTGGGTAACACGGACGACGGATACCAAAGATAAATCGCAGACACGAATTTTGCAACTTTTGAACCCTCCTTATGTCAATATTGTCCAAACAAGGACCGTAGATATTATCACAAAAATTAAACAACGAGAGGATTAAAGAATCACAAAGCATTTTTTTGGTATCTTGATTCAAAAAATGTCTATGAGAATAAAGCAACTTAAGAGTACCATACGCATTTTTTAATTTTGACGAAATGTGATCCTTAAATCTAAGTCTGGTTCCATTTTCTAGCGGATTATAAGTCAACTCTTGTACCGTTTATCGAGATGTTCAGTTGATTAAAAGTAGTTAACCTGGATGCATCATTACCGAAGAAGAGAGCAACTGATTTTTTGGCATTTAACTTTAAGGTGTGTCTTTTTGAAGTCTCATAAATCGCCTGTAAGTCACGATTTATGCAGTTGTTGGCAAACTGATGGGCCGTAGGGCTAAAAACAAAAATAAAGCTGGGTATCATCGGCATAAAGATGGTATTTGCAATGTTGAAGTTCTTTAAAGAAATTGGAAGTATAAATGGAATACAGCAATGGTCCCAGAATACTACCCTGAGGAACACCCGAAGTAACTTTTAAAAAATCAGAGGTTTGCCCGTTATGTTGAACTACCTGAAATCGGTCTGTCAAAAAAGAAGCCACAAGCCTCACAGCGCTCTGCGTAAAACCACAATAATGCAGTAGCGCAACAAGTGTGCTATGGTTTAGCATATCAAATGCTCTACTGTAGTCCAAAAGGACCAGAACAGTAACCTTTCATCCAACTCTCCCAATATCATCTGTTACTTCACTAAGGGCTGTGGAGCAACTATATCCTTTGCGAAAGCCAGATTGCTTTTCAGGAAGTATATTGTTATTATTTAAAAAATATTGAATTTGGCTTTCCATGCATTTTTCTAAAATTTTGGAGAGAATCGGCAAAACTTATTGAACGTAAGTGCTCAAATTCAGTCGGATTGTTTTTTTTAGGGAGTGGCATTACCTTAGCCTTTTTCCATTCGAGAGGAAAATATGATTTTTTAATACATACATTTATAATATGTCTAATAAATGGAACCAAAAAGGGACAACATCTAATTATTAAAGTTATATTGATTGCGTCCAAACCAAAAGCCTTTGATTTAATGAATTTTAGAATTTCCATCTTTCTGCATCGGTAACAGGGCAAAATTCAAATGTATTAGACACAATTTTATTATTTTGATAAAAATTAATAAGATTATCGTCTGGCAAAAATGTACTAACGCTTGACTCAATAAAATATTTATTTAATGCATTACAATCGTTAAATGTTGGAGGCAAATCAAGATGTTTCGATTT
The DNA here is from genome assembly GCA_030620095.1 of Kuschelorhynchus macadamiae. Lineage (NCBI taxonomy): Eukaryota > Metazoa > Arthropoda > Insecta > Coleoptera > Curculionidae > Kuschelorhynchus > Kuschelorhynchus macadamiae. The sequence goes on along the minus strand of JAUTXW010002347.1, from coordinate 12,764 downwards.
CGCAATATTAAGTTTTTTAAGTTCCTTCCATTTATCACGGTTGCTGATGTTTCGAAACTTAAAATTCATATACGCTTTTTTTTCTGCTCTTATTGCATTGGTTGTTAAGTTCCGCAATTGTTTGTAATAATTTCTATGTTCAGGAAGCTTAGTGTTTCGAAAGCGATTTAAAACAGAGTTTCTAAGTTTTTGCATAAGGCGAATGTTTTCCGTGATCCATGGGCAGTATGGTCTTTTTTTGCCATTTACGGTTTTTATTGGAGCATGTTTGTCAAACAATTGCAGAATGTTAGTGGTTAGGAATGAAACTTTTTGATCGATGTCATTAAGATAGTATATACGCTGCCAATGAATCATTTCAAGGTCATGCTGAAAAGACTGTAAATTTATATTATGCAGGGCACGATATGAAAAAGAATACGAACATATATTTACAGATTTAAAATTAAGTTTACATGAAACAAGCATATGATCTGAGACATGAACGTCAGTGACGTCTGTACTTAAAACATTATCCGAATTAGAAAAAATTAAGTCAAGGAGCGAATGACCCACAGATGTAATTCTTGTTGGGAAATCAATTATTTGCTTAAGGCCGAAGGACTCAGTTAAGTGCGAAAGAGATAAGGTATTTGTAGACTGGGTGTCATATAAATTTACATTAAAATCACCAAGACAAAATAATTGATCACAGTCTGGAAAAAAGTCTGTCAAGCAGTCTTCAAACCTATTTAAAAACTGTAAATAATCTGATTTAGGTGGTCTGTAGATGTTTCCAACTATAATGTTTTGACCAGAAATCTTTATTTGGACCCAGATATGTTCAAAAAATTCATTTGTTTCTTGGAGTAGAACACGAAATTGAATGTGATTTTTTATGTATAAAGCAATACCTCCACCTCTTGTCGGGCGGTCTTGCCTAATTAATGTATAGTTTGGAATTTCAATTATATTATTATGAATTCTGTTATTTAACCAGGTTTCCGACAAACCTATAATATCATATTGAGTTAGTTCTAAATGATCTCTAAACTGATTAAAGTTATTTGTAAGTGATCTTACATTAAGATGTGCCAAAGAAAACATAAAAAGGAAAGGATTAGGAAACGATAATGGAAAGATAATAACAGTAGTAAAGTGTAATACACTATTTTTTAGGAATAATACTTTTTTATAACAGATAGCAGATAGCACACTATTTGCAAGATTAAAATGTTTGGAGTGGCAAATTTTTTTTTTTAACCATTTTACTTACAGCACACACTATTTTACTATTAAAAGATAAATAATATAAACTTATATAAATCGAATCAATATTGAAACATAACCAAAAAATATAAAATAACACATATCAACTTTATTTATTAACTTATGCCTATTTGCATAAAAATAAATTATTATCGCACAAAAATATAGTTTTTTAAAATTTAATACCCAAGTTTAAATACACTAATGTTTACATACATGCATTTAATAACAAAATTATGGTTTTTATTTAAACATAAAAAAAAATATTCGCCGGACGTTACAGTATTAATTTAAATTAATACTAATAAATTGCAAGGTTTGAAGAAACGAGTCACTGATGGCCCGGAAACAATGTTTTTGAATGAAAATGACTTACCGATGCCGATATATGATTTTTCTATATATGTGTAAGATGTTCAAAATCCTCAACACGGTGTGTCACCCCCGCACTTTTGACGTATATGTTACCATGTAGGCACCACGCATTATTCACACTGAACTTGTCAATTGCCGCACTAAGAAGTTTTAATCTGTCTTGTGTTAGATCTTCTTTAATGAAAATCTGTGAGGACCGTATTTCTTTACGCATTTTTAACACCGACAACCGTTTGTTCGTATCCGTAAACTGAACTAGCACTGCAGGAGGTTTGTTTGGGTTAGGGTTTTTTGCTGCGACACGGTGACTGAATTGAATGTCCGATTTGTTGACGTTAATTTTAAGTTTAGAATTAAACAAGTCTATCACCTTTTGCATTGTATTTTCACCTTCTTCGTGCTCCATTCCGAAGATACGGACATTTCTGCGGCGGGAATATTGTTCTTGATTGTCAAGTTTTGCTTTTAGTTGACGGTTGATATCCGAGGTTTTCTGGAATTGACTTATTTTTATTTTTATATATATATATATATATATATATATATATATATATATATATATATATATATATATATATATATATATATATATATATATATATATATATATATATATATATATATATATATATATATATATATATATATATATATATATATATATATATATATATATATATATATATATATATATATATATATATATATATATATATCTATACATAAATATATATATATATATATATATATATATATATATATATATAAATATGTATATACATAAATATATATATATATATATATATATATATATATGTATGTATTTAAATTGTGTTTTATATACAAAATAAATAAATATAAATTTGCTGTTTTTCTAAAAATGTTTATAATATCTGTTAATTAATTATAAAGAGATAACTTTAAAATTTTAATTATGTTTCTAAGAAGCTGTTTTAACCAATTAGACTAACGTTGGTAAAGAAAAAAGTGAGTTTTAATTACAAGAAAGAAAATTAATGTGCCTTGTTTGATAAAAATTAAACCATTGTGAAAATAATAAATATTTTTGTTATTAAGGAACTTTTTTCATACCTCTAGGACTACCCTCTGGAGTGGGAAAAAATGTATTTATACAGAAAAAAGTAAAAGAAAAGTTGAGGTTTTTTATTGAAAAAGCTTTTTAAACATGTTTTATTTTTGTTATAAGTAGTCGGTTTTTTCTCTTAGGGCAACCCTGTATACTGAAGAAAAAACTGTACAAAGTGAGAAAAGACCTTTTTTGTGTTTAACCGTTTTTAAAAACAAGATAAACGCTTTTGATTTTTTTTTGTTTCCTGGGGCTATTTCATCTCCCTAGGGCAAGGGTCTTTTTTAGTGCAAGGGCCAAAAATCGATTTCACATCCTCCGAAATTCCACAATGGGCCAGGCCACTTTACAACTATATCAATAAAATAAAAGACATATAATTTCATAGTGTAATAATCTTTATTGGTTAAAAAATTCAATCAATCTACGAGAAAACAGCTACTCGCACACATTTTGAATAAAAATCAGGAAGAGCCATGTCGAACTTTTTATTCAGTTCCGAATTACACTGCATATCGATAAACTCCATCTGACAATTTTCTGGCATATCTTCAACGGATACACTGAATGGTCAGGCAAAGAGATTGATATAATTTTCATTATCTCTGAAGTCAGAAAATCTTGATTGGAACTCTTTTTTGAGTAAATCTAGTACTGCAACAAAACTCAAATGCCTTCACATTGTCAAGTAGATTGGTGATGAGATTTTCTTTTCCTTGTAGTTTGGTGTTCAAGTCATTGAGGTGCAGCGTGATGTCCGTGAGAAATCCAAAGTCGCGCAATCGGGGTCTCTAAATTGAGGAACATCGAATAAATTGCTCAGGCGAATTCTAGTTTTCTCTCGCTCCCACTTGCTGGCTTTTTCAGTGAGTACACGCTTAAAAAGAGCGTAAGCAACCGAATGATCACGTGTTCATGTTCTCAAAACCGTCCACACCGAATGAATTGCTCAGGTGATTCTTCTTTGCTAAAGAGGATATCGGAATTAATTTAGATTCTCGATTCTGTTACTGCTGTTCGCTAGACCGTCTATACCAATTGAATTGCTCATTCTCGTTCCCTTTTGCTCACTTTCTCAGTGAGTACACGTAGCAAGGACGCAAGCGAGCGAATGATAGCGTTTTTACGTTCTCAAAACCAACCACACGATATGTATTGCTTAGGTGAAATCTCTTATGCTCTTGCAACTGGCTTTTTCAGTGAGTACACGAATGAAAAACGTAAGCGAGCGACTGAATTTTTACTCATGTTCTCAAAACCGTCCACACCGACTGAATTGCTCAGGTAAATTTCCGTTTACTTTCGCTCGCAATTGTTCACTTTTTCAATGATTACATGCCTGAAGAACCGAAATGAGCAAATGATCGCGTGTTCATGTTCTCAAAACCGCCCACACCAAATACATTGCTTAGGTGAATTATCGTGTGCTTTCGCTCACTATTTGTCACTTTTTCAGTACATGCCTGAAAAATATAAGCAAGTATTCATGTTCTCAAAACCGTCCACACTGAATGAATTCCTCAGGTGAGTTCTCGTTTGCTTTCGCTTCTACTGGCTCGCTTTTTCAGTAAGTACACGCCTGAACAACGCAAGCAGGCGAATGATCGCGTGTTCTTGTTCGCAACCGCAACCGTTTACACCGAATGAATTGCTCTCTGTCGCTCTTGCTTGCTTTTTCAGTGAGTAGGTGCCTAAAGAGGATATCGAAGTGAATTGAAATTCTCGAAGCTATTACTGCTATTCGTTAAACTGTCCACACCGAACAGATTGCTCAGGTGAATTCTCGTTTGCTAACGCTCGCTGTTCCTCGCGTTTTCAGTGAATTGAAATTATCGATTCTACTATTGCACATAACCCACAAGATATATTTGGCTGGCCGATATGTGTTACCGAAAGGTAGAGCACTAGTTAAACGAGCAAGTTGGAGGTAGCCAAATAAGGCGTCTGACCTTGTAAAATCAGTTTTTTTCTCAATAAAATTATTAAAATTTTATCGCAGAATATAGGCAAGTCCCTAGTTTTTCAATGAGCAATAAGAATCTGTGCAATGTAAGATAATAAATAAAAAAATCTTTAAAAAACGATAGCCCTACCTAATCCAAATAAAGAGCTGTTATGAATTACCAGAGGTTTTAATAACAAACGTATAAATAAATAACAAACTTTATGCTTTAATGGAACTTTTGAGGTCAACTTCTACTAATACCTTGCAGCATTATTTTTAAACAAAAAAATTTGTTTCCATGTTCGCTTCGGTAATTTTTTATAGCAAATTGTATAATTTCCGGTCTTTTTTGTGCAAGGTATCAAAATACTTTTCTTTTATTACGTTTTTTTTTTATTCAGCAACGTTTCGGCGGTCGTTTACCACCGTCACCAGGCTTTCTTTTTTGGGAGGTGTGCACCAGTTCAAAGCATACCTTTTGTTGTTCTAATTAGTATGTATGGCTATGTTAGATAACAATGTTATTCAATTAGAACATGTTTTGTTTTCGGATGAGTGCACCTTTACACTTCACGGTCATGTAAATCGTCAAAATTGATGCTATTGGTCTAGGGAAAATCCTCACTGGATTAATGTTTGGGCAGGAATTGTTAGGGATCATATCATAGGCCCCTTTTTCATTGACGGTAACTTGAATGGCGATAATTATTTAGCACTGCTCCAAAATAATGTCGTGCCAACTTTGACAAATTTGTATCCGGATCCAGCAAACCCACAAGTTCCAGCGAATATGATATGGTTTCAGCAAGATGGAGCACCGCCCCATTACCAAATTAATGTCCGGCAGTACCTCAACGGAATATTTCCAAATCGGTGGATAGGGAGACGAGGATCGATAGAATGGCCAGCGCGATCCCCTGATCTGACGCCATTAGACTTTTCCTTATGGGGACATATTAAAAATGTTGTATACAAAACTAAACCCCTCGACTTAGCTGACTTAAGAAGACGAATAACGCTTGCGATTAGATCGGTCACGCCTGAGATGCTAAATAACGTTAGAAGAAATTTCTATTTAAGATTAGGAATTTGCCAAGACGTTCGCGGCGAGCATATTCAACAGTTCCTAAATTAACTTTTTACTTTTGTTTATACATTATGAAGAAATAAATAATTTTATTTTTTTAATCTTAATTTTTGCAATAAATTTGAAAACACTTAATATTGCCGAAATAGTTGAAGATAGGTATAGGACATTGAACATAAAATATGTTTAGAATCTCCTAAAGAATCCAAAAATTAAATAATATTCGGGGTGTTGTATTTGAAATAAGAAAGTTGGCATTGACCACTGTTACAGGACACACCCTGTATAAAAAGTTTTTATTGGCGAAAATGAGCAACTACAAATACCAATCGACGGGTCCAAGCGTTTTTCCGAACACGCCCCCATTTATTTATTATCGAATTTATTCCATTTGGCTGATACACACTGTATATTTTTGTTATTTCTACACAAGAAACACTCTCTGCAATGTACGAGTTTCAAACTAGCTAGTTTGAATTGCTGAATAAAAAAAAATCGTAATAAAAGAAAAGTATATCACACTGTTTTGGTCTGATTTATTGGTAATTTTTTATAGATTATCAGCTTAAAGATAATTATAAATTACTGATAAATAACAAATTTATAAAATTTTATTGAAATAATATATTAGGTGTAATAATTTTTAAATTTCCATATAAATAAAGATGAGAGAAATGATTAATTAGTGTAATTGAACATTTTTTTTCATTGCTACGTTTGAAAAATTTAATATTTACCTAGTAGTCTATGAAAATGTTATTTATTAAATGAATTTCAATTTTTGTGCAAGAATTAAGTGTGATATAGAGGTAAATTGCTAAAGTGGTTGTTGAATTTAAGATGGCGAAACAAAATGACGGCCAAATAATTTTTTTAAAAAAATCACTGCTTTGCTGTAAAATTAAATGTGAAAATGGGATAAACTGTAACGAATTCAACATGACGGGACAAAATGGCGGTATGTCTCAATGTAAAAACTCGTTGTATTTATTTTAAATTAAGCCCAAAAGTCAAGCGTGACATAGTGTGACTGTGTACTGAACTAAATTAAGTCATAATTCACTATTCTTAAGAAATGAAAAAAAAATCACATCGAGGGAAGTTCCCGGTAAAGGAAATTTACCGACTTTATTTTTTCTATATACCTTTTGCTAATCAAATTCTCTCCAAAACTGTAAGCTCCAATTATTGTTAATATTAAAACTCCACAGAAAACTTTAATCAGCATATCTTTTGATCAGCACTAGTGCGCATCCTATGTTAATTTTGTATTACATAATAATATATGCCGGTTAATCATACCATGGGAAGTAAACCACGATTCATTGCTCAGAATAATTGTAGAAATTAGGTATTTTTAATTTTCTCACTTTTTTTAGAATCACTAGCTTACCTCGAAATAAACACACTTCAGCCAAAAAATTGCGGATGAACCACTTTTTGTAACAAAAAAGCATAACAAAGAATTACAACTTTGAAGGTACTGTGTGGTTATAAACGTCTACTCTTACTTTAATTGTGTTATAATTGACAATTAGAGTATATTGTTAAATAGTATATGGTTCGACTTTCCTCGTAAAAAGGAAGTACTGTAATCTTGAAAGAGTCACCCTCCTTTTCAGATCATTACGTTTCAGGGTCCATAGATGCCAAAAAATATGTTTTCTCAATGCCGTTTGGTACGAATTCAAGATAGTGGATCAAAATAGCGGCCAAATAAGTTTTTTAAGATATCAACTTAAAGTATTCAATTGACTGCAAATTTTAGACAATTCTGATCTATTCTGCAAAAGAGACACTTTTAACACTGCCACCATAAGAAATCGCGTAACTACAGTGACATTTTACCCTCTTCCACCTTCCATAGGTGGGCTAGACCGGCCTTTTTTTTTCGGTATGCAATGCTTTTCAATAAATTCGACGTGCGGACCTTTCTTCCGCCACTGTCACGGACTGTCCCCTGCGCCCCTAACAGCTGCCTACGCTATTGGCCGTAAGCTAACGCATAAAGCTCTCAGATGTGCTGCTCTTATTCAAGGTGTCACTGCCAATGTATCACTTTTGTTTCTCACGAAAGCACACAGTAGCATAGAAAAAACATTAACCTACGCAAAAATTAGACAATTCTATTTTGTAAAAGAGACATTTTTAACACTGGTACCATTAGCAGTAGCGTAGCTGCGTTAGGCACTGTGCCCACCCCCACCTTTCTTAGGTACGTACTTTTTCGGCAAGCGATACTTTTCATTAACTATGACATAAGGACCTTTATGCCGTCTCTATTATGGACTGTCTCTTCCGCCCCTAATAGCTGGCTACGCCACTGACCATAAGCTGAGCCAGTTAATGTAAACCTCGCAGATATGCTGCTCTTTTTCAAGATAAAATCTCCAATTTATCATATTTGTTTGCCACGTAAGCACGGATTCCATAGAAAAAAAAATCAGTAAATTTCCTTTACCCAGAACTTCCCTCGTTATGATTTTTTCCCATTTGTTAGGAATAGTAAAGTATGACCCAATTTAGTTCAGTACATAGTGACAATATATGTGTTACATATACTGTCTTTTCATTTTTCCTGCCGTTATTTCCTTTCAACCTATGCAACACCTGACTTTTGGGCATAATTTAAAATAAATTCAATAAGTAGTTTTTACAATGATACATACCGCCATTATGCTATGTCATACTGAATTCGTACCAGTTTATTCTATTTTTACATTTAATGTTCCTGCAAAATTTAAAATGAAATGAACAAGATTTTCTTTCGTTGATTTTTAAAAAAAATTATTTGGCCGCTACTTTGTTTCTTCAACTTAAATTGAAACGCATATTATCAGTCTTTATCTACTCCGTTGATCCGTATATATTTCCTAACCGTAAATAATACACCACTTTAAGAACAAGAAGATCGTTAACGAAAACCATTTATAAATTTAATATCTGCGAAACAACGGAGTAGGTAAAGACTGATAATATAGATTTCATGCAGGATATAAAATCTATATATGTGTCCTGAGAATGCAACAATAAAGTTGCGAAACGTCGACAATTTAAATTAAGTCTTTTGTTTCCTTATTGGATTTTAACCTCAAATAATACACCATTCTAACATAACAATAAGAGGATCGTTAACGAAAACCATATAAACTTAATATCTGGGAAGTATCTGCGGAACAACGGAGTGGATAAAGACTAATAATATGGGCTCATGCGGGATATAGAATATATGTGTATCCTGAGCATGCAACAATAAAGTTGCGAAACGTCGACTATTTAAAAATAGATTTTTATTTTTTTTTACTGGATCCTAACCACAAATAATATAACACTCTAACGTAACAACGAGAGGAATGTTAACAAAAACCATTTTGGAACTTAGTTACTAGGAAATATATGCGGACCGACTGAGTAGGTAAAGACTGATATGGGTTTGATGCAGGATATAGGATTTATATGTGTCCTGAGGATGCAACAATTAAGTTACGAAACGTCGGCAATTTACAAAAAAAGACCTATTTTTACTCGATCTTAACCCCAAATAATACACCAACATAACAAAAAATTTGAAATCAATCGGGTAAATAGTATTTAGGCTATGTCGCGAACCAACGGACAGACGGAACGACAGACAGACCGACGGAATTGATAAAACATGTTTTTTTGGGATCTAGGGACGCTAAAACGTGATATGTAGAACCTGAGAGGGCGATTTTTTTCACGATTACAAAAATTTTATTTGGCCGCAATTTTGTTCCGTCGTCTTGAATTAGTAACACAGTTTTATAAGTTCGGCCCTATACTACAATTATTTATGGTACACAATTTGAAATCAACCTTTTAGGTCTCAAATATGAAATGTTTATATTTTCAATGACATGGCGGTTTCTCTAACAATAAAAAAAAATTTAACACTTTATCAACAGTTTTCCAAACCAATTTTGTTGTTACCATATGATCCTTAATTTTTGACCAAAATTTGAAGTCAATCGGATAAGTAGCGTTTAAGCTATGCCGCGAATTGACAAACAGACAGACAGACCGACAGATGGACCAACGGAATTGATAAAAGATATTTTTTGACATCTAGGACGCTAAAACGTAAAGATGTGTAAAACCTGAGAGGATGATATTTTTACGATTTCAAACATTTTGTTTTGCCGCCATTTTGCGTACTGTACACTACGATTTTACTAATTAATTCCCATACTACAATTAGTTATAGCACACAATTTGAACTCAAACCATTAAGCAGTTGTTTCGGACTGAATTTTTAAATTTTTATTAGGGCCGCCATTTTGTTCTGTCTTGTTCGATTCGTACCAAAATGTTACCAGTTGATTCCAACATAATACTTGATGTTTTTGCAAAATTTGAGATAAATTGGATAAGTGTTTTTTTAGTAATTTTTTAAAGATTTCACTAGGCTGCCATTTTCTTTCGCCACGTTGGATTTTTACCGAAATGTTTCCAGGTCATCCCCATATGACCCTTAATTTTTTATCAAAATCGATCGCGTAAGTAGTTACGCTGTGAACAGACAGACAAACCGCCGGAATTGAGAAAACATGTTTTTTGTCATCTAGGGACCCTGAAACGTGAAAATCTGGAAAAATCTCGGAAAGTGATTTTTTCAGGATTTCAATACTTCCCTTTAACGAGAGAAGTAAAAATTAAGCTATGCAATTTGGATAATTCTGATATATTCTGTAAAAGGGACACGTTTAACACGGATACCACATCCCCGCCTCCCTTAAGTGGGGCCCTTTTTCGGCAAGCCCCGCGCTTTTTCCGGTAAGCAATGCTTTTCAGTAAATACGACGTGAGAGCTTTTGTGCCGCCTCTGTTATATACATACATACATAAGTAACCATTTAAATGAACAGAACCGAAAAAAATACGGTAATTGAATTTATCAAAAATATTACTGTTGAGTTTAAATAGTAGAGAGAGTTCAAGAATAACTTATTTTAACAAATTAGAAACAGGGGCTTCTAAGATTTTTTATCAGTGGCGGCTATTCAGGTGAAGTAAAATTGGTAAAAAAATAAACTGTACATCTCAAATAAATATTTTACTTGACCGTTGGCGGCATGTCTTTTTAAAACTTTCACTCGAACTTTATTATAACAACTATAACAGTGGCGCAAACCGCTTTGACTTTGCTGGAGGTGCTATGTTTAGTTTACAATTTTTCTATGTTGCCGTGACAACGCGTATCCGATGACGTCGAGCTCAGTGCCATACAACGCTCTCGGTGAATTGCAGGCGCAGTACACTACACCCACGTGTCGTTTAGTTTGCGGTGGTTGTTTACTTTTATTCTCGCGGATTTCGCTCCAACCGTTGAGTTCCTTTGCAGTTAACTTGACTATTTTGTGTTATATTTATTTATGGTGTTGTTACAACTTCAAATTCGAAGTTAGTAAATGTGATTGTTCAAGACTGGAATAAATTAAGAGACGTCTTTGAATTTATTGCGAACTGTGACAAATCTGATGAAAAATCAATCCGCCTTGCGAAAGGATTTTTAGGTAAGATGAACGATTTTGAATTCACGTTTCTGGCATTAGTATTTAATGACATTTTCTCAATCACGGACATACTATTTGACGTTCTTCAAAGAAAAAAGCTTGACATTCATTTTTGCATATCCAATATAAAACGCTGTCGTGAGGCGCTCTGTAAAAAAAGAAATGAACATTTTTTTAATACCATGTTTGATAAAGCAAATTCTATTATAGAAATAAATCATTACAAACGTGAGCATGCTAAGCTTTCACCTGAAGAAATTAGGGATAAATATAAACCCTTTTTTATGAAATATTGGACCATGTTTTAATGGAAATGACACTAAGATTTCAAGACTGTAAAAAACTTACATTTTCACGTTTGGCAGGTTCTGCTAAATTTTCCGAATATAGTTTAAATTTGCCGACTGACCCGTTTGAAAATGTGTTACAGTTATATGGGGAAATGTTTTCAAAAAGTCAACGACTTAAAAATGAGCTTTGTCTTATTTTTGCCAGTGAAAGTAATTGAAATATATAGCTGCAGAAGCAAGTGAAAAAAATTAATAAAAATAAATATATTTTTACCGAAGCATATAAATTGTTTTCCCTTATTTTGACAATACCGTCGACAAGTGCTTCAGTGTGCTTTAAATGTGTAAAAACTTATTTTAAAAATACAATATCTCAAGAAAGACTTACTTCTCTTGGCAATATTTCAATTCAAAAGGAATTTCTGGAGAAGATTAGGGCAACTCATCCATTTTATGAGGATGTTATAAATAAATAAATCTACCGTCTCCACATATAAAAAAATTGTGGAAAAAAAATTATTGGGATATTTTCTTGCTTCATTTGCACTTCACTTACTTTTTCACCCGTGAGCCGCCACTGTTTTTTATATACTTTTTGTACTAACAAGCAGAGAAGGTTTTCTTAAATGAAACACCCTATATATTATATGCCCAAAAAACGTGTCTCGTCTTGCTGATTGTAAATGTTTGGCTTTGATACATTTATCTTTAAAGACACACGACTCTGCGGACTCTGGTGTCTTTGACGACAAAGGCTCCAATCTAGTATATTTATAATCACACAGATTTGATGAACATAGAATATTCGGAGTGTTCCTTTAAAAATTTTGCGATCTACTCCCTGCCAATTTAAGGGGAGCTTTGTAGCCTAAAGCCCTGGGCCCCGCAATACGAGGGGCCCGAAAGGACCTTCTGTTTTATTATGTCTTCACTACCCAGAAAAAGTAATAATGTAAGCTAGATGCCGGGACGGATCAGCTAGGAAAAATTGAACTTTTGTCATACCTTTACAATAAATTAAGCATATTTATAAATGTTTAATAATGAAAGAATTTGTCCTGACTGACTCATTCATAATAAACGTACAGCCACAGCTGAAAGTATGATAGGTACAGATTTGAAATTTTCAGGTTATCTTCGTATCTTTATTTAGGGTTGCACTAAAAAAGGATTTTGTGAAACTTTGATTTTAAGCGGT
>JAUTXW010002346.1:112500-435140 GCA_030620095.1 Kuschelorhynchus macadamiae | reverse complement strand
ATGTTATGTTCTACTGAACGGTCGGTCTTGCTTTTCCTGTAGATTTGGTCTCTGACCGGAGGTTTTGGTTTGTTAAATGCTGTAACTAATCTTGGCAAGGTTTTTGTCTTTGTAATCCCCTTTCTTTGTAAATATGGTCCTATTAGTGTAACATATTTGTGTGATGTATTTCCTTGAACTTGTTCATTTGAATCAAAATTCCTACGATATACATTTGTTTTAGCTAGAATGTTCATGTAATTATCTAAATCTTCCTTCTTATAACCTTCAGGTTCTTTTTTGAAAAGCAATTCGTATAAACCTGGCGTGCCTGTGTACGTTATTCCTCCCACTTTAATGTCTTTTCCAATAATTTCTACCGGTATCTGTGTTAAACCAAAAGAAAACTTATCCGTTTCGAGGTCATCAACCATTCCATAATAATGGTCAAATTTATGTTGTGTATCTTTCACACCCTCATCAATATATGATCTCGGTAACTCATGAAAATCTGCTAAGTAATCTTTATATGATGGTGTACCAACATAGGTTTGATTGTTTTTCTAGTTTGTTCCACTATGTCTGACAAGTTTAAATTTGTTGTTGTGTCACTAGAAGGATCTGAAGTTTCTGCTATAACAGTTGATGACAATGGTTGTATTACAGGAGAGGAAGAAGTGATATTACTGTCATTTAAAAATGTTGGTAGTTCTGTAGGGGTAGTTCTGTAGGGAGTTGATGTTTTATAAAGCTTTGTAGGTGTTTTGAAATCTTCATACTTTGAAACTCTTTCTTCTTTTAAATCGAATGGTTCGGATTTACCAATACTTGAAATTAGCTGTTTAAGTGGTTGTGTTATTGGTCTATAAGTTTGTTCTAATTCGGACTGAGCAGTAGAAGTAGCTAATTTCAAGCTTTGATATTTCTGCTTCACGGCTTGTCTGGATCTTATTAATTCTCGAGCTAAACGTTTATCCATGCTGTACAAGTTTTAAATGAAATAAAACTGCAAATTTTTTACTTTTATAAATATATAAAGGAATCGAATTTACTCCTATATCTGCCGTGATTTACTTCACAATCTTTGTCAATTACAAGAAAGCCATATGGATCCATCCAACAGTTAGCACAAATATTTTTAAACTGATCAAATGTCATATCCAATATACAGTGGTCATTATATATATGTTTTAAACTCAAACAGTCCTGTTTAAATAAAATTAATAAGTTTGCATTTTCTCGAATTAGACGTTTAAGGATTGAGGAATATCCTTGAAAAATAAAAAAACAATCGGTGTTTCTATGCCTTCCATGCGTGAAATAGTCCCTAATAATAGATTGATTATGACAAGGAATATCATCAAAAATGATAACGGAATTTGGCTTTATCTCATGAGGTGAAATAATGTTCTCATCGCTATCATATTCAAAGTATCCAATTTCTTTCATAGGTTTTAACAACTTTCTTAAATATTCATATTTTGGTTGATCTAATGACTTTGAATAAACATAGACATTTTCAAACCTAATTCCATTTGGATGCTCGAGCAGTGTAAGCATAACGTTGGTTTTACCGCTACCACTGCAACCAACTATAAGCCCTCTTTTTGAAGCACCGCAAAATAAGTCACCATGCTTTCTCAACTGTTTACTTAAAATTTTTTCATCATGATTATTTACTGGTAATGAGAATTTTTGTTTTTCAATCCTCATTCTTAATCACACTAGTAAATATTTTTAGCTGTAAAAGTATTTATACCAGAAAAATGTCAATGTGCTTTTAGTATAAAAAAGAACTTCAATGACTGTGGGTCGCCATAAGTTGAAAAAAACTATTAAAACACGTAATAGAAAAGGCTCTGGTTTAGTAAATAAATTAATTAGCAAACTACCTTTCGAAGTTCATATACCAGGATATAATTATTGTGGTCCCGGCACCAACTTGGAAAAAAGATTAACTAGAGGTGACGTTGGTATAAATCCATTGGATTCCGCTTGCAAAGAACATGATATATCTTACTCTCAGACTGAAGATTTATCAAAAAGACACATATCTGACCAAATATTAGAAAAAAAGCCTGGGATAGGGTAAAAGCTAAAGATTCTTCTATTGGTGAAAAAATTGCAGCTTTAAGTGTTGCAGGAATAATGAAGGGTAAAAGAAAGTTCGGTTTGGGATTAAAAAATACAAAAGGGGGTAAACTTAAATTGAGAAAAAAACGTATCATTCGAACGCCCAAAAAAATTGGAGGATTTCTACCTCTTTTGTTTCCATTCTTGGCGCCCTGGGTGCACTAGGTGGAGGCGCGGCAGGAATTGCTAAGGTAGTAAATGATGCTAAAGCAGCTAAACAGCAACTAGAAGAAATACATAGACATAATATTGCAATGGAAAATGCTTCTAAAGAAGGGAAAGGATTATATATTAGACCATATAAAGGAAAGGGACTATTTATTAGACCTTATAAAGAAGGATCCCGTCAAAATGAAAGCGATCAGACAAAAAAAAAACTCAAAATAAGTTTTCCAAAAAGAGCACTTACGAACAATGATATTATTAAATATGTAAAGCTGTTAAAAATAACTGGCTTTAGAGGTGTTTTTATGCTCGATGAACTTCCAAAAAAAATTAATCTGAAAGAATGTGGTATTGTAAATTTGGATAAAAAACAAAATAAAGGATCTCATTGGACTGCTTATATTAAAAATAACAAAAATGTAATATATTTTGATAGTTATGGAAATTTAAAACCACCTTTTGAACTTCTCAAATATTTTAATTCGAATGGCAAAGTGGATGTATTTTATACTTATGAAAATAAACAAAAATTTAATTCATATAACTGTGGTCAACTATCCCTAAAATTTTTGCAAAAAAATATATAAACTCATTATTTATTGTAATATCTCATTCATAAATAAACTGCAATGTCTACCACAATTGCCATATCAGGAAACAGTTCTGTTTTGTCTGCTGATTTTAATCCGCCCATATATTTAGAGGATGAAAAACAATATTACCTGGGTTTAGCTGATTTTGAAACGTTTATGACTATCCCCAATATAAAAGAAGGATATAATAAATTTTATATAGATAAAAAAGTAATTGTTATTCCCGATGGAACTTATGACATTACAGATATAGAAACATACATAAGAGAAAGTATAGAAGATTTAATTCCGAATGAAAAAATTTTTTTTCTTTTAAAAGCAAATGTTAATACTCTAAAAACTTTTTTAATGTGTAGTAGAATAATTGATTTTACCAAGGAAGATTCGATAGGAAAAATGTTGGGTTTTAATAGCAGGATACTAGAAGCTATGAAAGAGGAAGAATCAGATAATGTTGCAAAAATAACTAAGGTGAATGCTATTTGTATTGACTGTAATATTTGTGTCGGTTCTTACAATAATGGTAAACCTGTTCATATTATTCACCAGTTTTATCCAACTGTAGCTCCAGGGTATAAAATAGTTGAATCTCCTTTGCCCATTTTGTATTTTCCAGTTAGCGTCAAAGCAATTAACAATATAACAGTTAAAATAGTTGATCAAGACGGAGAACTTATCAGTTTTAGAGGAGAAACTATAACAGTAAGGTTACATTTACAAACAAGTGAAATATAAAATGGTTGTTAGATATAATAGAGCCCTTGGGATGAGACTTGCCCCTACCACTATCAACAAAGTAAAAACTTATAAAAAGAAAAAGCCTAAACAACAGTTCAGTATCAAATCCAACACCAACAAGTTAAGACGAGATAATCGTAAATTTCTCACATCCTTGGGTTTCACTGTTTTAAAATAATGAACATATTAAACGTAAACGAAAAGCTTTATGTAGACAATTCCATCGTCAGTTCTGAGCTTCACACATATCAACCATATATTTCTTCAAAATTCGATTACAATGATGAAATAAGGATCCCAATTCAAGAACTCGATGCTTACACTCTACCATCAGAGAGTTTACTTTATATCGAAGGAAAATTAACTAATACAGAAGGTAAATATAAGAAAGAATTGCTATTTATTAACAATGGTATAGCCTTTTTGTTCAGAGAAATCCGCTATGAACTAAACGGAATTACTATAGATTCAATAAGAAATGTTGGATTAGCATCAACCTTAAAAAGCTACCTTTCTCACAATACCAACGAAAGTTTAAAACTGGAAAATGCAGGTTGGTTTCCACATCGGAAAGAAGGTGATACAATTTTAGTTGATAATGATGGAAAATTCTCCGTATCCATACCACTAAAAATGCTTTTAGGATTTTTTGAAGATTACAGAAAAATTATTATGAATATGAAACAGGAATTGGTTCTTATTAGATCAACTGATGATTTAGATGGTGTTATTTTCAAAGAAGATCCGGCACACCTTGTTACTGCTCCTGACACTCCATTGGTTACTTTCGATAAAATTTATTGGAAAGTTCCTCACATTCTAGTTGATATGCCACAACAACTTGCTCTATCAAAAATATTAGAATCAAATAAAGATATATTGATAGGATTCAGGAGTTGGGAACTTGTTGAATATTCTTCTCTAACCGAAACAACCCGTCACACATGGCCGGTAAAAACAACTAGTAAACTAGAAGCTCCTCGTCATGTTGTGATTGGCTTTCAAGAAAACAGAAAAGGGAAAATTGTTAAAGATATGAGTAAATTTGACAATATTACCTTGTCAAATATTAGAGTATATTTAAATTCTGAAAGATATCCTTATCACGATTTGTACTTAAATTTCGAAGAAAACAAATTTTCTGCTTTATATGAAATGTTTGCCAACTTTAGACAGTCTTACTATGGTGTTCCAAATGAACCCATTTTTAATCCTGAACAATTCAAAAACATTAGTCCTATTACACATATTGATTGCTCCCATCAAAAAGAAACAATTCAAACGGGATCCGTAGTAATGAGAATTGAATTTGAGACACACAATGCAATTAAAAAAGATACTTCTGCTTATTGTCTTATTTTACGTGACAAATTATTTAGCTACAACCCTCTTACTAAAATTGTGAAACAATTATAAACTTTATCCCCACTATTTTCATATTTCGATTTAATTTAAAGAAATTTTCAAAAGCTTTTAGTTTTAATCATGACATCAAAACTACAACTACAAATTGAAAAATTTATTTTTAAAATTAATCAACTGAAAGAAGAAATTGCAAATTATTCAAGTAAAAAAAGTCTCATTAAAATATTTGCTGCTTTGAAAATATGAGATTGGTTATAGATATTCAAGGATTCAAAGATGAAAAAAATAAATTTATACCGAAAGAGCTTGCAGCTTTTGATGGTTATGAAATGACTCATTACATTTTTAAAAAGTCTTTTCCAATGGAGTTTCTTTCACCTGATTGTCACAAGCAGGCGGTATGGTTAACGAAAAATTATCATTGTATACATTGGAATAATGGATTTACTCCATTACATCATTTCCCAAAAATAATTGAAACACTTACGAAGAAAGCAGATTTTGTTTTTGTAAAAGGAAGCGAAAAAAAGGATTTTATACAGAAATATTCTAAAAAGCATGTGATTGAAATAGATGAACAACCAGCGCTAAAGCTAATGGAACCAAAATGCTTCTATCATTCAAAATCACCTTGTATGTGTGCTTTGACAAATGTGTTATTTTTATATGACAATTGTTTTATGAATGAATAAAAATATAAAAAAAAACTTAATTACCTTTTTATTTTGCATTAACCAACCATGATTGAATACAATTAATATGATACCTTAAATCTAATTTTCTAAATTCATTTAAAAGTTCATACTCATTTTTATATTTTAAATAATCATTACAAAATTTAGCGGCTAATTTACATTGTTTCATTCGATCTATATTATTAACATATGCTGACAAATCTTGTGCTTCTGCGTCTTCTTCGCCTACAATTGATAAATATTGGAAGTATGCAGCAGATATAATAAACTCTTCATACATTTCAGTAACCATTTGCTCCATTGTAAATATTATTAAATTTATTCTTCCTTTTCAATTTCTTGAAGAATAGTATCCTCGTCAATAAATTGCTTCAAGTCTTTTAAATAGTAACCAAAGCCAATATCTTTTAGATCTTGAATAAGTTGAAAAAAATTTAATGTTTCAATGTATTTGTTGCAAAAGAGGGCAGCCTTTACGAATTCCTCAGATTGATTACAATAAAAGTCTATCCACTCCGGACCACTTGCCATACAATATGAGAAATAGGTTTTTGAAAGATTACTAAATTTCTCCTCTAATAATTTAACTGCAATCAGCAACTCAGCCATTTCATTTATTTAACATAATATTTTAAATATGTAGGGGGACGTCTCTTGCGAATAGGATTAACTTTCTTTGATAATACCTGTTTTTTATCTTCGTATAATTGAAACCTCTTTTGGGTTGCAATAATAGCAGGTATAAATTGGCAATCTTCTCCTATAAATTCTATTAGGTGGCTTAATTCTCCTACAAAGTATGATTTCCCAAATGTATTGAAAAACGTAGTAAGGCTTATAATTCCTTCTAAATAATCATCACAACAGTCAATTGCTTCCAAATAATCTCGTTTCAGTGGATAAAACAGCTTGGTGTATTCATCTTTCGAAATCACTTCAAAGAAATTGAGATATTTAACTTTTAACTGTCTGATAGTTGTAGTTAATTTTTCGCGATTACACATAATTCACTTATTACTTGACACATTTTTTCTTTTTGTTTTATACAAAATTGGTGGAAAAATTCAAAAATAACTTTTTACGCAACTCGAGCACAGCTTAGTAAATGTGTCTCGGCATACTAAAATGATCATGATGCACCTATTTATAAGACTTAAGAATGCAAAATCAAATGTGGGAGAACAAAGAGAAAAAATTAAAAAATATGATGCGAATGAGAATAAAAGGGGAGGAAGTTAAGAATGAGGGACATGAGATGCAGCATCTGTAAATGCCACTAACACTTTTTCATACTTGATGCCACCAGGCCACAAAGCTCACTTTGTCCAATAATTTTAATGTCAGTAAATATGAATTGTTCCATTCTTCTTCCAATACCGATACGAAACATTTTTGTTCTACATCAGTTGTTTCATCTAGCGAAACCCATATACTCGGTGGGCCAAAAAAAGTCTACATTTTTGGATTTGTAATAACTTTTTTAGGTACTACTATTATTTAATAAAAATTTTGAGATATGTTCACAGATATATTGATTATAGAACGACACATTCAAAATTAATGAGATTCAATTTTTTTATTGTACAGGGCGATGAGTTTTGTTTAAAACGCTTGCAAAAATAAAATTATTTTTATTTTCATATAAGCATAAGTAACATCTTAAAGCCTTATATATCAGCAATAAAACTCCTATTTTACTTTTTTTTAATGCTGCAATTAATATTTATTTTATTGCACATTTAGTTACAACGCAAGTATATCTTACATGTCACAAACTTGCGGCAATAATATGTTTTTTTATTATAAGGTGGCTTTCGAAGAAATTATAACTTACTAGCAACTTCAAGGTAGGCAATGTTTAAAATATTTTAGTTTCTGGGCAAAAAAGAAAGTTTAAATAAGAGCCTCATAGGAAGAAAAATATCCCATATATAGCTCGAAAAGTAGTACGAACATTTTCCGGTCACCCTGTAAAAAAATTCAAATGAACCTCATTAATTTTCTATACGTTTTTCCATAACCTATATATCTAAAAATATGTTCCTCAAATTTCATTAAAAATGTTTAGCAAATAAAAATGTTATTAAAAAATTAAAAATGTGGAATTTTTTTTGGGCCCACCGTGCATTTTTGTTTATTACTTTCTCTCGCCATGCATTAATAATGATCATACAAAAATCGGGCACATAGTTTTTTCCTAAAGTGAATTAGTAGTAGTAGTAATATGGTTTATTTAGCAGAAATGCTACTATTACATTCTATTTAAATACAAAACTTATACATTTCATTAA
Organism: Kuschelorhynchus macadamiae; assembly: GCA_030620095.1. NCBI lineage: Eukaryota > Metazoa > Arthropoda > Insecta > Coleoptera > Curculionidae > Kuschelorhynchus > Kuschelorhynchus macadamiae. The sequence continues at coordinate 427,181 of JAUTXW010002346.1, read as the reverse complement.
TATTATAATAAGATTATTTTATAAGTATATCGATCTTGGTTGTTTGACAAATATTCTTTTAATACTTTTTTAAACTTATTTAAAGATCTTTGTGACCTAATAGATGGTTTTAATTTATTATAATTTATTAGACCATTATAAAACACGGACTTATAACTTGACGATTTCGAAATTCTATTTAGGTAAAAACTTTGACAATTTCTAGTGTCATATTCGTGATTTTGACAATTTTTTAGTACAACAAAATTACATAAATGTTCCGGAAGCGAGTTATTTTAAATTTTATATATAAATATGCAAACGAGAAAAAATATTAAATTTTTGACATTTAACCATTGTAGTTTTTTTTACATGATTGATATCTTTGTATATTTATTCGTGCCTAAAATTATATGCATTGCATGTTTTATAATCTGTTTTTTATACCTTCATGGGCATTATATAAAACTGTTGAACAATATAGGTAATGAGATAAAATTATTGTAATATATATAATTTTTTTGGAAAAATAGTTTAAATCTTTATTATTTATTTTTAAATATTTTATTTTTTGCGAAATTTTAGAAATATCTTTTTGAAAATAAATGTCAAACTTTAAATTTGAATCAACTAAAGTTCCTAAGTATTTAAAAGAAGTAACCATTTCTAAATTTTCATTATCAATTATAATATTTTTATTATTATTTAAATTATTATTTACAAGTTTCATATACTTGGTTTTTGATACATCTAATTTTAATTTATTTACTTTAAGCCAATTACATAAAAGTTTCATTTCAGAATTTAACTTATTTGTAATGTTATTAATAACCATTCCGTTTAAATATATTAAAGTATCATCAGCAAATAACTGAACTTTGCAAGAATTTAAAATATTATGTATATCGTTTATATACAAAACAAATAATAATGGACCCAAAATACTTCCTTGTAGAACACCAATGTTGTTTGAAATCTTTTGAGAAAAATTGTTATTAATTTTAGTTTTTGCGTTCTACTTTCCAAATAATTGTTTAGCCATTTAAAAACCGAATTCTTAAAACCATATTGATATAGTTTACATAATAAACTTTTTCTGTCAATTGTTTCAAATGCTCGTTTAAAATCCAAGAACACTGCTGCAACAGTTTCATTTTTATCTAAACTCCTTTTCCAGCTCTCAATTACGTACTGTATTGCAGTTTTAGTTGAATGTTCTTTTCGAAAACCAGCTTGAAGGTGTATTAAAATTTTGTTTTCTTCAGTGAATTGTAAAAATTTGGTCATAAACTATCATAATATCATTAATTCATTCCATTTCTTAGAATTTTTAATTTTTGGAACTGGAGTTATATCCGAACATTTCAGTTCATCTGGTATTTCCTCATTTTTTAAACATAAATTTATAAAATGTACTATTTTGCTTCCAAGTACTTCAAATGTCTCATTCATGACAATTTTCGAAAGAATTACCGAATGATTATTATTAGATTTTAATTTACAAACAAGTTTTTTTCGGTTACTTATAGAAACGTAACGAAAACTTTGCAAAATATGTTTAGGTTCTAATAATTTTGGACATATTTCTTCCAGAATCTATTGTGTATATAATTTCTTCAATAGTTTCGACAAAATGTTTATTAAAATTTTCAGCTATAACTAATGAATCCGTGTGTCTGATATCATTTTCAAAAATAATTTCGTATATTTCCGATTTCTGTTTTGGATTACTAAATTTTTTAATGTATTCCACATTTTTTTACTATTATCTTTATTTTCTTCAATTTGTTTCTGATAATATGACCTTTTTTCAGTTCTTAAAATATTGACATACTCATTTCAAGACGTTTTGTATCTCTCCCAATCTTCTATGTTTCTAGCAAAAGCAAAGTTTTTGTAATATAAATCTCTTGATAGCTGGGCTTCTAATATCGTTTTATTAAACCAAGGTATTAATTTTGTTTCTTAAGGAAACCATCTCAGTAACCTTGTCAATACATTTCTGTACATTCTCCACAATGTTCATAAATATTAGATTTAAATTTAGAATATTTCTAGAGCAAATACACTTATTTAATTCTTGCAAAAGTTTTTTGTAATTAACTAACTTCATAATTTTTGTTAAAGGCTTGTTTTCTTCTACACTTAAAATTTTTGCGTATATCCAGTCATGATCACTTATCTTGCGGGATTTTTTAACATCTGCTTTAATAGAATGATCATTTGATATCAAAAGGTCAATTAAAGTTTTTGAATTTTTGGTTATGCGGGTATATTCTTTAATGAGTTGTTTAAGTCCATATGAGTTGATTATTTGCTCAATTTTTTTTACATAAAAATCATTTAAAAAAATTATATTGAAATCGCCTATGTGAATTACTGCATTGTCATTATTCCAAAAATATATACATTGATTTTGAAAAAACTCCAAAAATTGGTTTACATTTCCACTTGGTGATCGGTAGTAGAGATATAAATCAAACATTTCTTCTCCCAATTTTAATTTTAATCAAGTGTAATTTTATGCGAAACGAATATTAATAATCCTCCATTATGTGTTGAATTTGAATTACATCTTAAAGTAAAATAATTCTGAAAACTAATTTCTTCATCTGAAATTTCATCTGTCACATGAGTTTCACTTAGACATAAAATAAGGGACTTTTCATTATACAAAACACTTTCAACTTCATCCTTACTATTTTGGAAGCCTTGTATATTAAGAAGAAAAATATTCGATTTATATAGATCCTTTTTACAATTTATATCATTATTTCTCTCCTGTAATTGCTACTTTGGGACTTCGTAGTTGATATTTCTTTTCATTTTTTCAATATGTAATTTATATAATTGACATTCCAAATCAAAGGGTTTGTGATTAATAACATAACCAGTATTAAATTTTTCATTTTGTTCACAACAATTTGGACACACAATATTTTGAACTAAAGTTTGACATTCTGTTGCTCTATGTTCTTTGTTCCCACATTTTAAACAATATTGTAATTTTGTACAAGTTTTCGCTGTATGGTGATAACCCGTGCAGTTAAAACATCTCCTTATGTCAATAAATTCGTAAACGGAACAAACCCATAAATAACATTCCTTTTTCAATAATATGCCTAAAATTTTTACCATCTAATTCCACAATTGCCATATATTTTGTTTTCATTATTTTAATAATAATTACTTTCAAATTTGGATTATCCAGATAATCATTTTTATTATGAATACAATTTATCAAATTTTCTGCTATTATTTCGTCTTCTGTACCAACTATGTTTATTTTTGGATTTTTTCTTTTTTGAAACATAATTTTATAATTCTCTCCCAGACTACTTTCGGCTTTCTTTTGTAATTTTATAATATCGTCACTTTTCCTCACACTCAATCTTGATTACTCCATTTTTTAGATCCTGTACTTTTGTAATTTCTATTTTTAGATCTGTTGGATTTATGTGCTTTCCCAAATATCTTTTGTTATTTAGTTTTTATGGTTATTTGTTGGTTTTATCATCAAATAATTATTTACTGTAATATCCTTAATGAAAACATCATCCTTATTTTCTTGTTGATTTGTGGATTTTACTGCTATATCATTTTTAGTTTCGCTTACATTTTTGTGTTTGTTGCTTAAATAATTTGTATGTTTAACTATAGCCACTTTAGAATAATAATGATTCAGCTTTTGAAGAACCTGGATAATTTCTTAAATTTTTCTCTTGAAGTAAAATTACTTTTTCATTCAATTTTGTAATTACTATATCTTTTGAACTAATAATTTCCTTTTTAGACTTTATAATTTCCTCTTTGGCCTTTATAATTTTCTTTTTGGCCTTTATAATTCCTCTTTGTTTTTTTATAATTTCCAAATACAAATTTTTCCGCTACTGTTATATTTTCCTTAACCTTTGTTTCTGACATATCCATCAATTTAATAGAAATTGAATTTTCATTCTCTGCAGTTCTCTTTCAACGAACGGCTTTTCCGGAATTCTGCTTGTTTCTTTTACTCATATACTAATTCTTTTAAATCTATCTAATAACAAATTCGCGAATTATATATTCTTTTAGGAGCTTAAAAAAGTCAACTTTGAGTGTTAACCTTATATAAGCCCATATGGAACTAACGTGACAGTATACTTTTCCAAAAAACTGTTCAAGATAGGATTACTGAGTGTGTTCGTTCAATGGAATGTCTGTGCTAATAAGGGCCTTGCATAAGTCTTCTTTGAACTTTGAATGTTTGGGTCGTTTTTATTATTCTTGCCTTGATGTTTTGCAGTTGCTGAATGTTGAATAACTTGGCATTTTTTGATGGCAGTGACAGTTACATCGCAATATATGCAAAATAGTATACTCCTACAGAAGTAGAACCTGGAAATTTTTTTACAAACTGATTCAGCTAAATCTGAGTAAAGAAATATTTCTAAACACTGGAAGTGCTAAAAGGCCAATAAGCGCAGACATTTTCATTGTAGGGTTGGTGAAACCTACAAATTAAAATAGCCAATTGGGTTGTAAGAATCAAACGTGTTTTGTTATGATGGAAATGACTTATTTAAAATTAATTTTTATTAATGTCTCCATCTCTTTTGCCACAGTCAAAATAGTCAATTTAATAAAATAGTGCCCAAAGTATAGACTCTAGATTATGTTATTAAATTTTTTTTTTGAAATCACAAATGTTTTTCCAAAAACGAAGATATTATGCATTATTATCTCAATTATTGCATAAATGTATTTGCATATGCAAGTATGCAAATGCATAATTATTATCCTAAGCATATATAATCACCAATAAGCGACCCACTTGATGGACATATATTATACAAGGTGTTAAATTTAAAAACATATAAGTTGGGTCGGCTACATATTTTTAAGTTATTCTATATAAATACTAATTTTTTATAAATTACGTAACGAACCCTAAAACTTTAACATTTAACAATTTTTTCTACCTCCTAAAATTAAACCAATAGTTGAGAACTGTGATGAAATGCGGCCAAAAATTACTGGCCCAAGAAAAAAATCAATACATTTTGTCCCTAAGCATTTAGCAAACCCTTTCGAAAAGGTGCATCAGTATTCATCTGATTAGGTGGTATCTACTATGAAGATTTTCAAAATACGCTTAAGGATTCTGTTTTTGAAAAGTTTTTCTAGTATTTTTTTACGTGTGTCAAATGTTATATTATATGGTCATCAAGAATTAAACTGTATTTGTAGAAAATAAACAAAAAAAAAATAAATAATAATTAATATTTCGTCATTATACGGTTATACGGTTGCTCTCGATGACGGCTTGTAGATGACGTGGCATGCTCAACCCCAACTTTATTCTAAATTCTGGGGTATTTGCATTTCATGCCTCAAGTATCTTTGGCCGCTATTTTTACTTAAATATTTTCAATATGATTGAGGTTTAGACTTTTTGAACTCCGGAACATTGTAGTCTGGGGATTGAACAATTCTTGAATTGTGGATTGGTGCATTGTCGTGCTGGAAGATGTAATCATCTCTATATGCCACTACAACCAATGGAGGCGATGAAGTCGACGAAGAATAACTCGATAAACAGCAGCCGTCAGTCTTCCCTGAAGAATTTGCATATCTCCTGGGCCCCTAGCTGGTCCAGCCCCAAATGAAAATAAAACCGACTTTAAAAAAATGCACCAAAAGGTGTAAAATAATATTTTAGTTCACGTGGAAGTATAATGTCTTATTGTCTTTATTAGTTTCGCGTCGACTTCACAGAGTAAAACTTTTCAGGTGGAAATAAAATATTAATTTTATAAGTAACTTTTATTTTTTTTATACAAATTTTTATTTCATCCGTTTTAGTTCTATTTATACCAACTTTATTCTAAAAGTCAAGTTTAACAAATAGCCTCTGGGTCCACTGCATATTATGTAACATCATGGTATAATAAAATATCTTATTATACAATATAAAATGGTAACATTTGTACATTTTCTTCCTGACAGAATGGTGAAAGCATTAGTGAACGTATATATTGTTCAATGTAACATCGAGAAAACAGTTGGAAATGGCGTCATTCCGCCAATTTTTAACATTTTTCAATATGTTTGCTTTGAGAACACTTCAGTAACATCCTGAATATTCCCGGAAAGTTTCATCCCAATTGGTCAAACCATCGCGGAGTAATTGATGTACATACAAAAAAGATATAGGATCGAATTGATAAACTCCTCCTTTTTTGAAGTCGGTTAAAAACTATTTATTAATGTATTTATTTATAATTGTGATGCCATTTTTTATTTATAGGAGTTTTTCTGTTTTGCTTATCTACCCTCACCAAAGTGGGGGCAGATAAAAAAACTTTTCTTATTTCAATTTTTGTTTTCGGTAACTAATCTGAGTTCAACATTTATAAGTTTTAATTACTTTGACCTATTTCGGCTTAGTCAAATATGTCTTAAACATTTTAGTTGTTTAGTCTAATGCGTATCTCTTGTCATACCCCACGTTTCTGAGTCTATATACTTGAATTTTGACATTGTTGCACGATTGAAATTATTTTTCGTCAGAATATATTATTCTTTCCCATACATTATCCTGAAAGTTGACGGTATCTCCATCCTCCTACAAGACCTTCCTCCTACCGAAATCTGGTTTTCTCTTAATTTCCCAGTATTCTTAAATATTTTTCTTGTATGACATCACTGTATTCTTGCATATTGACAATACCGCAGCAATATCCTTAGAGGTATCCTGTCTCTTAATCTGGCGTGAATTATAGCTTTTTGATCTTCAGTTAATGTTGGCATTAATGTTTTTATAAAGCAAATATTGATGACAATAGTCAAAGTCGAAAGGATTTATTGCCAAAAAATTACGCAGCAGATATTTTCAATGAACGACATCCAGACAAACAAGTTCACTACTCAACCGTAAGTAGAATTTTAATAAACTTCAAACAGACAGGATCTTTAGACTATAAATATAAAAATGAACGTGCCAAAACTGTTTGTACTGAAGAAAATCAATTAGCGGTACTTCAGTCAGTTGTTGAAAACCCTAGAAGAGCATTCTCAAGAAAAACAAGTTTCATGCTTATAGGCCAATGTTTATTTGCACGTTTCAAGAACGAGACTATGACATCCCCTATGATTTCTGCATATGGATTCAAGGACAAATAGAAGATCAGCCTGATTTTCATAGACACATTCTCTTTGGGGATGAATCTACGTTCACAACAAATGGCACTGTCAGTTTCCAAAATTGTAGGTGGGTGGTGGTCGGACGCAAATCCAAATTTTGTTATTGACAATAGAAACCAGTATTACCAAAAATCAAACGTGTGGTGCGGTATTATCAACGAAAAATTATTGGGTCTGTTTTTTTTTCGCCGAAACCTAACTGGTGATAACTATTTACAGTTTCTGTAAAAAGAAATATCGGATTTTTTGGACAATATAAGTTGACAAGAACGGTCCAAAATAAGGTTTGTTCATGATGGATGTTCCGCTCATTCTACTGGAAATGTTTCTGAATGGTTATATGGGAAATTTGGTACTAAATGGTTAGGACGAAATACCGGTGGCCTCCTCGTTCCCCAGATCTTACCTCATTAGATTTTTATGGGGATACTTAAAGCAAAAAGTTTATAAGCGTCGACCATTTAATAATAATAATAATAATACATTTATTGTTCAACCGTACAATATTACACAAATAATTTATTATATTCTAGTTTTTATGCTAGACGGTTAGACAAAGGGCCATAAAATGATTGCAGCCACCCAGACAAGTAAGGGTACTGATAAAGCCCGTTAAAAACTTATACATAGAAAATCAAATAGGTATATGACGTGCTTTCAGTTAAGTTGCTAATTTTACTGAATTAGAATATATTTAATATGTAGTTTTAAAGACATAATAGAAAGAAAAGAAAAGGAATATAGAACAGACACAAAAGGAGAAGAACTAAGAAAGAAGGGGAAGTGAAGAGAGGGGGGGGTGGAAATGATAGGTTATATTTGAGAAATTTGGAGCAAAAGGGGTTTCAAAGAACATCGGTAGTTTTTTTAAAACACAAGAATAATAGGCAATACCTAAGAAAATTTACTGATTCATGAATATTTTTTTCTTTATAATATGTTTAATAGAAAGGCAAGATAGATCTGTATTCAGAAAATGCATCGAGTTTATGGTAGTAAATTATAAGAAATCGACTTCTTAAACGGCTCCTTGCGATGTTGAATGAATATTCCTTAAATTTCGATCGTGGACGTCACTACGAAATTTGAGCTTGTTATAAAGATATTGAGGTTTTTTATATTTCATATGTTTTCGCCTATTATGCATGCTTAACCAATATCTTTTAGCTTAGAAATATGGTTTCTTCCAGATATTCTTTTTGGGTACGCCTAACTTCAATATTGTCAAGGCAAGGCCCGTAAACGCAGTCACAATGATTGAAGACTGATAACACCAGAGAGTCACAAAGGAGTTTTTTGTCTCTAGTGTACAGTAGTGGCGATGCGAAAAAAGTAATTTTAGTGTTGAATAGGCTACCTTCAGCTTATTAGTTACATGCTGCTTAAAACGCAAGTTGCAGTCAAGCTGTAGTCCCAGACTTTTGCAGGTGTCAACAAAAGAAATAAAAGCATTGTCCATTTGAATATTTAGGGTGTCTATCCGAATAGTTGAGGAACTTGAAAATTCGATTCGTTTCCATTGCAGAAATATTCCAGCAAATATCTTGCGATCTACTTTTAGTGAATTTTATGACCGGACAATTAAGTTGAATTGAACGAGAAGGTGGGCACACAGAAACACTTAGGTAATTTTCATTTTTTTATGTACTTCCTTAAATGTTTTTTTACTTCATACTGATTTGTTAATTGTTAAGTTATAATAAACATTTTTGGTAAAACTAGTGGTATCACATTCAATTAGATCTCGGTGCGTTTGATTTTTTTGTTAATATTAATTCACATTAATTCACTTTTAACCCTCATTTGTTTTTTCAAGGATTTCCAGTTTGTCAATTATGTGTACAGTTCTTAAATAAATATTTGAAATGAAAATTTTGCACTTCAAATGAAAGTTTTTTAATGTGCATATTTTCTTCAGAAATGCTTCATCTTGTTAAAAAGAATATTGGCGAAATTTTCAAGTTGTGTTTAATATAGTTGCAACAAACCTGAAGTTTGTGATTCCCTAAAAAATTAAAAATCCGAGTTAATTTCACAAGTATACTTAAATTTGAACGGAGTTATGCGGATCTGATCTGATTTTGATTAAACTATGAAAGTGTTTATGATAATTATCAAAAAAATCAATTTTTCAAAAACTTGTAATTTTTTCCAAAAAAAAATCTCTTCAACTTTTGATGCTAAACAACTTTTCTTAATAACATTTTGCTGAATCTTTCGAAATAAGGGTACTTCATTCTTGCATGATTCCAATACTGTTTGATCTACCCTGTATGCTGTTTGACTTGCAACCATTCTAAGTACACTTTATATGATTATCGGGGATGCACCAACTTTTGGCAATTTTTTTACTTTGAAACAATTCCCATGTGTTGCACACTGAAATGACCACACTGTATATATATATATATATATATATATATATATATATATATATATATATATAGTAATGAAAACATATATATATATATATATATATATATATATATATATATATATATATATATATATATATATATATATATATATATATATATATATATATATATATATATATATATATATATATATATATATACACACACACACACAACCGCACAGAAATATATATATATATATATATATATATATATATATATATATATATATATATATATATATATATATATATATATATATATATATATATATATATATATATATATATATATATATATATATATATATATATATATATATATATATATATATATATATATATATATATATATATATATATATATATATATATATATATATATATATATATATATATATATATATATATATTTTTTTTTTTTTTTTTTTTAGTTTCGCTCAATAATTGATCAAATGGTAACCAACCTAAATACTATTATTATAAATAAACTCAAAATCAAAATATCACTCTCCTACTGTATAGAACTTTTGGTTTTTTTAATATGTAAATAACTATTTGTAGATTGTAAAGTACGTAGCTCTAAAGTACACTTCAGACTTGTGCTGCTCACTCGTTTAAGGCTCGAGACCGCTTGTGGTTCGAGACATGTTTTCTTCTTCTTTCTTTTACTATTGTTTTATAGCGTTCCAATCTGCGTCATTTCCTTTGATTCCCATTTATATTTTCTTATTCACCTATGCTGCATTAACGTAAGATCTTTATTGAATTATTTTAATATCTTCAACGACAGTCTTATTCAGCATGATTATTCTATTGCTGGAATATCTGGCTAAAGCAAAATATTAGCGACGACGCTGTTGGATGGTTACAAATGTATCAGATAGGACTGTCTTGGGAGTGGGGGGGGGGGGGTGGGAATCTAGATTAAATATTCTTTTATGTAGTTTTGCTTAGTAAATGTAGGAATGCCGTAGAACATGTTTGGATTAAATCGCTGCATGGTAATATCACAGTAATAATTGGCAATGTGTACCGGCCACCAAATTCAAGCCCTAATGAATAGTCAGCTAATCTCTGAACCAACTAGAATTCCACGTAGCTGCACCAGCTTGATTGATTTAATATGTTACAATTCGTAAGATGTGCAGGATGTGGGTGTCAGGGGTCTCTCAGACCATCTGCTAGTATACATCGTTCTAGACTTTCGTTCACCAGTGCTAAATAATAACACCTTTAAGTACAGGTCTTTTCGACAAATTAATATGACTTATTTTCAGGCCGACTGGCCTCTTCGAGTAATATTTGTAGCATAGATAATATCGATGAAACAATTTCGTCTCTCACTAATACTATTCTAGAGCTGTTTGATAAACATGCCCCAATGAGAACTGCTAACCGTTCAAATAAACCCTACTGTCCCTGGATGACCGACAACATTAGACTAGAAATCAGGCTTGGCACTATTATAAGCAGCTCCGATATTTAGCGACTAATTCTATAAGAATTGAAAAAAAGGTTCACTTAAACAATAAATTTCACAATTGCAATATCAAAGATAAATGGGCAGAATTAAAGCAAAAAAAAAATTAAATTAACAGAATTAACAAAAATTGAACTGGCCTTAACCAAGATTTAATCGACTTTTATAGCAATAATCTTCTATCAAACATGTCATTTAATTTGAATACCATTTCTGAAGAACTGTTAACTAACATTATTCTCGGTATTAAGTCATTCGGTGCAGGTAACCTAAATATTACATTAATTTCTTTGTGCTGTTCTATTATTATTTCAGACATAACTCACATTGTCAACTGTTGTATTTTGTAACAACGTTTTCCAAAAAACTGGAAGTTAGCACATGTCATTCCACTGACTAAAGTCAAAAATCCTACAAACTTTAATCAACTAAGGTCGATTTCCTTGTTACCTAGGCTCTCCAAAATTCTAGAAAAAGTAATGGAATCTCAAATTTCTTTGTATGTATCCAGTAATAATATCATCCCTTATAAACAATCTGGGTTTAAAACCGGGTACAGTTGCGCCGCTGCCTTATCCGATATTGTCAGAGCACAAGATTTTAAGTACGTAACTGTTCTCATTCTATTAGATTACACAAAAGCTTTCGATATCATTCATCTATTCTAAAATATGTTGGCTTTGGCCAGTCGGCGGTGGCAATGTTGGCGTCTTTCTTCTCGGACAGAAGCCAGAGGGTAATTCTTGATGGCAAACAATCCGATTTACTCAATATCATAGCGAGTGTTCCCCAAGGCAGCGTTCTTGGTCCTCTTCTGTACAGTATTTACACATTTTTTTCATGAAAGTACTTCACCACTGCAAGTACCACCTCTGTGCAGACGATACTCAAATCTATCTTTTAACCCCAATCAAGAAATAGCAAAAAATCAAATCAAACGTGACTTACACTATCTTGTCAGTAAATCCAATAAACATCTTGTTAAGATTAATCCTAATAACTCCACACCATTATTATTTTGTAACGAGACTGAGAGCTTACGTATTGAATCCACCATTAAAATCGAAATCGGCACCAACCCTGTTGCTTTTAGAAACTCGTCTAAAAGTCTCAGGCTTATCATAGACAATAAACTAAAATTTAATAATCACGTAACTGCATGCCTTTAAAAGTCATTCTCAGTATTAAAACCTTTGTACTCTCATCGACATGTACTTAATCAAAAAACCAAGGCCTTGTTATCCGACACTCTTATTTTGTCACAACTTAATTTCGCAGACAACGTTTATGGACTTTTTCTTGATTTACAGGCTAACAATCGGGTTCAAAAAGTACAAAATTCATGCATACGTTTTATTTATGGCATAGACGAAGACAGAGAGTTTCACATAAGCTGTCCGAGTTGGGCTGGCTTAACATGCAACATCGTCGTATCTTGCACTCTGCCTGCTTTTTTTTACAAGATTTTAAAATTTCAGCGCCCTTCATCTCTCCTCGATACTTCAATACCGTACGGATGTGCATAATTCGCCGACAGTATCTGCTATCAGTACCCTCACACAACCAAGACTAGTTAAACAAAATATTCTTATCAAGTTGCTAACTTAATCAACAAATATAAAATCACCAGTACGACATTGTCAGTTGCATCCTTTAAAAAATTAATGAAACATAAATTTCTGGGCCAACAACTACAATAACAGCAAAACTCGCTTAACAAACAACTATTATTTATTTTCTCGTCCATCCCCTCTCTACTTTGTATATTTCTAAAATAATTCTCCCGCTTTCTGTCTCATGCCACAGTAGCATAGCGCTATTAACTTGGACGCGTAGTTTCTTATGTATATATTGTTTTTTGTATAATCACCCTGCACTACTCTTTTTTTTAGAAAAATTTCAAACTAACTTCCTTTACGAAAGTTAATAATCATTTTTTTTATTATTTAACAGGCTTCAACAGCCCCTTCCCTTGTGAAGGAAGCTGATAAGTGGCCTTTTATTCCTATCGTATATTACTATGTTTATTTTTCTTAATTTGTAATTTTTTTTGGAATAATAAACGTATTTATTATTATTATATGGATTATATTTGCTTAGAATTATCAATATTTGAAAATTTTAAAGGCATATAAATTTGGAAATTGTCAACGTATTGTTTGTTGCAGTTGCTAATGCTTAATAGAGGTGTGCATATCTGCTACATAAATTTTGAATATGAGAGGTCCCAATATACAGCTCTGCGGTACACCGGTTTTTAATTCAAGATATATGGATTGTTTGGAAATATTATTGTTTTCTAATAAGACTGAATGAAATCTATTTTCAAGGTAAGATTTTAAAAGAGTATGTGCGCTCTGAAAAGCCAAAATATCTTAACTTGGCAAGAAGCATAGTGTGATTTATTGTACCGAACGATTCGCTGAAATCCAGCACAGCCATGAAAATACACTGTTTTCCCTCCTCATTATACCTTATATTATTTAACATACTTACGAGCCTTGTAATGGTGTTATAGTTTGTTCGAAACCCGGGTTGCGTGTCTGGAATTATATCAAATGAATTGAAAAAATTATAAAGCTGTTTGTGTATGTGTTTTTCTAGAATTTTGGAAACTACTGAGGTCTTATATCTTTCGGTTCCTTCGGGTTATTCATTTTTGGAATAGGTCTGATAATAGCCTTTTTAAGTAAAGGCTTTATACAGAACAGCAGAGAAACTTTCCGTCAGCCCTTATGGCATTTGTTAGGATACTATTAATAAGGCGATATATTTCTTCTCCATTAACGAAAGGTAAGTTTAGCTCAGCATCAGTATTATTACATTTGTTTTCCAAATAAAAATTAAGTTTAATTTGTGCGACATATTGTTAGTTTGACTGACCTGGTCAAGCAGGGTTTTTTGATTTTAGTTAGATGCAGTTTACTAGTAATTTTCCAAAAATTTAAATTTTTTGTCGAAAGGGTATTAAAATATGATATTTTTTCTCGCAGAATGACCTGTTTTTATAGTTTTTTAGCTGTCTATAATAATTTAGGTTAAGTAGCGTTTTATTTTTTTATACTTTCTAAATGATTTGTCTCTAGGTTTAACAGTTTTATTTTTATTGGCGCATGTTTATGTGTTATGTTTATTAACTAGATATAAAATATTTTTGTTAAACATGTCAACTTTATCATTAATATTGTTTAAATGATAAATAGCACGTCCCAATTTATTGTAAGGGCATCTTGTTAGGATACTATTAATAAGGTGATATATTTCTTCCCCAATAACGAAAGGTAAGTTTAGTTTGTGTGATATATTGTTCGTTTGATTGACCCCTTCAGAAAAACGATTATTTAAAATTTCAGGGTCATTAAAGGTGACTGGTCAAGCAGGGTTTTTAATTTTAGTTAGATGCAGTTTATTAGTAATTTTCTAAAAATTTAAATTTTTTTGTCGCAAGGGTAATAAAATATGATATTTTTCTCGCAGAATAACCTGTTTTGTGTAGTTTTTTAGCTGTCTATAATAAATTAGGTTAACTTGCGTTTTATTTTTTTATACTTTCCAAATGATTTGTCTCTACGTTTAACAGTTTTATTTTTATTGGCGCATGTTTATGTGTTATGTTTATTAACTAGATATGAAATATTTTTGTTAAAGGTGTCAACTTTATCATTATCATTGTTTAAATGATAAATGGCGTCCCAATTTATTGTAAGAGCATCTTGTTCAAATAGATTCATAAGCGCCATTATAATTCCTACATTGTGTCTTAAAATAATGTTCATTAGTCTTTGGAAACTCAAGCAAGCAAAATACCAAATTATGATCTGTTAATTATATCTGGTAGACTAGTAGAAGGTAGACTAGGTAGAAGTGATCCGACACTGGTGTATGGCAAATTTTGACTTATGTTAATTACTTCTATTAAGGTACTAGTATTATTTGACATGTTAAATCTAGTAGGCTCACTTACTACCTGACTTAAACCAAATGTATTAAGTAGGTTTAGAACCTTGTTAGAAAGTCTGCACCTCTTTAATAGATTAGTATTAATATCCCCTATAAAAACGGCATGATCAAATATTGGAATAGTATTTATTATTATATTATAAGTTCCCTAATGAGTCAAGAAAATCATGGACCTCAGAAGAGGGAAGACGATATATCACTGTAATTAGAATATTTGTATATGATATCTTGGTTTTTATACCTAAAAATTCAAAGTTATCAATAGCGACAATTTCATAATTGATACATTTTTTCACATACAAGACTACTCCATTTCTAACGAAGTTATAACCCTCAATTTCATGTCTCAAACTATCAGTAGTTAGCCATGTCTCGCTTAACCCAAAATATCAAAACTATTATCTCTAATATAATTTACGAATTCATCTCCAGTATTGATAGAACGAATATTGAGGTGACCGCATGAAAACTTATTATTATTATTATGCAGCAAGGGATGATTCTTAAGACTGAACTGATCATTTCTTATAATATCATCCATTGAGATAAACAAAACAAATAATATATGCCCCATTCCCGGCCAATATCCAACGTCATGCCAACAAAAAAACATATTTAACACTACTTGAGAAAATAGTAAATATCTACATATATATCCACATAAAAATTATAATAACAATATAAAGTTCAAAATTAATAAATGAAGAATAACAAAGAAAAAAATACAATAAAAGTACCTTAGCTGACGAGTTAGTGATATACGATTCAATAGCAAACCACTAATATTGAGAAGGCCATAATAAATTTAAAATTATAACATTAGGTTTAGACATTATAAACAAATAAAAAATATTTATATTATTTTTTTTAATTACCATTTAAGAATTTCTAATGATAAATTATAATTATACATTTTATAAACTCTTTTACGTACCTGTACAAAGACAAAAACTATGGTTATTAAAACAGGTACTTACCTGACTCTTTTTTTATTTTTTAAAGTAGGATTAACACAAAATATTCTTACCGTTAAATTATAATGAAAATGATTACTCTAGATAGAATATATTATTTGACAAGTTGACAATAACCAATCAAAACCAGCAACTTGACATGTTACCCAATAATGCAGAATATTAAAACAAATTTCTTTTTCCCAAATTTTTTTGGCTGCAATGCTACAAGGTACATTCAAAAGTTTTAAAATGGAAAAAATTTTAAATGCTAAATACAGTTTTAACAAAAAGTTCTATTATTACTTAAATTTATATAAAAATTAATAGATCTTTATGTGTTGGTTTTGACTTAACATAACGGATTTTTTTAATATGCTGGTGGCGTTCAATTTATGCCAAACTTAGGTAAGAAACAATTGCTTAATGCATACAGAAGCTGCATAAAAAATTCACAAAAAATGTTAATATTAGTGGGGCGTATATTTTGTTGGATAGAAAAGAACATTAAAATATCTCATCTTGTAACACTTAAAAATAAAATCCTAAGATAACAAGGCCTTACAAACGCTATGTGTAACAAATTTGTTATAAAATCACATTTACGTCCTATAGACAACAAATTCAGTACATACTGCTGGATAATTTTGAAAACTGCAACTTAATATCTCAGTTCTTATTGGAAGTATTGAAACTTGAATTTTGTCAAAAAAATTGCATTTATAAGTTCTTTTGACCAGACAGCGGTTTAGTTCATATCGGCATTCCATGCAAAAAGTAGTAAAAGGGAAATTATAATGATATCAATTCCCCAAAAATGCTCGTAATTCATCAAATAACACACTAAGAAATACTTAACTTACAAAAAAAAGCAGGTGGAAACTAAATTAAATGCGATACATACAAATTGACCATGACGTCACACCATGCTATGGCCCTTCTTTATTTAATGGTGTATTTGGTTTTATACATTGAAGCATCCTACCGCGTGGTGTTATTCTTAAACAATAATATTATGTTTAAGACTTTTTCTCTGCTTATAAAGTGCTACACATACCTAGGAGGCTCACTCGATCTTATTCCTTTAATAATAAGCTAGTGGCCTATTAAATGCAAACAACATATTATGATTTTTAATTCATAACCTATTAGACAAAATGTTTAAATATGTAATGATAATAATGTTAGTTTATATATTTATTAAAAAAACATTTGCTTCTTGCGGGATTCTATTCCTTACTACTTTGTAGCTCCTCCAATAAAACCATCCGGTGACTTCAGTTGTTAACAATTTATGCAGTTGGATATTTATGCATATTATTATCCATAGTATTACATGAGAAAACTAATAGTTTCGTTACACTTTTTGCACTCTCTGTACAGTTAAATTTAATTTATAATAATCAGCAACAAAATAAATGCAATAACCAAAAAAATAAGATCAATAACCACACACATTTTGGGAAAACTTCAGAATTTGTCGTTTTTTATGTTATTTACCAAAGATTTGCCTTCTGTTTATAATATCTTTCACTAATTTCTTATTAGCATATATTAATACATTTTCATTACCCGATAAACACTCAAAAAATAAAAGTTTTTAAACTTAATTTACCTATATTAAAAATAGCATTATCGGAATGCCAAAGCTAAATAATGTCTAAAATAGGGTACATTTTTCAAAAAAAAAAAGCGACTTGGAAAAACTCTTCAGTTACATAACGGGTTGATAGTCTAACTGCTCCAAAAAAGCTAATCCTGACTAGAACTTCATAGAAAGGAATAAAGGTATTTACCATACGTAGGATATGATGACCATTTTTTTAAATCAGGTCTCTCTAAAGTGAGGAGACCTGTCTCAAAATGTCGTTAACTACTAAGAAGCATTCAAATTTTACCCACCCAATCTCGAAAGTACCGAAGGTGTTGACAGATCAGGTAATTTTTGCAAAGGATAACTCGATATTTGTAAAGAACTCCGATTTTGGTAAAAAATGGTTAACATTTGTGCACCCTGTTTTTCACATCAGATTTCCTAATATTTCGGTACGTTGTGGAAACCATAAGTAAAGTGAAAAGTTGTAGAGAATAGATTAAAGTTTTTGAATATGCTTTGCTTTTGTGAAAAAGATAATAACTTCGGATATATTCGGCTTTAAGTTAAAGGTATCCATTTTTTAAAGTTCAATTTCAAAGAATCATAGCTTTTTAAGTTTTATCCAATAGGGTCCGTTTTTCGCCAAGACCCCGAGGCATCAATGTATTTTTCGTACAAAAATACGCTAAATTATAATAGATATCAATGTTAGTTAGTGTCGGCAAAATTAAAAAAAAAATTATCATTTGCTCGCAAATAATTGCTTTATTGGAACCTTTTTGCCAATCTTGAAACGAAGTTTTGTAATTTTTGTGCCTCATCAGTTTTGTCTTGGGTCATTTTTAATAGAACAATTTTTCACCGGAGATGCAGCGAAAAAATTGAAAAGAAAAATCAAAAAATTAATTTTTTAAAACAATCTCAGATAATTGTAATTTCTTTACACATTTTAAACACTAGAGCTTTTTGTTTCCTTGATATGCCCATTCAGAATAATGTCTGATTTTTTTAGCCGAACAGGGCGGCGGTTAAACCGCTAGAGGGCGTTAAAATTAACCTATTTTTTAGCTTAAAACAATTTATAAAATATGTATTTCCCAACCCATGATCACGCCCATTTTAAACAGGATTCGGAATACTACAAAGAGGAACGTTTTCTGAAAATTTCATCAAAATCGGTTAGTTTTTTCGACAGTCATCAATTAAACAGTGTATCATAGCGTATTTTTTTGTGACACCACCTTGCCGTCCATATCTCCCAAACAGACAATAGCGCATAAATACTTTTTCTATCGTTCGAAAGCCCAAAATAGTGCTAAATTTCAATTATTCCAGCCGTTTTTCAGATATTTTTCAAGGTGAAAAATACGTTTACCACGACGACCACGAGTACGGTACAAGCCATTTAAAAACACGGACTGACGTCATGCCTTATTAAGCAGGTAACTTAAATTATTTACCGGATAAAGATTTTCATTCCAAACTTTGGGAATATTCTATTTTTAATGTATAGAATGTTTTCGTGCTATTACAAAAAAATGTGCAAGTTGCCTATTACTAAAAAGTAGGAAAGTATCACTTACCGAGGACGTTGTACTCGTTTTCAATAGGTTTATAGAAAATCTTATAACCCTGTATTACACCGCCATGTAGTTGTGAAGGGGGAACTTTCCAAGATACTTTTATAATTTGAGAAGAAATTTCGGAGCACATTATGTCCTGGGGAGGAGCTTCAGGGATGCCTTCTTTGGTTGTGCCAATTATACTGGGCGATGGTGGACCAATGTCAACGCTGTTAAATGCGCTTATAGTAATGTCATAGGTAGTAAATTTCTTTAGACCAGATAGCTTAAATTTATTTGTAGCCCAACCGTTGACGGTCTGGGTGTTCGTCTGATTGATCGGCCCATGATGTTCCTTCCAGCTGATCGTGTAGCCCAGAAGTTCACCATTCCACGTTTCTCTTAAAGGAGCAGACCATTGCACAAAGAGTTCGGTGGAACTAACCGCCTCCACCCTAACATCCATGGGTGCTCCAGATGGACGCTCTTCCTGAGTTTTTACCACTATGGCTCCAGTGAAGTCACTTTTGTCTATATTATTTACAGCTGAAATTCGTATTGTGTAAACTGTGGCGGCCCTTAGTCCTCTTATTACTGCTTGCTCAATTATTTCCCTTAAAGTGAAACAAAAGGAATATGAGATTGGAAAGTAAAGTTAAAGATGTGTTTAATATGTCGATGGGTTCTTGAGGAAACATATCGTAAGCGCCAATAAGTCAAATTTCACAGAAACAATAGCAACTGTATTTCTAGACATAGAACTTTTAAAATTTACAGGACTAATCTTTTGCTTTGTTTTGAAAACGTCTAACATATAGATGTATTAAGATAAAACAAGTAAAATCCTACATTAGTATAGTAAATTGTAACACAGGATATTCTGTCGGCGCTCTTTTTGAAAA
Organism: Kuschelorhynchus macadamiae; assembly: GCA_030620095.1. Classification (NCBI taxonomy): domain Eukaryota; kingdom Metazoa; phylum Arthropoda; class Insecta; order Coleoptera; family Curculionidae; genus Kuschelorhynchus; species Kuschelorhynchus macadamiae. The sequence goes on along the minus strand of JAUTXW010002346.1, from coordinate 407,144 downwards.
GTTTGTATTTGGTTATGCCGCTACATACGATATATACAGAGTGTTTCTTAATTGAATGCCGATAATTCAGGATGTGAATCTTTGGCCAATTTTAATTATAAAAGTTCAGATAAACATATATTCAAAAATGCCTATTTCTCAAGATACACGGTGGCAAAGTTTTTTTTTTAGTATTTACAATTTATCTTCTACAGTTTTAAAGATTGTATGGTGTTTGCGTCCTAGTAATTAGGTTGAAAATTTTTCGGGAATAACGGACGGTAGTTCTTTAAATCTTATTTATTACCAAGCAACGTTCCGATGCCTTTATTGCATTTTCTTCAGGCTAAAACAATCATAATTTCACATACACGAACAATTACATCAGACTAACAATTTTTTATTTATTAATAATAAGGGTGGCATAAACCCGGTTACTCACCTACGTAACTGTTTAAGATTTAATTACTACATTAGTTTTAGCAATCATTTTGTTACAAAGTGGTCTCAACCATGGAAAATGCAAATATTACTTTTAAATTATTACTTAATTATTGCATATTCAATAACCATGTCGTGTCAAATATGTCTAAGATGGAAGATGTATCACTAATTATTAGTTGATATGGACATAGCTGCCTATTATTATTATTTTATTCGAAGGATTATTAATTTTCTTTTAATAAAATATGTAATTTCCTGAGTCTGCAACAACCAGGCAACCCCGCTCAAAAGAAAGTAACTCCGCCCGCAATCTAAAAGAGTAAAGAAACCGTACCACATCATGCTAAAGACAAAGACAAACACATCCGTTACTGTTGGGTTAATTTTTTGTAACCAGCGAAATTAGTGCATTCTCTTTATTCATCTGTTTTATTTAAATACAAACTTAGGGAACTTTCTATCTGCAGATATCAGTGTAACATAAACACTTTACCCTTGCCCATAAGCAGTATTCGTCAAAAAACACAAATAATAAACAATTCAGCACATACATATACCATAGAATTCACACCATCATACATACATACATAAATTTTTTATTTCTTTATATTTATTTATTTATTTTTATATATAATTTGTATTTTTTTTTTGAATATTTAGTGTGCAGATAATAGTTCTATTTTAATCGGATCCTATTAAGAAGAGAATTGTACACGTTGCTCAAATTACCAACATTACTACGACGATTAACAGTGTTACTCTTATTTATATGTATAAAAATCATTTCTGAGATGCTTCGCTTATGATAATTGCTTTCACGATCTAGAATACTCAAGCTATCAAAAACAAACTCGTGCCCAGTGTCAAAGTGGTCTTGTGTTAGGGCAGTTTTTTCTGTTTTGTTTTTCTTGATATTTATGTTGCTTGATTCGGTTCGCTAAATATTGTTTGGTCTGTCCTATATATATTTGCTCACATGAACAGAGGATACCGTAAATTAATTAAGATTGATTAACTGTGGGGATTGGATCTTTTAGTTTTGAAAATAGTTTAGATGTGTTGTTGAGATTATAAAAGACAATTTGAATATTATCGTTGTCCAGGTTTTTTTAAATTTTATGTGACAAAACGTGTATACATGTTAAACGAATGTATCTGCAATTACTCTGTCCAGAGTTAGTGAAAGTTGTATTGTTTGTATTTTGTTTTCATTTGAATTTATTCAAGCATATATTGATAACTTTAGTAGGATAATTATTTTTTCGCGCCAATTCTTTTATCGTTCTAATGTTATCTTCCCAGAAGTCTGGATGGCTTAAATTGTGTGCTCGGTAAATTAGGTTATTTATAGTATTTACTTTATGTTGATTAACATAATAAGAATAATAATTAAGAATTTAACCGGAACTTGTAGGTTTCATGTACCAGTTTGTTTTTAAATTTCCGTCGTCACCTCTAATCACTAATACATCTAAGAATGGTATTTTTTTATCATTACATTTTTGCCTATCATCAACATATGCATACAAAAAAAGTATATCAAATGATATTTTTTCACTAACCCTAGACAGTACAAAATTCATTACCAAATTAGCTAGCAGGGTTCCCCATTGCACTACCGTCAAGTTGTTGGTGAAAGGTGCCCTTAAACGAAAAATAGCTGGTATCAAAACAAAGGTCGACTATTTTTAATATGATTTCATGAGGAAAGTTAGTGTATGTGGCGTTTATATTTACTTAAAATATGTGTAACTGGCATCTTGGGTATATTCGTAAACAAAGAAACTACGTTTAGAGAGATCAGAATGTAATCCGGAGGCAAAACTATATTTTTTACTGATTCTACAAAATCAAATTAATTTTTTATATTGTAATGGAAAGTTGCTGTTAGTGGCGATAGTATTTCATGTAATAAGGAAGCTATTTTGTATGTTGATGAATTGTTACAGCTCACCACTGGTCTCATTTTTATCCCCTGTTTGTGCGTTTTCCTTAAACCATATAGTTTAGGTGAAACTAACGAATAATTTTTTAATTTAATTATATCTTTATTGTCCAATATTCCTAGTTCTTTAAGCTCATTAATCAATGAATTACAGCGAGTTTGGTATCTTGCGGTTTGATCATAACCTAATTGTTTATATATCATAGTATCACTCAACCTATCGTTCATAGCACCTACGTACTCCTGTTATTATTTCAGGATGATTCTTTAAAAAACTTTTTGTTTCTTTATATTGTTTCAGTATATTTTATGATTGTTGGCAGAGGTTGTTTTTGATAGCGTGAGTATTCTAGATCGTGAAAGCAATTAGTATAAGCGAAGCATCTCAGAAATTATTTTTATACAAATAAATAAGAATAGCACTGTTAAACGTCGTAGTGATGTTGATAATTTGAGCAACATGTACAATTCTCTTCTTAATAGGATCCGATTAAAATGGAACTTTTATCTGTATAATTATTCAAAAAAAAAAATACAAACTATATTGTAATAAATAAATAAATAAATAAATATTTATAAAAAAATAAAAAATGTATGTATATATGTATGATGGTGTGAATGCTATGGGCATATGTATGTGCTGGATTATTTATTATTTCTATTTTTTGACGAATACTGCTTATGGGCAAGTGTAAAGTGTTCATGTTTCACTGATACATGCAGATAGAAAGTTCTCTTAGTTTGTATTTAAATACAACAGATGAATAAAGAAAATGCACTAAAATCGACAACACTGCATTTCGCTAGTCACAAAAAATTAATCGAGCGGTACCAACAGTAACGGATGTGTTTGCCTTTGTCTTTAGCATGATGTGGTACGGTTTCTTTACTCTATAATAAGAATAAAATAATAATTATAGGCAGCTATGTCCATATCAACCAATAATACATCTTTCATTTTAGAAATATTTGACACGATATGGTTATTGAATATACAATAATTAAGTAATAATTTACAAGGAATATCTGCATTTTCCATGGTTGAAACCACTTTCTAACAAAATGATTGCTGTAACTAATGTAGTGATTAAATCTTAAACAGTTACGTAGGTGCGTAACCAGGTTTATACCATACTTATTATTATGTGTATGTGAAATTATGATTGTTTTAGTCTGAAGAAGATGCAATAAAGGCATCGAAACATTGCTTGGTAATAAATAAGATTTAAGCAGAACTACCGTCCGTTATTCCCGAAAAATTCTCAACCTAATTTTTAAACGTATTACTTTTTGTAATGCCTATAAGACAGTATAAATTGGCATTTGGAACAATCTATAGGGTGATATTTTTTTTGGATGTCACGACCCCTTTTACCCCTCCCGAGTTTGTTCTTGCAACGACACTGCCTTTTTTAAAATAAAATCTGATGCTCCAGACTGTTTCTAAAACTTTTGTACATCTTACATTTTCTTGATATCTTGTCCGGTTTGAAAATTGAAAATTTCGGCTTTTCTCAGATATTTTCGAAAGTTTCCCGAATGCCCCTTGAAAAACCTTCTATAACGAAATAGAACAGTCACCACAAGGATTAAAACGCTGCTGCTAATGAAAATTAATACTATATTTTTATTAGTTAATTTTATCAAAATTTAGCACTGCCGATAACTATTGCTTCATGAATGATGGACGAAACTAGTAAGTGACACGTGTAAACTAGCAAAATTGACATTTATTAATACAACTTTTTCCTGTTTTTCGAAAATTCTTAAAAAATAATAATTACCTAAGCTGAAAAAAATTATTTGAGTAACTTCACCAGTATATTAATTTTGTGTACCTAAATATTCCTTAAAAACTACCTTTTTCCGAGAAAAATAAAAATTAAATCTTAAAAATATGAGAAGCTTGATGCACAGTTGGTGGGATTTTAGGTGTAGATTACTTAAATTACATTGTTTGGTAGTAAACACATGTCAAAACATAAAAAAATAAAAATAACAATGACTTGATTTAAGAGCGTAAATTTTAATAAATTGCTTTTGAAAAAGTTTTAAAAATTAAAAACTAAGATTGCTAACTAAAATTCGGTATACATCTGTTTGTAAAACTAAAAAATGAACAACTTTTCTTAATAAAACTTTTTCATGTTTTAGCAAATAAACCACTTTAGATAGGTACTTAATGAAGCAAAAGTTTTTGGCTATGCTAAATTTTGACAAAATTGCCCAGTAAAAAATATCCTATGATACTTGTGCAAGAACACTGTATAAAAATACGCTATATTCAAATATGTGCTAATTAATTACTTAAATTTAATTTCTCAATGCCCTGTATCTAAAAAATTAACTAGTTCATTTTAAAATATGACCTTTATAATATTACATTGGCTTTAAGTTCCAATGTGAACTTACCAATAACAAAGAAGTCCGTTTAAAACAATCTTTAATAGTTAAAAATGTTGTAATAACATTTTGTTTTGTCACTAGAGAGTAAAAAATTATCCTAAGCGTCGGCACTAACGATTATCTGTCGGTAACACTTTGGCGCTTACCATATATATGGGACTCTATTAATATTATGTAACGGAATAGGCTATAGCAATGGAATAGGGTATATAAATTCTTAATTTATTTTAAAACGATTTTTTTCCAAAGCGATAGTCGGTTTCTCATGACAAATGCTAAACATGAGTATTTAAAAGAAGTCGTTATAGTAAAGCTATTTAATATTAGTTTTAAGAGTTTTTAAAAGCCGAACAAAATAATAAAATAACACCTTATCTCTAACGCTATCCTGTGCAGATTGTGCAGACTTATCTAAACTAACTTAAGATAAACCTGTTAAGTTGCACTCGACAATACATCCCCTTAAAAGTTTTTGTTTATATTATGGCTCTTTTCGTGGGAAGATTTCTTTGCCCCCTTTCATTTAAGTTAAAACTAATAATAATTGAAACATTTCAGTTGGTTCGATTCAATTATAATAAATTGTCAATTTACTATGTTAAAAATACAATAGAATATTTTATAATAGAAAGCGTTTCAAAAATTCCATGTTTTTTTGGAAACCATTGTTTCCCTTCAGAAAAGATAGACTAAGGGGGTTTTTCTCTGCCTTTCTTTTTTTCCGCCATGGTCTTTTTGGTCCAGAACGATGATAAGTTAGTTTAAGTTTTAGACATTTATATAGAAAGTACTTTTATCTTGTTGAGACGGGAAGGTAATTATATTTCAATTTAATATAATTCTCCCATAAAGTAAAACTCTAGGCGACACCTATGAAATATTTATTAATTGAGGGATCAGGATGCGTCCATGATGAAGCCTCGTGTTCAAGCCAATGAGAGGGGGCAGTTCTTGTCAATCTTGTCAAATTAGGTGTCGACCTTTTTCCTGATTTCTTAAACAAGAGTTAGTCTGTGCCCAAAGTTCTAATATATAACTCATTTCTTGTGGTGGTTTATGGGGATTTACGTATACAGTGGGATGTCAAAGTTGAAGGTTTATCAAAGATTTAGATTTTAATTTTAATGTTTATTTGTGTTAAGATTGTAAATATAATCTACAAGAAACGTACAGAGTACCTTTGATTTTATTTACAATATCTTAGTTAATTTCAATAATGCGATAGGGTTGCCCGCTACATCTCAAATAAATAAATACATTTAAATGCTATAAAAGAATAACGCTCGATTAGCATCTATAACCCTGTTACAATTATATTAGAATAAATTTTGGTTTATGATAACAAAAAATATATATAAGATATCTTTAGACCACTAATGATAAATTCAGCATAAAAATATTTTGCAATACATCGTAAGCAACATTTTGGTTAAAGAAACTTGATTTTCAGCAATTGTGACACTTACGATATTACAATTACTCTAAATATGTCTCAAGTAGTTTAATAACCGAATTAGCTAGTAATATGTATGTGGCAATTGGTAGTTCGGAGTCTTACCCTGGGTGTGCTATAGATGACATGGTTAAATTAAGAATCTGGCTTTTTTCCCACGTTGACTGAAGGCTATCTAACATTTTATACTGGGCAATGTATCCAATGACTGGGCTATTTCCATCGAAAGGTCTCCTCCAAGATAACTTTACAGATCGGCCTAGAACCTATATTAAACAATTTTAATGTTCGTAACAACAATTGAAAAAATATTTCTTCTTATATTCCTTTAAAAAGAATAGCTAGAATATATTTAATTAATACTTTCACTGGTTGAGTCATTCTAAAGAAGAAAATATGTTGTTGTTCAAAACAATTATATCAATATAACCTAATAAATAAATAAAGATATTGAAATATAATAAGGGACTTCGAAAAAATCTTAATGAAAATTGCATGTCTAGTTTAAATATTTTGCTAATTAAGGCAGAGAGGCTAATAAGTCATTACCTAAAAAACAAGTTTAACAATAAATTATTTTATTGTATAAAAAGCCAGTCTACTAGAGTGAGCTAACCAAATTCCCATTTCTGCTTTGTAATATGGCCGTTCATGAACAAAATCTTTTATAAAGGGTGTGTTTAGGTAAATTAGATTAATAATTAATAAATTTGCAACAAAATCATGGTTCTTGTATTTAGATCGTGTCTAATTTCTTTCCTACGTTTCCCCACGATTACACGAGGCATCTTCAGAGATCTTCACTGCAGGAGATCAAAACGATCAAATCGATTCAACTCCAGTATTTCTTCGATCAGTCAGCGACCTGTTCTCGAATAATGTGCATTCATACAAAGATATACCACCCGATTACGTTATAACTGATCCTCACTTCTTCTCACTTTGGTGTCTGGTTGGTCTGAATACTCTAATACGCTGATCATGAAAATAAAACCTGGATTAATCAAAAGATGTTTACATAGCTTTCTTATTTAATCAGCACTTACGTGAACTTGATCGACATCCCAACGGAAGCGGTTCTGTCTAACCCTTGGTCCTTGTGTGGAATCAGCTTGACAAGTGTACTGATTTACATTAAGCTCCTTTAGCCATGTACTCTTGAGCTCTTCATTCATTAAGCAAGGAATTGGTTACTGCTGTTAATATTTTCTGCTCTAATGAATTGCGCTTTGGAAACATTTTACGTGGGTGATGAATCAATTGGCAGATAATATTCCAAAAGAACTGTATAAATGCATACATTTTACTGCTAGATGAATGATAAGTAAGTGACCACATTTTTTTCATTTCAGTGTAAACAAGTACAATTATAAAAAAATATCGTCCTAAAAATACTCCTGTTTAGCAACTATTTAATCAAATGAGTTAAGGATATTTACGATTCTTTGCTCAACATTTATGAAAATTCTAATATTCATAATTCAAAGACTGAAGCATCTGCCTTGTTAAGTCATTCCTATTTGCATATTTTATCCAATTAAAATACTAGAATTTTTTTTTAATCATCTCTCTTCTTAAATATTATCTCTAAATATATTTAGTTCGGGTAGCTCCTATAATCAAATTATTATTGGTACAAAAGAATTATTGGATAATGAAATCGATGTTCCAGCTAAAACGTTATTATAGCATTTCTTATAAGCGTAAAGATGAACCATTCAAAATACTCACTAAAAGTAATTAAATTTTAAATAATACGTTACATTTCTTCTTCAGAATGACAAAGAGAGGTTAGTAAAAGCGGAAAACTATAAAACCACGTTTAAAATTTTGCATTTAGGATTTACCTCAACGGTTTCTAAATGAGAGGGAGGATCGGGCTTTTCCTGCACGGCGAGATTGATGACGTGCTCGCTCCGGCCAAAATCATTCTCTGCGAGGCACTTGTATATCCCCGAGTCTTCTCTATCGGTTCTGCTAATGGTTAACTGCGACTTTAGTTCTTTCTCTTCTTTCAAACTGACGTGGGAAAACCTGAAATGGGTTTTTTCTGGAATAAAATTGATGAAAACATCGGCGAAAAGAAAGCCGCCAATAAGACGTCTCATTTCAACTGTTAAACTGTAGTAATCCAAAGGAAAAACGGTCGATTAAAAGCTCTCTAATAAAGGTTAACTAACGATATATTGTACAGGGTGTCCTAAATTTGACTAAATGAACGGGGATCTCAAAAACCGTAAGAGATACGAAGTCGGTTAAATAAGGATACAGTTGCGAATTTGTGGGCTGTATTAACTGCCGGTCATAAATTTTAGAAAATCCGAGTACTTTCCGAATATCCGAAAATCGAAAATTTGTATTTTGTTGTTTCCTAACTTATGTACAAAGAGGCTGCAAAATAAATGACATAAACAAATTTAAAAACAGAACTTCATTTTTTAAAGACGGCCTTGGATTAGTAACTTTACTTTTAAACAGCCCTTGACCTTCCTAAATCAACAATGTGACACAAAATATATTTTGCTGATGTTTCGATACCTAAATTACGTCACCAGTGTAGTAATTTTTTCTTCAACAGGGCTCTGTTCTTTTTAGTGGGGTCTGGAATTTAACATACTATAAGATATTTTTTGTAACGTATGAATGTATAATTGCACATAGACAAACTAGACTGTCCTCTTAATAAAAGGCCTAGGCACGACAGCTCTCTTGGCGGCTCTGGCATGACTTTACAGTTTTTGAGTCAGTTTATTTATTTATTCTGTCCTTCTCGATAATTGAAGGTACACTAAAGTCCTTTTAGAAGACACGTCCAACAGCACGGAGCTAATGTAAAATTTTATAAGAGCGCCATTCGCAACATAAAAAAGTAATGACTATGCTGTCGTACGGTTAAAGATCTTGTCGATTTGAAAAAAATAATTAAACTTCACGCAACAAAATTTATTATAAACATTTAAAATTTGTAATTGTAAATAATCAAGTCATTCAAAATAAGTAAAAAAAACATAAAAAATGCATGAATAAAGAATGCAAATTTAAAATTATTTGCCACTTTTCGGCCACTAATAATTACAAACCCTAATTGACCAATAATGATTACACACCATGATAATTAGTTACTCAATTTACGTATAATTTAAGTTATATCAAGTTTTAAATAATAAGAAACATTTGAAATCCCTCACCATAGCTATCAGCTATGGCAACAAGGTGGAGAAACCACGAATATGTAACTTGCCCAGCAGCCTAAGACTGTACGAATTCTAGATTGTTTGTTGAACTCCGTCCTACTTCACTTCCTCAACGGTTCTTGAACAGGTTTTTAGAACTTCTGAGTGGATCTTATTTCATTAAGGCAAAAATTGCTTTACTATTCTAACCTATGGCAGATATGAAATTATGAAAGGAAGTCCAGTTAATATGCTATTTAGGCAAGCCTAAATTAAGGGTAATGACAGACTTAAAGGCAATCTAATGCTATTTAAAATCAACTTTAGAGCTAAAGCAAAAAAGAGCAAATTTACATCTACACTTTACAAATAGTAAAAAGTAGCTAATAAAAAAATAACTAGTAAAGAAAAACTAGCAAGAAAAGTCGGTGTAGAGTTGAAAAGAGAAGAAAAAAAAATCAGGTGTCAGCACACCATGGTATGGAGTGGTCTTGTAATAAAAAAATACACTTTCAATTAAAATTTGTATAACTTAACGAAAAGTAATAAAAATGTATTAATTACCTTACTGATGTAACTCTGGCAAAAACTAACAGATTTACTATGACCCATCGAAATGGCTACCTACTTGTACAAAGGTTTGACAATTAAATGACTCGCTTCTCGCGAAACCAATACGTTTAGTTGAAATATAAGGAATTCAAAAAAATGTTCCTTTTTTTTCTAACATAGTTTAGGCTTAACGCGTGTTGCTCAGCAGACGCCCAATTTGGAAACCGAAAGTTAACGACAAACCTATCATATTTTTTTGCATAAAAAACAGAAGTCCTCCATTTTCTTACCACAGAAGCAGTGGCGTACCTACATCCTTGTGCGAAAAGAAAAACCAACCGATTACTAAAACAAAAACACGGAAAACATGCATTTTCATTTGGGCATATTGATATTGACTATGAAAAAAAGGACAGGGTTTGATTACTTATTAAAGAAATTAATGACTTATAATGCCAGGTTCCACGGAAAACTAACCAAAATCGTCGTCGAATTAGATGAATTACGTAGGTACCTAATTGGTGCGAAAGATTTTTCCTACAAAAAGCAGAGTCTGCATAGCAAACAAAAAGAACTGCTATAGCATTTTCGATTGTAATTTAGTTCGCACTGTATGCATTTTTATCTTTCTTTATTGTGTAGCCATAAGTTAGGATAAAAATACACTCATATTGCACCAATCGCAAACGTCACAGCGATTTAAGCCAATGAAAACCAGTATTTAAGCGGTTACGTCACGAGAGATCAGCTGGCGGTTGTTTTACTTCTCTGACGAAGTTTTACGTTCACTCCCTTTGTTGTCTACTAAATCAAGTAACAAGCAGCTTTATCTATAAATGTTTGTCTTTTAATTTAAATTGTTATATATTTATTACTCTAGCAAAAAGACGGGCCATTTTGCCTGTCCTGACAAAAATTTTGGGTACAGGGGACATAACAGTCAAAAAATGGGACGGTTCTTTTTAAAATGGGACGTCTGACAGGCTTAAAACGTATGTTTTAACTGATATTTAATTAAAAAAGAAATCTGTAGCTTTAAATATACTAGATAAATCAAATTAGCGCAATTGATCAGAGCTATATAAATATTACAATTGAACAAACCAATCTTAACTTATAAATGTTTTTAATCGAAACGTTATAGGCCATTTAAAATAATATTAATAATTTAAGTGAAATACGTCTGAATAGTAATGATCAACGACATGCATGCAGTCTGATTTCCAACGAACTCTGTACCACCATGCTTCGCCGTACGCGTGTGACAAGAACGCACTATTACGTTTGCCTAAAGAGGAACAAAGAAAGTCTGGACCAGCCGCTGCACAGATACATCGCTATTGGTCTGGGGCACTGTACCGAATACGAGGGAGTAGCGTAGGTAACTATAATGACCAAATAAATTATAACACGAAAACGTTAGAATTCATGCAGCCCTCGGCAGCAAATAAATGCTTAACAATATAATTACTTAAATAAATAAAATAATTAGCGTATTTACGTACAACCGCATGCTTAACTAGATCTAGAAAATTTAATACACGCAATATAGTATGTAGGAGTAATAAAATATTTAAATTGTCAGATACCCAATATCTTTACTAAAAACTCAATTCGAGAAATATGGTAAACCGATGGACTGTAACGCACGACAGTACAACTTTACATTTTTAAAATAATTAAGTGTATTATTATAAAAACAAATAATCATTCAACATGAAATTATATAGTTTATTTTTTTAATAATTAAAGTATAAACACCACATGGCAATCTACACACTGAATGAATCTCTTTCTTGTACTCTATCTAACTTATTAATTTTTTTTTTAGATTTAGTACTGTTTATTATGTCTGCTAAACATGTCGGTTGTCGACAAATCATTATCTTTAGTGAATTTGTTTTTTAGCCAATAACAAAATTCGGCCTTATTTTCGCGGTCAAGCATTTGATTTATATCACTTATATGGTCATTAGAATCTCCAAATCCTCATTTTCAATTTATCCATTCCGATGGAAAAAATCTTAAAGTGGCCATCTTTAACTTTAAGTTAATAAATATAAATGAGGAGAAAGTTGCGTATTTTATTATTTACTTGCGACTATTCCATTCATTAAAAATGAATCAATCAAAAAATTTCCGTAAAGTTTTTCTCTAACGGGGCGAGATATATCGTGTTTAGTAAAAATAAGCGACTCGAAAAAGATTATTTTTTCCAAGTTAGAAAATTTAATTTCGTTTCACATCACTGCCTTTGATTAATAAATAATTGACTACCTCAGAAGGTGCAGTTTATAGTGAAACTGACGGAATATATTTAGATTTACAGAATTTACCATTAGCAATATAGCTAGTTTATGTAGACCGTTTACAAATGATTGTTGGCTAAATTAAAATATCAATTGTTTTCAAATTTTAAAAGCAGCTAAGGAATACAATCGCAAGAACATATTGTTTTTCATAAAAAGTAATTTACACTAAAAACGTGATAAGTTACTACTGCTCATAATGTAACACTACGCATGTCTCTAAAGCCTGTTCTTCTTTTTCCTAATGGATATGTTGGTAAATAGTTTAAGCTATACAGAGTAATAAAAAATCGTTATTTAAAAAAACAGGGCAACACTAAAGAAAAAATGCACAGATGACGTCATTTAGGCTTAGAAACGTCAGCAAAGTATAGTGTGTACTAGATCGTTCATTTGAGGACGTTAAGGGCTGTTTAAACATGAAGTTAAATGTAATTGTCATTTTACAAAGGGCAAAAGTGCCGATGTTGTAATAAAAATTTTGGATTTTCAGTTTTTTCGGGTAGTTCCAAAAGAACTCAGGTTTCTGAGATCGCCATGGATTTATTCGAATTTCGGACACCCTGACAAAGTTTACTGTTACAGTAAAGTTTTAAGTTACATTTCCCGAATTATTCTGGTTTTATAGTGCAGTGCTGTATATAGTAGGCAGTCTCCTTACAAACTTCCGAAATTTATTTTATGGAATGTTTCCTGTTGAAGTAACCGTCAGTATTTATGAAAAATTTAAATAATTGGCAGAAATTTAACCAATAAACATCCGCTGTCTTATTATAAAAGGAAAACCGTGTATATTCTCACGAATTTTAGTAGAGACTTTTTTGCAGATTTCAAATATATATATATATATATATATATATATATATATATATATATATATATATATATATATATATATATATCTATAAATATATATATAAATATATATATATATATATATATATATATATATATATATATGTATATATATATATATATATATATATATATATATATATATATATATATATATATATTGCCTTCACCATATCTTCAGGAAAAAAGTATGCATGTTAATATTTTGTTTAATATGATTTTCGGGATATTTAATGGCACGTCATTAAATTTTACTAATCTTTTTAAATTTAGACAATTTTTATAAAATTAATACAGTGATTCTTGCAAAAATTCTTTTAGGCTTTAAAACTTTATATAAATAGGACTAAAAATGATGAAATAATATTTTATTCCACATTGACAATTTAACTTTAACAGTGTCAAAGTAATCGTGTCTATTTAATGTGGTTTATATGTGACACTCAATATATAAAAGTCTGTTTGTCATTAAGTAATTAAGAATTAGTTTGACGCCGATTTCATGAAGCCAAATTTTTCAGTGTAGTATAAAATATTATTTTTTACTTCTTAGTGCTTTTTTTAAGTTGGCTCTATTTTTTTATTTTTATTTTTAATAATTACAGAGTTACTTGACCCTATATGTAATTAAATGAATATCAAATTTGTTATTTTAAATCTAACACCATGTATATTTTCCGTCACTTTGAAGGTTCTTGTTTCATGGCTTCAGTTCTTAGTATCTGAAATTAAAGTCATATTTTATATGGTAAGCATGTCATATCTTAAATTCAAACTTTAAATATGGCGATAATTAACAAAGCCAAAGTATAAAATACGTATTTATGAAAACAAGACAAAAAGGGTTTTTTTACATAAAAATAAAATCAAATCATACAGGGAGGTTTGATAAAAAAAATCGATTGTCAGTCATATTTTGGGAGGTGATATTCAAAAAGCTTTTATAAATCGTTTTTGACGGCTCTAAAGAATTAATAAAATTTGAACAGAGAAATGTGTATAGGCCAGTAGATTTACGGCGAAAAATACCATTGAGCTAAAAATTGGTACATATGCTCTATAAAGTGTGCTGAACAATATATCAAAAGTCTCCTAACTTCACATTTGCGCGTCGTGTTTTTTTTGGTCCTGTTCTCTTACAGGCTATTTCAAGTGTTCAGTAGTCTACAATTCATGTCCGTATGGATAAGATTTATCTTTTAAGGTAAAATGTAGTTTCATTTTTTAATAATTGGATATAATGTATAAGAATGTATGTAAAATAAAACATCACAGATCGATATTATGCAGACGCCATATTCACGTATGGATATGATTTATCTTTTAAGGTGCACTGTTAAATTTTATATTCAGATATGCTTTAGAGGGCGCTTACAACATAAAATTGATGATATTGATAATTCATGGTGCAACTATACAATATATATTTTAGTGTTTATTTACTTATTAAGAAAATGTAGCTTTTGAAGTAAAACCAAAAGATTAATTTTCAATATTCAGGTATGAACAGCGTGTAAAAATTAAAACGCAAATGTTCAGATATATTGTGCAGGGTGTATAAATATTAATGCAAAAAGGTGAATAAAACATTACAGATCAATACAATGCTGGCGCAAAAAAATAATATTTTTTTATCTACATATGGATAAGAGTTATCTTTTAAGGTAAAGTGGAAAATTTTTTATTCAGATATGTTTTACAGGCAACATAAAGAATATAATAATTGTGGCAAAAAGGTTATTAAAATATTGCCAATTGATCACTGCCGTATTAAGGGGGAGTGGGCTTTTGGGGCTAAAGCTAAAGTTTATTTTACTAACAAATTATTATACATAATATATTTAAAATTTAAACGGGGAAATCATTATTAAATGCATGTAATTTTACAGTTCCTACACTATTGATAAGTGGTATGGTATGATTGATATGTGGGAGATAGCGCACTAATTATGCACTCGATCAAAATTTGTATAGTTTTAGTAAAGCGTGAAAGTGTTTAAGTGTATATTCTGGATTAATATTTATAATTGATTGGTACAAATATACAATACATTTATGTCTTCACTACCTAGAGAATATTTGAGTGGAACTTCTAAACGTAGAGTAATTATAGCTATACTACAAAAAGTAATAATGTAATATGTTAATGTGTATTTACTTAAAGTTGAGCTAGGTGCCGGGTCGGATCCGCCAGGAAAAAATGAACGTGTGTCATAACTTTACAGTGAATTAAGCATAATTACAAATCTTTAATAATGAAAGAATTTGTCCTGACTGACTGATTCATAATAAACGTACAACCACAGCCGAAAGTATTATAGGTAAAGATTTGAAATTTTCAGTACCTTCTTATCGTTATTCAGGGGTGCACTAAAAAAGAAGTTTTGTGAAACTTTGATTTTAAACAGTAAAAATGCGCAAAAAACCTATGGAGTACACATACCTTGTATTATGTAAATTAATATGTCATTCCTCAACAGTGAAAAACTGTAGACAAGTCACAACATTGACAAATTTTGGAAGTTGGGTGATAGTAGCGCCCCCCTGTGGTCAGCGCTATCGTGATGGTGTATGGTGTATATATTAATATACCGTATGTATTGTGGTTTACGTTATTAAATATAGAAATAATACTGAAGGTTTTGGTATCCTTGACTAGTTTTTTCATATTTATATTGAGTGTTATTATTAATTATAGAAATAATACTCGGGTGTTTTTGGTATATTCGGCTATTTGTGGCATATTTATACTGAGTGTTATGAATATGTAAAGCCCACTTTACTAATAAGGATTTTTAGATTTTGATTGATTTTGTTTTTTAGTGTTAGGGTTTATGTTATCAGAAACAGTAATTTACAGTACGTTTTATCTATACTAATATATATAAAAGCCTTAAATGACTGTCAACTCACTGCCTCATTAATAACGATCCTGCCCAAACCGCTTGACGTAAAAAGCTGAATTTTGGCATACAGGTTGATTGTAGCGTGTATGGGATCGGTGAAACCTCTGCTTAAGTTTTACAATATTTTTAATTTAAGAAACGGTTACTTTTTCGGGAAAACGCTTGAAGACGTGTATTTTATTTTATTTCTAACGTATTTTAAGATTTTTCAAGAATATATACAGGGTGTTTCAAAAAATCAAGTCCTTTGTTAATCACGATCCTGCTCAAATCGCTCGACGTAAAAGCTGAATTTTACATGGAATAAAATGTTTATTAATCCTTTTGGTTATCTTTGGAGTGCCTTTTGATTCTAGGGGCCCCTTTTGTTAAAATAGCCACGGGCTCCAAGAGATCTTATTCCGACACTGCAATTGATATACGGCACAATTTAAAATAGAATTTTTATTCACGAGAAGATTTAATTGTTGAAGTAAAACCAAAAGATTTATTTTCAATATTCAGATATATTATACAGGGCTGGTAAAAATTAAAGCCAGTTTTTTTAAGAAACAAATAAGAGTTTTTTTAATATGTCAACAGAGTTATATACCATAATAGCAATATTATTAGATTTTGATAACAGACTAAAATATTGAGAGGGAGGCATTGCCCTTATATTAACCGGCCCCGGGTTAGCACCAGCATTGTCAATAGTTGCCATCATTAAAGCCATAATAGAGACTTAACGGTAGTTTTGTCTCTTAAAACTTATACATTTTATGAGTCCCGAAAAGGGCTTTATGTACGAATAAAACATATCATTTTTTCTTCAAACCATAAATAGGACCGAAAACACAAAATAGGTACTATTTAACATTTTCCTGGATTCAAAAATCAAATACAGAAATGAACATTATGTAATCGCACTTTAAATCTTTTATTGATTGGTTGCAGATGATCCATATTTTCAGATGCGAACTTTATAGAATTGTAACGTTAAAAAACAAAACGAAGCGAGAATAAATTTTGAATAATTAAATCAGTTTAAATTCACAAATGTAATATTTTCAGGGTAACATTATTTTGAATTGCCGTTTCAGTGTATTTAACAGCTTTTGTTTTTACAGCCGTTCAGCTTTGCAGTTTTCGACGTGCTGATAATTATATTTATCGTATTTATTTTTACGTATCGCTCACAAAAAATATTTAATGTATACTTTCATTCAAAATCCAGTAGCGTGAGTGCAAAAATCATGTTTTACTTCAACGAAATATAGGTATATAGTAGGTTTTTTTTGGTAAATGTTCACTTTCGCCTACCATCGCCGATTTTAACAAAATTTGGTACCAGGTAGAATCTGGGGCGCTGTTTAATAATCTCAGTTTTTTTCGGCCTAATTTCATTTCCCAGTTATCCATTGTCAAAATTCACAATCTTGTCTTCATAGTTTTTCACCTTCTATTCAACTCCTTACAGTATTTTTTATAGTAAATCGAATAAATACACAACTGAGTACCCGCTGCTACATATCTTTCGATTTATAACGTCATTTCACTCAAAAAGTAAAATCGTATTTGTAAACTGTTATTTTCAATAAAGAATTTTTCTTGTTTTTGTATTAGGTATTGGTATCCATTATCAGATCAAAAGAATATGTTGCAGTTTTCAAGATTGTTTATTATAGAGATTTTGTTACAAAGGTAGACCAGACGGATACAATCTCGGCGTTAAAGTATAATCTTTTATGACAAGTAAATTCGGCGCGAAGGCCGAAGGCTTATTCTAGTCCGTTATGCGTTTTCGGCGCTAATACTGGTCCATTGAAAGTGCAGTTCCCAAAATAATAATAGTTGTGACGAACATTTCGAGTTTCTTTATTAAATAACCGTCATATTTCTGCTATGGCTTTGGCGATGGATTTATTGACGAACCTGGTGATAACCCGGTGCGGATCCACCTAGCGGTACCAATTATTAAATTGGGTATCAGTCTTTTATTATAATGGCTTAGCGCCAAAAATACATATAGGGTTAGCTGCCGGCGCGGAAGCACTAGGTGAATTGGTACCGGTATCTAACAAAATATCCCTAGTAAACTGTATCAACCGCTACAATTTGATTTATGAGTTTCGCCACAGGTGGTTTTATGCTGCTCGGTGGTAAATGGAGTATCAAGTCCGGCGAAGATTTCGGGTGTTCTCTTGGTAATCATAAATGTCGGTTTTGCTCCTGTTGGTGACTGTGGTATTGCTTTGTGTATTCATTTTGGCGCCAGTTGTACTTGTCTTTCAACTAGTTTACTGTACTGATGAAGACCTTAAGTCAGAAACACGTGTCTATGGTTAGCCAAATTCCATTGCTGTAGCGACCATCCCAAAGAATCCATTTTCTACTATATACTAGTTCTTACGGCGTTATATATTTTCTACTTTTAATTTACTACTTTTGGGTTATTAGTTTCGCCACAGGTGGCTTTAGCCATCTGTGGCGAAACTCATAACCTAAAAACTGCAACGTATTCTTTTGATCTGATAATGGATACCAATACCAAATACAAAAACAAGAAAAATTCTTTATTGAAAATAACAGTTTACAAATACGATTTTAATTTTTGAGTGAAATAACGTTATAAATCGAAAAATATGTAATAGTGGGTACTCAGTTGTGTATTTATTTGATTTACTATAAAAATTACTGTAAGTAGTTCAATTGAAGGTGAAAAACTGTGAAGACAAGATTGTGAATTTTTATGATGGATAACTCGGAAATGAAATGAGGCCAAAAAAAACTGAGAGTATTAATCAGCGCCCCAGGTTCTACCTGGTACCAAATTTTGTTAAAATCGGCGATGGTAGGCGAAAGTGGACATTTACTAAAAAAAACCTACTATATACCTATAATTAGTTGAAGTAAAACATGATTTTTGCACTGACGCTACTGGATGTTGAATGAAAGTATACACTAAATATTTTTTGTCAGCAATACTTAAAAATAAATACGATAAATATAATTATCAGCACGTCGAAAACTGCGAAGCTGAACGGCTGTAAAAACAAAAGCTGTTAAATACACTGAAACGGCAATTCAAAATAATGTTACTCTGAAAATATTACATTTGTGAATTTAAATTAATTTAAATATTCAAAATTTATTCTCGCTTCGTTTTGTTTTTTAATGTTACAATTCTATAAAGTACGTATTTGAAAATATGGATAATCTGCAGCCGATCAATAAAAGATTTAAAGTGCGATTACATAATGTTAATTTCTGTATTTGATTTTTGAATCCAGGAAGTTATTAAATAGTACCTATTTTGTGTTTTCGGTCCTATTTAGGGTTTGAAGAAAAAATAATATGTTTTATTCGTACATAAAGCCTTTTTCGGGACTCATAAAATGTATACGTTTTATAAGACAAAACTACCGTCAAATATCTATTATGGCTTTAATGATGGCTCTATTGACAATGCTGGTGCTAACCGATTCATATAACGGTATCAAATATTGAATATAAGGGCAATGCCTCCCAGTTTGTTATCAAAATCTCATAATATCGCTATTATGGTATATAACTTTGTTGACATATTAAAAAAACTTATATTTGTTTCTTAAAAAAAATGGGCTTTTATTTTTAGCAACCCTGTATAATATATCTGAATACTGAAAATAAATCTTTTGGTTTTACTTCAACAATTAAATATTACCGTGAATAAAAATTCTATTTTAAATTGTGCCATATATCAATTGCAGTGTCGGATTAAGATCTCTTGGAGCCCGGGGCTATTTTAACAAAAGGGGACACTAGAATCAAAAGGCACTCCAAAGATAAACAAAAGGGTTAATAAACATTTTATTCCATGTAAAATTCAGCTTTAACGTCGAGCGATTTGAGCAGGATCGTGATTAACCAGAGACTTGATTTTTTGAAACACCTTGTATATATTCCTAAAAAATCTTAAAATACGTGAAAAATAAGAGGTTTCACCCCTTGGAATTTGAGTTTTGAAAAGTCCTTTCTTATCCATCCACTACACGCTATAATCAACCTGTATGCCAAAATTCAGCTTTTTACGTCAAGCGGTTTGGGCAGGATCGTTATTAATGAGGCAGTGATTTGACAGACATTTAAGGCTTTTATATATTACTATAGATAAAACGTACTGTAAGTTAATGTTTCTGATAACATAAAACCTAACACTAAAAAACAAAATCAATCAAAATCTAAAAACCCTTATTAGTAAAGTGGGTTTTACATACTCATAACACTCAGTATAAATATGCCACAAATAGCCGAATATACCAAAAACACCCGAGTATTATTTCTATAATTAATAATAACACTCAATATAAATATGAAAAAACTAGTCAAGGATACCAAAACCCCCAGTATTATTTCTATATTTAATAACGTAAACCACAATACATACGGTATATTAATATATACACCATACACCATCACGATAGCGCTGACCACAGGGGGGCGCTACTATCACCCAACTTCCAAAATTTGTCAATGTTGTGACTTGTCTACAGTTTTTCACTGTTGAGGAATGACATATTAATTTATATAATACAAGGTATGTGTACTCCATAGGTTTTTTGCGCCTTTTTATTGTATAAAATCAAAGTTTCACAAACCACTTTTTTCAAATCTCTACCTATAATACTTTCGGCTGTGGTTGTACGTTTATTATGAATCAGTCAGTCAGGACAAATTCTTTCATTATTAAAGATTTATAATTATGCTTAATTCACTGTAAAGTTATGACACACGTTAATTTTTTTCCTGGCTGATTCGACCCGGCACCTAGCTCAACTTTAAGTAAATACACATTAACATATTACATTATTACTTTTTGTAGTATAGCTATAAATACGTTTAGAAGTTCTACTCAAATATTTTCTAGGTAGTGAAGACATAAATATATTGTATATTTGTACCAATTAATAAATAATTAATTATAATCCAGAATATACACTTAAACACTTTCACACTTTACCAAAACTATAAAAATCTTGATCGAGTGCATAATTAGTGCGCTATCTCCCACATATCAATCATACCATATCACTTATTAATAGGGTAGAAACTGTAAAATTACATGCATTTAATAATGATTTCCCCGTTTAAATTTTAAATTTATTATGTATAATAATTTGTAAAATAAACAAATTAAAAATTTAAAAATAAAGTCCTTTAGGGTCCCTCGTATTGCGGGGCCCAGGGCTTTAGCCCCAAAAGCCCACTCCCCCTTAATACGGCAGTGATCAATTGGCAATATTTTAATCACTTTTTGCATCAATTATTATATTCTTTATGTTCCCTGTAAAACATATCTGAATAAAAAAATTTCCATTTTACGTTAAAAGATAACTCTCCATATATAGATAAAAAAATATATATATCTTTTGCGCCTGCATTGTATTGATCTGTGATGTTTTATTCACCTTTTTGTATTAATATTTATACACCCTGCACAATATATCTGAACATTTGCGTTTTAATTTTTACACCCTGTTTATATCTGAATATTGAAAAGTAATCTTTTGGTTTTAGTTCAAAAGCTACATTTTCTTAATAAGTAAATAAACACTAAAATATAGTTTTGTATAGTTGTACCATGTAGTATCAATATCATCAATTATATTTGGAAAGCATATCTGAATATAAAATTTAACAGTGCACCTTAAAAGATAAATCATATCCATACGTGAATATGGCGTCTCCATAGTATCGGTCTGTGATGTTTTATTTTACATACATTCTTATACGCCCTGTACATTATATCCGATTATTAAAAAATGAAACTACATTTTACCTTAAAAGATAAATCTTATCCATACGGCATGAATTGTAGACTATTAAGCACTCGAAATAGCTTGTAAGAGAACAGGACCAAAAAAACCACGACGCGCAAATGTGAAGTTAGGAGACTTTTGATATATTGTTCAGCACACTTCATAGAGCATATGTACCAATTTTTAACTCAAAGGTATTTTTCGCCGTAAATCAACTGGCCTATACACATTTCTCTGTTCAAATTTTTTTAATTCTTCAGAGCCGCCAAAAACGATATATAAAAGCTTTTTGAATATCACCTGAATCCCAACATATGACTGACAATCGATTTTTTTTATCAAAACTCCCTGTATGATTTGATTTTATTTTTATGTAAAAAACCCTTTTTTTCAGAAATACATATTTTATACTTTGGCTTTGTTAATTATCACCATATTTAAAATTTGAATTTAAGATATGACATGCTTATCATATAAAATATGACTTTAATTTCAGATACTAAGAGCTGAAGCCATGAAATAAGAACCTTCAAAGTGACTTATACTTTGACACTGTGTTGTGGAATAAAACATTATTTCATCTTTTTTAGTTCTATTTATATAAAGTTTTAAATTTTAAAGCTTAAAAGAATTTTTGCGAGAATCACTGTATTAATATTATAAAAATTGTCAAAATTTGAAAAGATTAGTAAAATTGAATGACGTGCCATTAAAAACCCCCAAAAACCATATAAAACACGATATTAACATGCATACTTTTTTCCTGAAGTTATGGTAAACGCAACATATATTGTCTCCGGCGTTCGCATAAACAGTTCACAATAAATAGCGGTTAATAATGATTATCATGAAAATCTCATAGACAAAATAGTAAAAATGAAACAATATTAAAAAGCATTATAGTTAGTTTATCGTACTAATAAGTTCTAAGAAAATACTCAATTGCATACTTTCACTTATACAGGAAAAATAACATCAGATGTTGCTTGCAGTTTTTTTTAAATAAATGTGCAACTGTTGCTTTTAAGACTAACAACAGCCTTAATAAATATATCAAGAACAATAAGACGAAAACCAAAAAACAGAATAAATCCGGTGTTTACAAGATAAATTGTGGAACCTGTTCAAAATTTTACATTGGACAAACAGGCAGAACATTTAAAAAAAGAATTAATGAGCAGAAATTTAGTTGAAAAACCATACTTTCGATGGGAACTTTACATGTAGAACGAAAAAGTAAAAAACTTAATTTTCTAGAAAGTATGAAAATAAACAAACATAAAAGTAACAACACATTATTAAACGACCAATTGAACCTAAATAGTTCCCCACTATAAAATCTCTATTAGGCCATAGCGGAAAATCCAGAACATTTTACATGTATAATATAAGGTTCAGGTATTCAGTATCTACAGTTTGTGTTACACATATATTTAACTTCTAACATCTGATGAAGTCACAGTGTTGTCAAAACAATTGTCATGTGTGTTTTTTTTTTGTAAAATAGATTAAGTGGAAATTCCAAACACGTGTTTATTTAGGTTTTTTTCATTTGATTAAATTGATATGAACATATTATACGAGTATTATTACTTGTTTTCCTTATAATCTCTAATCTGGAATTGCATAATTACCTACGTAAAATAGAGCCATATCCTATTAGTATATTAATAATAAATGTTGTTTAATTATGGTAATTAGTAGTATATGATATAACTATATATAGTGTATTTTTGTTATATATTTATATTTACTTGTGTTTCAAATTTGGTTTTAAATTCAATTTTTGACGTATTTCAAAGTTTGTATTTTGTACAAATATGTGTATATGGAAATAAATTCTTCTTATCTTATTAGAAATTTTATAGCACATAAGGTGATTTATAAAACGTTAACAGGTATTTTTTTATACAAAATTGTTAAAACTCACACACTCAGACATGTTCACTGTTGGTTAGAAGATACAACATGGACATTAATTTCTTTATTTAAAAATTTTAGTAGCTATTTACCATATTCATCAATACTACAATAATTTTATTGAGAATTTTTACATATAAAAATGACGCAGTTACATTAAAAAAAATCATATTCATCAAATTTAAATCTTTAAGCATATCCAAAATTGTGTTATATTTATTACAGGTCAAAATATTTTCATTGCTCTATTTTGAAGGCTTTATCAAACGCTTACACATACATAAAATAGTACTACAAAAAGTGAAACATGGAAAAATAGTAGAGATAAATAGTTTTTTTTAAATTTAAACTAATATAACCACTTAACCTATTGAATGACATAAATTATTAAACATTTTACAAATAATTTGGGATCCTAAAATCACACATTTTGATTTAATTACATTATTTTTCAATTTGTTAACCATTCTTTAACAAGTTCTAACTCATTATTCATCTCTGAAACTTGAAAACTGAAATAATGATTTTCAGCTAAATACAATAATTGTATCTGCAAAAAAATGTAAATTGCAATTTTAAAAAATATTTGACAGATCATTAATGTACAGAGTATTTCATATAAGACGCCCCACCCCCGTATTACAGAAACAGTAGGGTTTAGGAAAAACTTTAAATCAAAATACAAGAGTTCTACACCACAACTTGTTACGTTCTGGACGCGCGTTTCGCTAACCCAGTTAGCATCATTAGCAGATGATATAAACTAAAGTAACTTATCACAACCGAGACTATTTATAGGTAAATGTGGTCACACTTGGTTGCACCGTTGTCAAGTAAACAATAGAGGGGACTATAGGAAACTATAAAACATATAAAACTTAAATATAAATGCACAAACTTGTGCAACAAAATAGTGGTACATCAAAAAGTATACTTTTTTCAAGTGGGACACCCTATATGTTATTACATATTCGAATTCTGCAGAAAATTCTGAACATTTCTTACTTTACAAAAATGTCAAAAAGGTATACTTGACAACTCGAAATTATCCACATAAAATAAGAAACATATTATATTGCTGATCAATAGATCTTGTGGACAGACCACAAAAATTACTTTTTTTTATGTTGGATATATGAAAAACTATACAGGGTATTTTGCACATCACTTCAGGGATGGAGATAATAATTCATGAAAATGTTGAAATTTTCAAATGAGATTTCCTATATGTTTTTATGATTTTAATTTTTTCAGTCAATTTAAAATAGAGTTTCCTAAAAATATCCTATATCTATCTCTTCTGGTTTTCGAAATATTGAAGTAGAAAAGATTACACCTGTATGCAGTAGATTAACTGCATATATTTAATTATGCATAGTAGGTCAAATCAATAATAATTATTGCAAAAAAAATGTATTCTGAACAAGAAAGACTAGTGTTTATTGAAAATAAGTGCAGCACTTATCTTTAGATCATATTAAAGAAAAAATCAGAATAGAAGAATTCCTGTCTTCAATAGAATTAGAAAAGATTTGCCAGAAATGGCGTTCTTAGATACAGAAAGAGAAATAAACCAAGAAATTTTCTCACTCAAGAACTGCAAGAAGACATTGTGATTTACTTTGAAGATAGTCTCTCTATCTTGCTTCGTGCTGCTTGCCGAGATATGGATATTGCCAGATCTACCATACATAGATCATTGAAGCTGAATATTTTCCGGTCATGGTGGTTCCCAAAAGCTATAATTTTTAGAGCCAGAAAATTTCAATCAGCGCCTAGATTTTTGCCAACTACTGATTGACCCACATTGATCCTATCATAAAATATAATTTTAGGGATATGTTGGACCGACGAAGCAACAGTAGAGATTTTTAATCTTAAGAATACATGTTACTGGTCTTGGCAAAATTCAAGAAAATTGAAAGTAGTAAATAATCAAGGTCGGCAGAGCCTTCATATCTGGTCTGGTAGGGAAAGTCATAGGTCCAGTATTTTTTGAGTAGAATTTGAACGGTCGAATTTGAATCTTCTGAGGGAAAATATTCAACTGCTATTAGAACATACTTAGGGTAGTATATATCAGATGGATGGGTTGCCAGATCGGAAAACCGTAATATCTGGACAAAATGTCGGGATTTTGGGGTGGTTGTCTGGAGAAATAAATATTATGAATCATGATTTTTACTTTTTATTCCTAAAAAAAACTTAAATTATTATTAGGTTATGTAATATAGGGTATTTCAAACGTGTTTTAGACTGTAATAGACCAACAAGAATTAGAATAGAAATTATGCATCAAAATAATTTTATTAAGAAACGAATATTATGCAAATTTATCTGAATAATAACATGCATCAAAGATTTGGACTAGCAAGAACCTCGAAAACGGGTAATTTTAGCCAATTTTACAAGGCACGCATTTTTTGTTTATAAAATATAGGGAATGTAATTAAAGATTTTATACATCTAGGCGCAAAGAAGTTACATATTTCTTAACCTATAAGTTACCGCACGTAGCACCCTCTAGTGTTACAATTGGGAGCATATTTGCCTTTTTCGTTTCAAAAAAACCTCAAATTCCTATACCTTGGAAACTAGCAACTTAAGCGAGATAATTAAAATTTAACAATGTGTTTTGTATCTCTGTTAATATCAACTTTAGTACTAATGTAAGTTGTGTTAGATCGTCATATTTTAGCTTCAGGAGTATTTTTGTACAGACCATTTTAAGACATAGCGCAAAATTAGATTCTAGAAGAGTGTTTCAGAATGTCATCGATTCCGCGTCATTTTCAATTGTGGAATATGTTATCTTTAAAGTAGTGTTAGAGAAGCGTAATTTGTATGTTGCCACAAGCATTTTACATTGGTTTTTTACTGTTTCTGCCAATCTGCTTCCTATAGAAGTATTAAGAAAAGACTTAAATATCTGAATAGTTTTCAATCTAAGAATTAATTAACTCAGCATTAATAAAATTGAAAACCATGCGATTCCTCTCTTTGGTATATAAATTATTGAGCAGGCTAAATACACTTTCACAGTAAGCGTTATTTATAGGAATTGATAATACAAAATGATTTTTTTTTAATTTTTGAGGTAGCATTTTTAAACTATATGCCCAAATTTTGTCTTTAGGTAGAAGTACAAATATTTCTTGAAGAAAGCAGTAATCAGTATATAAATAATCATTATCAATATCATTTGAAATTTTAAGAATGTCGGGCAATTCGGAGAGCTCTTCCCATGTAAATAAATATGCGTTTTTTAGAGTTAATATAGTGAGCGTCCTATATAAAGAGTTATCAGAAAAATGACAGCGATCTTGCAAGTATTGAATTACCTCGCCTTAAAAACTGTTCAGCTTCGGCGCAAAAAACAACTTTCTCACGCGGCCTCTGTGCGTGACGTTTTTGTCTGGATATTTTATTTTGTAGAGAGTCTCGACATCATACGAAATCCAGACGAATCCCCCATCTGGCAACCCTAATTGGACCCCCAGAAATATTTTCGGCCGAGTTCTAGGTTCTCATGAAAATATCACCTGGCCCCCAAGAAGTCCCGACCTTACTCCTTTGGATTAGTTCCTCTGATGTACATTGAAGGATATTGTATATAAGAACAGAACAAGAAATGTAAACGAACTGAAAATCAGAACTCAAGAAAAAATAAGTAGACTAAATAATACAAATGCAATATGCAACAAATAAATTGGTGCAAATTTTTACGGCCTGCATTGCTGAGGATGGGCGACATTTTGCTCATCTATTTCAATAGTGTTTGTAGTTGTATATTTGGTTTTTAATAAAAATATTTTCACGTGTAATACCACACCTTTCTACTTGAAAATTTCGAAATCCCGAAAGAGTAGATATAGGATATTACTACTCTACCTTAAATTGACTGCAAAACTCAAAATCATAAAAACATACCGAGTTCTCATTTGACATTTTAGATTTTTCGTGTATTTTGTTTCCCATTCCTGAAACGATGTATAATTTTTTTGCATATTCAACATAAAAAACAGTAATTTTTGGAGTCTTTTGTCATTTATTGATCAGCAACTTGACATTCTGTTTATTTTATCTGAAATTTTCAAATATGCCTTTTTCTTAATTGCTTCAAGCTCCCAAACGAGTTGAGATAGAAACAATTCAATACAGTAAGAAATGCTCAGAATTTTATACAGAATTCGAATATAAGTTGTCCCATTTGGAAAAAGTATGCCTTCTGATGTACCACCGTTTTGTCACACAGTGTATAATTTCAAATATTATATTTTTGAAGTATCATAGACGCGGCACAATTTTTGTATTTAAAGTGTTTTCCTAAAACTTAGTGCTTCTGAGATAAGGAGATGGGGCGTCTTATATGGGCACCCTACACAAAATAAACGATAAATGACCTAAATCACTATCCTGACGAACACTTACATCTATTACTTTTTCGTAACTCTCAATACTGTAATATTTGTTCAATCAGTCAGGCATATATTAAGAAACAAATTAATTAAAGAAAACATTAATAATATAGCAATTATATAATGGAAAAATGAATAAATTCGGTTTACCTTAATTTATGAAGGTTAAGAGGAGAATCGTTAAAAGCCCATTCGACTTCTATTGGAACATCCCCATGAACGTGGCAGAGCAAGGTTATTTCTCCGCCTCGCTTGACTGATACGTTTTTATACGGTATATCAAACCTCGCTGGCTCTGAAAATAATTTATTAAAGATTTTATAGTCGAGCTGGTATTTTTAACAAGACATTTTTCTTTTTAAAGGCCCGCCAGGTCATATATGTTTATTGATCGATATATTACATCTTTTGCAAATCGAATTATGTTTTAATACACCTGTATCAAGATTACTTGTTAAAATTGTTTAGGAAAACAACAATATTTTTAAGATTTTCACTATATGTTTATTGTCAACATGACATGTTTCGCATATACAATAGTTCCTTCAGATGTTGAGGTATAACTAAAATATTACAATGTTAAAATGTGAAAGGTAAACAACAGGTAACAATTATAGGAAAAACTCAAAGAAGATAGTGTTATAATAAATGAAAAAACCTTAAAATTATATGAGTAAATATATCTACGACAAAAGGACGGTTTAGTGAAATACATTTAACAAACAGAGCTATTTAATTCTAATTGGTCATTTAGTAAACGGTTTTATGATTTTAGTTTGTTTATTTCCAGGAATTCAAGCATATTAAGTTTTATGCCCTTATTTTCGATATGTAGAATTTCAAATGTATGATTAAATGAATTGAACATCATTCAGTAAAAGATGATTTGCAAAGGCTGAATCAGATTTTTTATTTAAAAAACTATTTGTATGCTTTGAAATGTTTGTTAAACGTTCTACCTGTTTGACCTATGTACGTTTTGGGACAGTCACAGCAGGTTGACTTATAGACACCTGATTGTTTTGATTTGCTATTTTGTCTTTATTATTTTTTATATATTTACCCAAACTATTGTCTGACCTGTAAGCAACATTAAGATCCTGTTTACGCAATAAAGTAGCGATACGTTCAGTGGGTGATCCAATATAAGTTAAAACTTTATAAAATCTATTATTTTGATCTTTAATAAAAGGATATATTTTACTAATAGCTTTATTGTATTGTTTTTTGACAAGAATTTTATTTATGAGACTGGGATCATAATCATTATTTACAGCAATTCGTTTTATTATATTAAGTTCTTTTTCAAAAATAACCTGTGAACCATACTATTATAAGTCGCCAATTTATGTTGATATGGGTGAGTAGAGCTCACGTGAATAGTAATATCTGTATTCGAGCTATGAAGAGTGGCAGAACAAGGTGGCTTAAAGAAGATAGACGCATTCAACACAGCAAACGTGACACATATTCTACTTAGTTGAAGGTAATCCATACAGAACTTTCATGCCGACTACATCGTGTGGAATTTGATACTTTGGACTATAGTGTTAGAGAACAAATAAATTCATTAATACATGTAAAGTATCTACGACAAACGTAAGTTAGATTATTTATTAGAACAAAAAGTAGCTCAAAAACTAACATATCAACTAATTTTTCTGATCACGTATTCTTTGAGATGTTTGTTAATTTATCCGATACCAGACTTACGGAAAACGGAATTCAGTTACTAAATAAGGGTTTCAATTGTAATTTAAAAAGTCCAGTAAATATTAAATCCCTTGAAAATTTAGGGGTTGAATCAGAAATCGCGTTAAGGAATAGCCCTGACTATTTAAACAACAAGTTTTTGGCTTCTAATGTAATCAAGAAAGAATTCATTAATGCTAGTGAAAGTCCAGCAAATCCACTTATAAAATCTATTAAAAATCAGTCCAAAGAGAACAATATAATACTATAACTTAATAAAAAATTATATGCTGAAAAAACTCTATCCTTTTTAGAATCCGGTGTTTATGAACTTTTAAGACATGATCCTACTGAAATATACCAAAAAGACGTCAGACTAATAATAAATAACTCAACAAGTATTTTAAGCCATTCAGACAAATATAATCTTATTTCTATTACACGCACAAGCTCCAAAAATGTATTCTTTAATCAAACTATACAAAGAAAATTACCCTATCCGTCCAGTAGTCTTTTTTGTAACAGCTCCTACTTTCAAACTTTCACATTAGCTAATTGCTTTCATAAATGATAACAGCAAATTCGTTCCAAAATATAGCATTAAAAATTCTTTTGAATTAGGAGAACATTTAAAACATATCTCGTTACCAAAAAATGCCCTTTTGATTTCGTTTGATGTAAAATATTTATTTCCCAGTATTCCGCCCACAGATACGATTAATTTAGTGAGCAATTTATTAGAAAAGAATCATAGAAATCCTGTTAAAAACAATCATCAATCTTTTGAATACATGTCTGTCTCAAAATTACTTTCAATTTAATAATAATTTTTACTGTAGCTCTGAAGGCTTAATTATGGGAGACTCACTGAGTCCTTTACTAGCTGAGATTTTTATGGACAATATCGAACATACTATACACCAGAATCCAGTGATAAAAAACTTTCTTTATTGGTTTAGGTATGTTGATGACATCTAGCTTGTTTTGTTGGAATTAAGAAACAATTAAGTGTTTTTACTGATTTTATAAATAATATTCACCCTAGTATAACTTTTACAACCGAATTAGAACAAAATAACTCCATTCATTTTCTAGATTAAACTATACAGAAACTTGATAATAAACACGATTTCTCCATTTTTCATAAACTTTCTCATACAGATATTACTATTCACGCTAGGTCTACTCACCCATATCAACATAAATTGGCGGCTTATAACAGTATGGTTCACAGGTTAATTAACATTCCAATGTCAAATCTTAATTTTGAAAAAGAACTTAATATAATAAAACAAATTGCTGTCAATAATGGTTATGATCCCAATCTCATAAATAATATTTTTGTCAAAAACAATATAATAAAGCTATTAGTAAAATATATCATTTTATTAAAGATCAAAATAATAGATTTTATAAAGTTTTAACTTATATTTGTTCACCCACTGAACGTATCGCTACTTTATTGCGTAAACATGATCTAAATGTTGCTTACAGGACAGACAATAGTTTGGGTAAATATATAAAAAATAATAAAGACAAAATATGCAAATCAAAACAATCAGGTGCCTTTAAGTTAACCTGCGGTGACTGTCCAAAAACGTACATAGGTCAAACAGGTAGAACGTTTAACAAACGCATTTCAAAGCATAAAAATAGTTTTTTAAATAAAAAATCTGATTCAACCTTTGCAAATGATCTTTTACTTGAACATCATTCATTTAGTTATAATTTTGAAATTCTACATATCGAACATAAGGGCATAAAAATTAATATGCTTGAATTCCTCGAAATAAACAAACTAAAATCATCAGACCGTTTACTAAATGACCAAATAGAATTAAATAGCTCTCCTTTGTTAAATTTCTTTCACTAAACCGTCCTTTTGTCGTAGATATACAGGGTGTTTGGAGGATCGATGTAGATATTTTGGGGGGTGATAAGGATTGCCATTTGGGATATTTTCGGCCATATATGCTATAATGCGAAGTCACGTGGATTCCGAGTTATGGCAATTTTTTTGTTGTTTTCCTTAAAATACAATTTTCTTCAGATGAAAGATAATAAAACATCATCATCGATTTTTATCACATTTTAATATTTGATTTTCGTGATAAAAATAGTACAATTAGTCAATACTATAGGCTACAAGTTCTCAAAAACTAAAACATAATAAAAAAAACCTAGAAACATAGGCTAGATAGCATTTTTGTGTAACAAAATTATAACTTCCTGTCGTGTTTAAAAAAATTTGGAACTGATTATATCATTCAAATACGTTTTAAAACTTCCTTAGTTTACACTCTTTAGTATGGACTAGGACAGTAAATATTAACAGCAAATAATAGTCAAATTTAGAACATTATTCAGAAGATTATACCAAAGCGAAAATGTAATACTGACAAATAAATTGTAATATTCATTAAATCAAATTAAAGAATTCCAATTTTTCTTACACTTTTAGCAACAAAATAATTATTTATTGTGTTCGAAATGTGAATCGCCATTTTGAATGCAACATCGTATAATTTATTTGTCGGCATTACATTTTCATTTTGGTATAATTATAAATATAAGTATAAAATCATAATGATCTAAACATATATTAAGCAACATTCTCTCGTGTTTGGGTCTCCTGTTAAACAATAAATAAATAAATAAAAAGGAAAATATTTTTATAAAAAAAAATAAACTAAAAAAACTCCAAAAAAATGCACTAAAAAGTGAAAAATATTATTTTATTTTATCTGGAAAATTTTACTCTGTCCGCCCCATACTAATTACTAATTTCATAGAGTAAAATTTTCCAGAAGAAATAAAATATTATTTTTCAATTTTTAGTAATTTTTTTGGGGCGAGTTTTTTTTGTAAAAAAATTTATTTCATCCTTTTTAGTTCTATTTATATGAGTTTAATTTTAAAGACAAATTTAACAAATAGCAACTGTGTTCACTGCATGTTATGTAATATCATTGAATAATAACATGTCTTCTTAAACAATACATACATACTTTTTCATCCTGACAGAATGGTTAACGCATATATTGTTCAATGTAACATCGTGCGTTATGCGAAACTGTTCAAAATAGCGCCATTCCGCCATTTTTAATATCCTTTCAATATGCGTGTTGTGGGACGATTCCTGTAGTATTCTGAATATTACTTGAAAATTGTATCCAAATTACCAAATAATTGATGTAGAGGTTGTCCCATTTTCGATAATATTACGGGGTATCTCACTTACGAGTGAAGATAGAGAGTAGTAAAGCTAAAAACTCGCTACGGTTTTTTACGTAGGGTCCAATGGCGTAGTCAGATTTTTTCTGTGAGTTGTCAATTTTTTGCTATAAATCAAACTTATGTTTTTTTTATGGAACTTGTATATTTTTCTTTCGTTTGATTCGAAATTTTATAAGCTTATTTAAAATACATGATATGTACTTTAAATAATAAACATAGTGTGTATTTTATAGTATTAATATTAGTAGGTCTTAAATTAGTTAGGATAGTTAGGATATTACAAACATAGAAATTTTGAAAAAGCTAAATCTAAGTAAGCTATGGACAATTTTATACACAAAGGAAAACTAAAACTAAACAAAACTTATAAGGTTTCATCTTAATATTAACAAAATATTGACGTCGATATTCACCCCTTAATAGATTTTTACATTAAAAGAATTGCTGAAAATGGTTGCCGTTTTCTCGAGCGCAATGTTACAGTGGTTATTCTTTTCAACGCATTTAAAATAATTATGGAACGTCGTTGCAAATTTTTGAAATGCCGCATTGGTGGCATTATGCATTTTATCTTTATAAGGGGTAATAAAAACCTTGTTCTGCAAATAGTCTCATAGAAAAAAAATTAGAACGGATATGTCGGAGGCCACCTAATTGGTTCATTAGTACCGATCCATTTTTGCGGAAAATAGTTTTCTAAAAAGGTCGAACAATTCGGGCAATGTGGGCGGGCGCACCATCCTGTTGGAAAGGTATTCTGTTAATATGAGCTAAAGGGACATTGTTTAGTAACACAGGGATAACATCTTCCAAAATTTCAAGATATCTGTCTCCCGAAAGACCGCCTTCCTAAATTCTGTATTGTATTTGTCGCTCCAAAATAAAACAAGCCACGCTAAACAATTTGACTCTGTTGCTATCTTTCTAATGTTACACTTGCATTATGCTTATCAAAAATACCTGAACTCGAAAATTAGGCCTCATCGAACCATATTAGAGATCTGATAAAGTTGTGTTAATACGAATTTGTTCCAAATAAATAAATATATAAAATAGTCGCAAAACAGTAAACGTCGTTCTGTATCCCCAGGATGAATGCAAATGGTGTACGATTTTAATCTTGTATGGCCTAAATTTATATTTGGTCAATATTCTTTGGACGCGAATCATGGGAACATCAACTTCCTGCTATAAAACTGATTATACATGTTTGTGAGGGCATTGCCTCTATACAAGCCCAAACGTTGACTTTGTCCATATCGCGATATTCCTCATTATACGTTTTTGAGCGAGGCTGGCTGAAAGTTTCATGTTTTTTTTTATTCGGGAAAACATTAAAGGGTAAGGTTGCTTTTATTCTGGATATCTAGAAATTAAAATGAAAAAAACAAAAAATAAACCTACGTCAAAACGTAAGTAAATATTCAAACAAACCTGTTAAAACATAGCTGCGAAGATTCATGGGAATTTTCGTTGCTTTGTATAAAGCAGACTAACATGTCTTATTTTTCAAAATAAGTTTCATTTTTAGCCACCGTAAAAAGATACAATATTACATATTAAATATAAATTTAGCAACTGACAGGTCTTGACCAGGGCTTAGCAAATGATCATTCATTGTTCTAATAATCACGGCTTACTAATGCTTATTGTTTTATACTCATTAAAAGTGTCGTATAGGGACACATCTTGAGAAATTTTGAATTTTAGGTTTATTATATATTTGTGTTATATATTTTTGTAAAGTTTAGAAAATTTCCAGCCAAACGAAAGAAAAATATACAGGGGTGCCTCATTAAAAATACATAAGTTTCATTTATAGCTAAAAATTACTACGCCACTGTATTCTACGTAAAAAAATTGTATAAGAGCCAGTTTCTAGCTTTGCGATGTGTTAAATGATAGTTCTATTTAGTCGTTTTATTTTTATTTAAGCAAATAATCAGGCTATAAAAAGTTGCCTGATCTTAAAGAGCTTTGATTCCTTAAAAACAAGGCCTGATGGGTCGGAACGTTCTTTTTTAAGCATAATTTGTATATAAATGAACTTGTAACATTTTGTTAGAAGTTTAAGATATTATAAGATAATAAAATATTTAAAAATTAGAATGAGAAAATTACTTATTAAATTAATTTCAAATTTTGTACAAGAATTAAGTGTGATATATAGATAAATTGGTAAAATTTTGGTAAGAATTTAGTGTGACGGAACAAATTGCAGGCTAAAGAAGTTTTTAAAAAGACAGTGTAAAAAAATCTTTTTATTTTAAATTATGCCTCAAAACCAAGTGAGGCGCATAGGTATATAGTAAATAGTATATGTGTTACTAAATGACTGAACTAAATTGCGTTACACGTCACTATACCGAATAAAAGGAAATTTTCATAACGAGGGAAGTTCCGGGTAAAGGAAATTAACCGATTTTTTTGAAAATAAATTCTTTATAAAGATCTTAGTGATTTTTATATTTAACATTTTCTCTGTTTTATGATAATGGATATATTAAGTGAAATGTTTTTACTTCCCTCGTAAAAGGGATGTACCGTAATCGTGAAAAAATCGCCTTCTCACGTTTTTACAGATCTTCACGTTTCAGGGTCATTAGATGTCAAAAAACACGTTTTCTCAATTCCACCGGTTGTCGGTTTGTCTGTCTGTCAGACAGTCTGGTTGTTTGTGGCATAGCTAAAGAACTACTTGCTTATTTTAAAAATCAGCCTGAAAATATTACTTCGTAGATATCAAATTAAGTGTGATATAGATATGAACTGATAAAATAATAGTACGAATTCAAAATGGCCACCAAATAAAATGTTTGTAATCGTGAAAGATATCACTCTCTCAGGTTTTACATATCTTCACGTTTTGGAGTCCCTAGTTACCAAAAATATTTTTTCTTAATTTTTTTTCAATTCCTTCGGTTGTCTGTCGATCTGCCTCTTAGTTTGCGGCATAGCTAAAAACTATTTATCCGATTCACAAAATCAAGTGTTACATAGAAATAAACTGGTAACATTTTGTTACCAATTAATTCAATATAGTGGAACAAAATGGCGCATCATAAAAATGTTTGAGAAGACGGTATATGTATGTGTCATGTATTATTAAATGACTATGTGCGGGTCCAAACTGGAGCACAAATCACTATTCCTAATAAATGGAAAGATTCATAACGAGGGAAGTTCCGGGTAAAGGAAAATTGCCAATTTTTTTTATTTTGTTATTCCACCAAAATTTGATTCTCATTTTTCTTCGGCTGTTTTCCTAGTACTCTCTTTACATTCTCATGTAGGGCCCATAATATATTTTTATATAGATCTGGTATATCTTCTAGTCGTTCACTAAGTTTTTGATCAAGTCTCTTTTGGTATAGAGTTACAATTAAAACATTAATTTTGTGTTGCTGTTTGTTAGTAATTGATAGAATACCAAGAAGTTTTAGAACTACATTCGAGAGGATGGAAACAAATATGTGTTTTATCCAATCACGTAACGGTTTGAAAAAAGCAATAAAACTGAAATCGCATCCGCCCAAAATGTTTCGCTTTTGCTCTGATCCCGATGAAATTCATATTTCAAAACAATTTATTTTTAAAAGCAAAATATATGCAATAAATAATATTTCACAGCTATTACCAGCAATTAGTAAAGCTGTGTTTTAAAATTATTAAAAATTCAATTTAGGAATATATATATCCTGTTGCTTTTTAGGTGGTCTAAAAAATTCATAATAATTGGAAACGTTCCGGGTTCATTTCTAAACCGATATAGGCGCACTACTAGTACAATAAAAAATTAATAGAACAATACATAAATAATGTACCGCCATTAACTATATGTTTGTTTATGACTTATTAATTTTATATGTTTTCCGTTTAACCCAGCTATACCCAATTAAAATTTTAACTAAATATACAGTATTATGCCGTTCCGTTTACATTCGTACATTCAATTAATTCCGCATTAATTATTATAGGCATAAATTAAGACTTTTTATAAATACTTTACAATGATATTTGCCGTAAATTAATTTAGCTGCATTAATTGGAAATCGCCACAGAAAATTAAATTCTACTGATTAAATGAAATTAAAGGGGTCAAAACTGCACCTAATTTTCAGGTTACATAGGAGACTTGGGGACTGCAGATTTTCCTGCAGATATTGGTTTAATATCTGAATAAATACATGTGTTTCGGGAGAAAAGGGAAATATTCTAAGGGTGTGTTTAGAATCTCAAAACAAATAAAAAATGTTATATATTTATAATATGCTAAACCAATCTAAATGAATTGACTTTGACGTTTGAACGCCAACTTGTTCAAAATCATTTAAAATAATAATGTGAGAATATGAATAGTATTTTAAGTATTACTCCAAAACGATGCATTAGACGATAAAATAAAGAGTCCTTTCCCCTTTGGAACAGATTGCCCATTAAGAAAAAGTAATTAATTCTCAACGAAAGCAGTTGTGTCCAATTTTTTCCGTGAAAAATATAAATAAATAAATAAATAAATAAATTTTATTTCCTATAGACTTACATAGTAAGTATGGGATATTGTCACAAAAAAATAAATATAAACACATGAATACAGTTTGATAAACAAATATAACACTAACGAATGTATACATATATAATATTATCACAATCTAAGTAGACCGCTACCGAATAGAAATTCCCATCATAGAAAAGCTGCTTAACCGACTTAGTGAATTTTTCTGTATTGGATATTTGTTTTGGCAAACAATGGCCGACAAGAGAATTGAGGTGGTTTAAAAAGCATTGTTCTTATAATCTTTTTCTGTTTAATGAATACTTCATTTGATCTATTGCAATTTCCCCAAGCCACAATAGCGCAAGAGGAGCAAGATTGTACAAATGAATGATAATACAGTTTTAAAAGAACGATATCAACTTTTGACCGGAGTTGCCAGATGACAAATGAATAAATAGCTAGTTTTTTCATAACATAGTCAATTTGATTTGATAAAGAAAGCCGCGCATCTATACGCCAAGAAAGTTGGAAACTGAATTTTGCTCTACAGTTTTGTTGGTAATTTTAACCAAGAGACTCCCGTTCAAGTCTCTCAATGAAAAATGAACAAACGCGGTTTTATCCCTGTTTAATAATAAACCATTCCGCTGACCGTAATTCTGCATATTAATTACAGCTTCATTGGCACATATGCTAACATTCTCCATGCTCTCACCAGAACAAGCCACGGTGGTATCATCTGCAAATAACGAGATATAGTTGTTTCCAAAGTTCTGTTCGAAAATGTCGTTAATAAAAATTATAAATAAAAGGGGCCCCAGTATGCTACCCTGTGGGACACCCCTCTCAACATTTCCAGTACCAGATATATATTGAATATGATTTTCTTTCAAGATTACATTTTGGGTACGATCAGACAAAAAATATTTTAACCAGTTGTAAGCATTTCCCCCAATACCATAGTTATTTAGCTTAAAGAGCAATAGTTCAATATCAATTACTTCGAATGCTCTTTTTAAATCGAAAAAAACACAAGCAGTATAATTATTATTGTCAATATTTCTCAGAATTTTATTGCACAAAGAAAGAATGGCGTCCTGAGTAGATACGCCTTTTCGAAAACCTAATTGTTTAGAACTAAAGAAGTTTTTATTTTCTAAGAATGCAAGAAGTCTTTTATAATAGGCTTTTTCAAAAATTTTTGAAAAGTTTGAAATATCATTTTTGTTTCCTTTCTTGAAAATAGGTTGAATAATTACATGTCTTAAAATTTTCAGAAAATGAGCAATTTATTAAATATGTCAGAGGTTCAACAACAAACTCAAGAACATGCTTTAAAAGGGAACAGGGTATTTCATCAAAACCACAAGAATTCTTTTTTGAAACTGATAATATTATATCTTGAACCTCTTCTCGAACGTAAGGTGCTAGAAATAAAGAACTCTTTTCTTTAATATTGGTCTTTACAGTTGAAATTTTTAGGTGTGAAGTCAGCTGTCGTAAAGAATTTATAAAAAAATCGTTAAATGCTTGAGCCGCCTCATTTCGGTCGTATATGTTTTGACCACTACTGTTTTCTACAAAAAAGTCGGGTAGATCAGTGTTCTTGTTTATATTCGTTTCATTTTTTATAATATGCCAAGCTGTTTTGGATCTGTTGTTGGAATTTATATATAGATTATTGTTATATGTTTTTTTGGCCAAAGAGATTCGCGCCTGGTGTTCTTTTTTTAAACTTTTGTAGTGCACTAATAGTCCGGGATCTGATGTATGTTTACAGACTTAAAACATTTCTCGTAAGAAATTACCTTCGTCAATAATATCCGCGGAGAGCCACGGTTTTTTGTTTACCTTCTTTTTATTTTTGCACAGTTCCAAAGGAAAACAGAATTTAAAATTTTCTGCAATTATGTGTATAAATTCAATTCACTGTCAAGACCATTGCTCACAAATACAGATGACCAATCAACTTTAGAGAGTTCTAATTTAAATCTATTAATATTGGATTCTTTAAATCTTTTTTGTACCGCTACAATAGCTTCTCTCGGATTCTGAAAGGAGAAATATATTAACTGCATATAATGGTCTGAAATATCATGTAAATAATTAGGGATGCTATCACTGTTGGATCAACAGAAGAGAAAATATTGTCAACAGTTGTTTTAGATCCATTTAGTACACGAGTATATTCAAATATTGTTTTTTTAAGACCAAACGAATGAAACAAATTTTCCATTGATAATGAATTTTTACAAATTTTACTAAAATCTACATTCCCTAGTCTACAAGTCCCCCCAGACAAAATAAGTAGAAATATTTTTGCAGACTGCAGATAAAAGTTTATCCGCATTTTCGAGAAACTGATCGATATCTCCAGATGGGGATCGATATAAGCAACCTATGTAAATAGAATTATTTTTCAAAAGTAATTCACAAAAAGCAAATTCAAAATGTTGTTCATGATTTAGGTTAAGAAACTTATTGAAACGTTTAAACCTTATATCCTGCCACACAAAGATTGCGACACCTCTGCCTGCGGTGGTTGAAAATTTAGATTAACTTCCTGGAGGTTTTCCCGTTTGTGTCCCTTCGGGAAGCGATATCTATTTACATAGGCACCGTAGGGCCAGATTGATGGATTGTACACCTTTTTTACATCTTGTATTGGAAAGGAGACGATAAAAGAACTACTTCTATCTGTTTTGATCAAATCTTTACATTCGAAAGTAATGTCTGGGGCTGTTTGTTTGAGAAACCTCGTAAGGTCACTACATTTAGTGTTCGTATCTAGTCGATAAACATGAAGGAACCCTCGTTTAGAAACAGTTTTTATAACGGTATTGCTAGAGTTTGCACCTATTATTGGTTTTCTTCTATTTCTGCGCTGGACAGCTTCGAGGAACACTGGAGCGCTCGTACTATTATCAGATTTGCAACAATCCGTATTTGTTTTATTGTTTGTGGTGGCACACTTCAAGGTCGTTTCACTCAGTGCAGACTGCACTGACTGCTTTACTTGGCTAAGAGTAATATAATTTTGATTTGAACTTACCGCCTTTTCTGAGCGCTGATTCTCAGTTTGACGAATTACTTCCGATGATTTCTCCGTAGGCTTTATTGCGGTAGTAGTAGATGGCGATACTTGTAGGTTATGATTGATTGTTGATTTTGTTTGTTTTAACAGTAAAATAACATCATCTTGACTTGAAAGTCTTTTTTCCATGTGAAAAACATTTTTTTCTAATAATTTTAACTCAGTTTTTAGAGCACTATTCGTTAACTTCTGCTTAAAACATTCCAAATTATTGCACACATTTTGGACGACCTCCATTGAATTATGAAACGTGTTTTCATCCACTTTGTCACTGTGTAAACCTATTGTGTGCTCTAGACACATTCTGTCGAAAAATGCGCTTAACACCATGTTAGCACTAATTGAGTCTGCAAACTTTTTATAAACTAATGCTTGAATAATATCTTTTTTGTTGATTTTATTTAGCTCTGCCAACAGCAGATCTGCACTTGTCGCCATCTTGAACTATATATATCTCACCTGATTATTGAGTATTACAAATCATTTTATTCCAAAAGACGTCCCTTCACGTCCTAATATTGCATAACATATTTCAATTTGATATCTAAAATCGTTTCCGAAATATTAAATAAGACCGCATTTATTACATATTCTTTTATTTTTGATTTCTTTGACCTCCCAAACACATCCTTAGAATGTTTCCCTTTCCTCCCGAAATACCCTGTATATAAAATTAGTTTTATATCTTAATACATAAATAAAACCAATAGTATAATATACAGGGTATTTTAAACATCATGGGGCATGGGTTAATGGGAGATTCCTTGGCATAAAATAAGACAAAAATGTCCAAGACGGCTTCATTTTTAAAATACAGGGGTTATAATAATGATTCTCCGGTAAATTGTAACTCTTTTAATCATGTAAACATAAACTAGTAAAATAGGTTGTTTGTACATAGCTGATGAATAATGCAGTTAATAATTAGGGTATCAATTTAGATTAGATTAGGTTAGGTTTGTTTAGGCTTGTGTCTAAAAAATGAATATGAGAAGTATTGCTACTTTAAAAGGTGTGTGTGTTTTTTGTTTTTGTACACGTAGGTTTTGCTTGAAAATGGCAACAGACACAGAAAAAGCGTATTTTCTTTTTGGTTAATCCAGGAGAGTAGTGTTTTTTTGTCATAAAAGACGAGATTTGCTACAAAACGATGCCTGATGTAAAAAGTGTATCAAGTTATTAAAATTGCAACTTGCAAAGCAGTATTGAACTCGCCGATGGGTTATGTTTGCACGTCAAAATTACTTCGCGGCGGCAAATAGAACCTATTTATGAATTCAAAAAGAAGCCTCTAATATATCTATTTCTTTTTCTTTTTTAAATATGCATTATAAAAATGTTATTCTTGCTCTTTCTGTAAAAAAATCATTACAGAGGCTGTTTTTGTCCGCGGACTCCATAAATGGATGTCACAATATCAAAAAAATATAGTCTATCGACCCTGCCTTTTAGTATATACCACATATTTTAAACTTTGCTAATCTATTTAATAGAGGAAAAATTCTATAACTCTTTCAACTTCTCTAATCCTGTACGTATAGTCAGAACATAATGAATAACCCTGCATATCTTATAACAAAGTTTGCTCATAACTCCTTTAGGTCTCATTTTCAGGTATTTTCTATAGGTCTTGGGCACTACTCATATGAAATGTATGCCGTTTTTGGTCTGCTTTATAAGTGAATATTGTTGGTCGACTTGTCGCATTTATTTAATTTATTGTTTGAGAGAAATTGGGGGCCTATGACTTCTACTAACAACCCGGCATCAATGGTATCACCTGGAAATGTCCAGATCTAGAACACTAACGGCCCCTGAGATGCCAATTCAGGCCTTGCCGGCGTTCGCGAGTAAAGAAAAGACAGGGAGTGAGAGGAAAAGTTCCCACTAGGAGGACACGCTACTGTTTTCCAGGCGGAGGTATTCGTTATTCTCGAAGTGGGCACCAAGAAAGATGTCATAGAAGGACCGGAGGAAGAAATTTACATCTGCTACAACAGTCAGACAACCTCAAGGCACTCAAAAACCCAGGATAATCTCTAAGCTTGTTCAGCAGCTCAGGGATGCATAGGAGGAACTAGTGAGTTGAAAAGTAGTTGAACTTGGTTGGGTGCCCGGGCACATACCGCCCTTGGACCCGAGGACCCCAACTAGGACTTAAAAAGTGATAAATAGCCCGCTCCTATCAGGCAGGATGAAAACAATAGCCTCTAGAATCAGAATAATTTGAATCCAAAATTAAAATTTTGGTTTGACAACTATCAATCCTAAAATAAAAAAATAATTATATCAGAAACACTGCGTAGTTCTCAATTTTTTTATAGAATTCCTCAAAGATCCTCTCTATTACCGAAAAATCCAAGTCGATATCTTATTTTTAAAAAACAATTTATTTTAAAATTAGGTTTTTACAGTAAGACAACTAGTAAGTAACATAATGCTATATACAATCATATTAAAATTGAACGAAATCTCTAGGCCTGGAATCTGCGTCTGCAAAATTGTTAAGACTGATCGAAATTACCAATATGAAAATCATCTTCGTCAACTGTACATGTAACTTCTCACTCGTGAGGCTGACAAAATAACAGAGGAGGTTGTCCAATTATGGGTATTGGCATCTTTGATTCTTTATTTTTAAATTCAATTCCGCAATCTGTAGTAATCTTTAGAGGTAGGCCATGGTGAGTAATAAATTTAAGACATTTTAGATTACTGCGGCTTCTGTTAAACTACTTAAATGGTACTTCGTTGGATATTTTAAAAGTATCTATATGTATGTGTTCTAGAGGTTTTGAACTGATTGGTGTGCGATTACATTTTATTAATGGTGGATTTCTGTCACTTATTTTTTAAGACAAATTTCACAGTCGTTTGAAAAATTTGGAGGTTAAGAATGCCTTCAGTTGATTTATACCTCTATGACATCCTTTGTTGTATGATATTTTGAGCTTTCCTTTTTGGTCATTTAGTGGTTGTAATTTGTAAATCTGGAGCATTGGACTAGTTCGAAAGATGTATTTAAAAACATGTTTTGTAAGGTGACTGTAAAAAATTCGCTCAATTTAGGAGATCTAAAATA
Source organism: Kuschelorhynchus macadamiae (assembly GCA_030620095.1). Classification (NCBI taxonomy): domain Eukaryota; kingdom Metazoa; phylum Arthropoda; class Insecta; order Coleoptera; family Curculionidae; genus Kuschelorhynchus; species Kuschelorhynchus macadamiae. The sequence goes on along the minus strand of JAUTXW010002346.1, from coordinate 363,401 downwards.
CATAGCACATGTCGTTTTTGGCTCTACAAATTCTTTCAGGAGTTTTATGATTACATTTTGGAGGTCCCTAGTTACATACAGTCTGTTATTCTGGAAATCTTTTTCGAATCAGCATTTGATGTTATCAATATCTCCACCTATTTTTATTATTCGATATTTAAACATATTTGAAGATCTTTTGGAAATACGAATGCCGAAGATAGGTTTTCTTGAGCGGAATGCACGGTTTCCAACTCATTTGTTTTTATATTTTGCGGTATAATGAAATTCTTCTAATTTAAAGCACCAGTGTACTAGCTTGGAATTGGGTTCCCTATAGGTCTCTTTTTGTTTTTCATTTTCTTCAAAATTTCGGTTTTTTCTTTTTTATAGGGGTCATAACAATCTTGGGGGTCGAAATAACAGTTATCGGTATAACTAGGGATTTCGTGTTTCTTCGAAAAATTCCTCACAAAATTAGCTTTTGATTATTAAAACTAGATCTGAAAAAAATTTGATCGGAAAAATATTGATTTGAAAAATGTCGATTCGCCGAATTTCGCATGTTCATTATAGTGGGGTTCCTAAATGTTGGCGTGGATTTTGGAAGTTGTTTTATTTGACTTGGATTTAATAAAAAAACACTTCGAGGGGGTCCGAAAACTTCTCTATTAGTATAAAAACATCTTCTCGGTGGAAGTGAATGTGGTTGCACGTCTATGGGACTAGACCAAATTGGTTTCGGTGAAAAATTTCTATTTTGCATATTTGACATATTTTGGGAAACGAAATTTAAATTTGAATTGAAATTGAAATTAAAACTTTTGTAGAGAAAATTCTGAAAATTAGTTTGTTTGTTTATACCTAAGTATATGGTTAGTACGACTTTTTACGTTTCTATCACTATTAGGAATACCGCAGTAAAGTCATTCGAAATTGGTATTTTTTAGTGTATCAATACAGCCTGCAAAATGCGTTATATTTGTTGACTAAATCGTTAACATCTTTTGATACATTTATTTAAAATATTGCTATCGCGATCAAATGGCTTAATATTTTCTATTTTACTTATTTTTGACTTCTGTATAACTTAAAATATTTATTACTTCATCTAATTCACTGAAATCAGTCATTTCTTATTTATTAAAATAAGTAATGTTTATTTTGAAAGTTACTAAATCTACCAAAAATAAGTTTTGTTTTGGCGTATCATAAACTCTTTATTACAGGTATTATATTGTTATATTTTATTGGTAAAAATATACGATAAAACTGAAAAGTTATAAACAAAAATTTTCAGCGTTTTCAATAGACAGAAACTTTAAAATATTGTGCGAGATGCACTGTGCCTAAAATTTTCCCTAACAGGAATCAATAGATGGTTTAGAAACCCCAAACAGGAGAAGCACTTACAGTGTTGTATTATTTCTGTCTTTACGATTCTCTTCTATTGCAGCTCACTGTATTGAACCACTACAAACCACTACCCTCCTGACTGCCCCACTTATGAACTTTGAAAATTCAACGTTTTTAAAAAACAACTTCGAGTTTGTTTTCATTCAATTTCAAAGTTAAGTATTTACCTGAATGAATGAAACCTCTGGGCGTGGGAATCTGTGTCGGCGAAATTGTTAGTGTGGGAATCATCTTCGTTAGCCGTTTCCTTGGGAACTGTCCATGTAACTCTCTCTCCTTGTAAAACAGAGAAGGAAATTTCATATCACTTAAAGGAAATTTCACATCGCTTAATAGGGATCTGAGATATGTGGGACAGACTCAGAAGGAACAACCTTCGGATGAGCCACACTCTCCAAAGAGAAGCTAAGCATTCTCGATTAGGACAATTTCCTAGCCTTCATAAAAAGAACAGGGGGGATTAAATCGAGGGCAGAAGGGGATCCAGTGTGACAGTGAGTAGACAGGGGATGACAACAAATGCCCCCGACCTTTTCTACTGCTATTGTTCTTATTTTACGGAGAAGTACTGTAAAAATTATTCTACCCGTTTTAATCTTAATCTTAAAATAAAAATTATAGAGTATGGATTAGAAAGTGTCTCTAATTGTTATGCACTTTCCTTGATTTAAAAATCGATCAATTTAATTGTTATTAACTCCGATTATAAACAATAATCCCAGCGACATTATTACCCAAAAAAAAACGCCCTAATTAACTATATCTCAAACGAAAATTATCCAATATATCTGCAATCGCACTGTTTCGTCGTATCACTTATATCATATAACATTTTAAAAATCTCTCAAATTCCTCTTTTAAAGTTAGGGAACTCTGTACATATACATTCATATCGTTTAGGGTGCTTTAAAAGTTCACATAAAGTATGGACATCTATAGAGTTTTATGTGGATTTATAAGTTTTCCCATGTTCGCTCCTAAGAGAATGCAAAACGGAGAGAAGATAAAGGATCTTGAAAGCATAAAGTTATAAATCAATTTACTTTCTTGTCCACCACCGAAAATGGTAAAAGGATATGAGGTTTCCAGAGCATAATCTTATTTACTGAGTCAGACGGTTTTCGAAGACAAAAAAGTTATAAAAAATTACACCTCAAAAGTGATATAGGATGGTTCTAATAATTTAACACATGCAAATAAACTGTAAAAAAAAAATAAACATGATCAAATGCAGCCGGTAGGTCACTTGAAAAATAGATTATTATAGAAAACATCTGTAAAAGACACAGGTGATAACAGAACTTTACAGTTTCACTTTTAGTCATATTTAACATAAATCCGTCAACACATTTTTGCAAGTCGATATATATACAGGGTTTCTTAAAACTTAAAATAAAATTCCATGTGGGACCCAGAACCCAGCGCACATAATTTTAAAATGAACGTTTTAGCATTGCTTTCTTTGTGTATCTTTGAATTAATAAAAGGTGTTTATTATTATTATTATTATTTATTAAGCATTAATTATATGAAAAATATAATTAATGCTTAATAAATAATAATAATAATAATAAACACCTTTTATTAATTCAAAGATACACAAAGAAAGCAATCGAGCATTATTATATCCCTCTGCGACATCCAAGAAGGCGGTATTTAACATGAATTGCTACTCTTACATAGAATCTTCCTAAGTGTCCACAGCTTACAAACTAGGCAGAACAGTACTTACATTATCGACATTAGCAACACCTATGCATATTACCGTACAAACTATAATATAAGTAAATAGATAAAAAAAATATAAGTAAAAATAAGAAATATGTAAAATAAGTTTTACGATCACGCGTGTTAACTTCTCTCTAGGCGACGAAGAACACATAACTCCATGTAAAAATACTGCAAGTTGCAGTTCTCTTCTTTTGCTTATATTTAGCCAATTAAGACTCTTAAAACTTGCAGTATGATCGTATAGTCGCAGGGAACTTATGGAGCGACAACATGAGTTTTGGACCCTCTAAATGCGGGAGGCTTCAACACCACTTAAAAAGGGTGCATAGGCAAAATAACAATACTTGAAAAAGGATAATACCAACGATTCACACAACCACATTTTTAATTTTTTAGATAACATACTGCGATTGGCATACAACAGCTTCATATTCATAAAAGATGTCTTTAATAAAGAACTTACGTGACCAGTAAACTTAAGTTTATTATCGATAAGAAGACCTAAAGATTTAACAGAATCTTTCACAGTTAGTGGTGTGCCTGCAATCGCCAGGTTCATTATCGAGCCGATGTGTCTCCCCCTAGTGCTACCGAAGTAAATAATCATGGACTTTGCAGGATTAATTATCAGGTTGTGCTCCCCAGAAAGCTTGCAGATGCTCTCCAATTCCTCATTAACAATGTATTCGGCCACATGGTGTTCTTGCGGTAAGAAACTGAAACTGTATCTGTATGTCATCGGCGTAGGTCTGGTAGCTACAATATTTAATATTACGCAGTACGTCAGCCGTATACACCAAAAACAAGAGAGGGCCCAGTATCGATCCCTGAGGAATTCCAGAAATTATGGGAAACGATTTCGACACCAATCCTCCTTGCACGACCCTCTGCGATCTCTAGATCAAATATGACTTACAAAAATCTAGCGCTGTATCTTCGATGCTGTAATGTTTCAGCTTTGTGCACATGAGACTATGATTCATTCATGAATAATTTGGGAAAGGAGACCTTCTCCATACACACATGAATGAGGTGGGTGGGGAAACGGCAACAAAAATGGACAGCAATATTTTATTATATCTAACGAGACATGATCCGAGCCAAATGCGTTTGATCTTATGGACTTAATCGCTTACTCCATTTTGGCCCTGTCATCAGATATGCAAAACGAGCACCATTAGGACGAGGTATATCCCTATAATAAGTCACCATTTCGTCGCAAGTTTTAGTTTGAAAAACGGAACAGAAGTACTTATTTATTTCATCGACATTATTAAGACATTCTGGTATTTCTCGTTGGTTTTTACACCCTATGTTAAAGTTTTTTAATGTGCTCCATATCTGCTTGCTGTTACCATCCCTTACAACCCCGTTGAAATGCATTTTTTTTGCCCTGCGAATGCTACCGAATGTAACATTTCTCAACCTTTTGTACTCAATCCAGTCATTGTGATCTCGAGTATTTTTGTATTTTTGAAGGGCCCCATTCCGATTCTTTAATAAAAGTTTTATACCTTCGGTAAGCCAGGGTGCCTTGGGTTTAGTTACTGTCGCCGTTTTAAGTAAAGCATAACGGTTAAATAAATCCTGCATTAATGACGTGAAAATATTGACTTTGTTCTCTTTATACTGTTCGTATACAATATTCATCTAAGGCTGAGAGGTACGGTCAATAAAAAATCGCGGATGATGAAGATTTTTAAAGTCCCTGTACGTGATTAATTTGGTCTTAAATTATTCTACCTTTATCCCCAGCTCAAAAATCGGAAGCCGATGATTGGATATTAAATCCGTCGAAATAACATCAGAATTTACGAGCACACACCGACCGGAAACAAAAATAGTGACTCATTGATAACCAGCTCAAAATCATTGTCGGCATTCAAAAGATTCACATTGATATCCCCCATGCAAACAACATGATTGACAGAGAGCAGTATAAGAGATAAAACAACTTCAAAAACATCGAGTGATTGATGAATATTAGTTACAGGGGGTCTAAAAACGGAAACTGCCACAGAAACACAACCCAGTAGCACCTTTAACCATATTTGCTCAATAAGAGCAGGATTACCATCAAAATGTAATTCCTCTACCACTATACTTTTTTTTTAACATACACCCCAATAACTCCGACCCTGGCACCTCTATCCTACTAGGCACGCCATCAGACAACCAAATCTCGGAAACACCCACAATATCAAGCTTATTCTGAATAACAAGGCTCACCAGGCTCTTAAATCCGGTTGATAGTGATCTAACATTCAAATGCCCGCACTTGATACTATACTTGCCCATTATGAAGATAAGAATTGCAATACTCAAATAAACTAAATTATAAAATTATTAGAATAGTGAAGCAATATATAGCATACACTGTAATAAATAAAATCTCCAACATCAAATTCAGGCTGTTATGAAATTAAATAAATATTAACTACCCTTTGTCAAGCCGCTGTGAGCGTGTTGCCTTAGACTTTAAATTTAGTTGAGAGGCAGGGGTACTAGGCTTATTCGTACTCGTGTAAAAGGTTTACTTTACAGCACTAGTGTGGAAAATTACTATATTTGAAAAATAATAGACAAAATCATATATTCGTCTTTAAAAAACATTGAAATTAAAAGCAGTTTTAAACTTTATGAAGATGCGTAGGTGATGCTCTTTCTTTTCAAACTCGGCTTTGAATGCTCATAGTGGAAATCATTTGCTACTATATTTCTATATATATTTTAAGAAAAATGTTAATATTCAATGATAGGTCTCTTATAGTGAATAACCCTATTGAGCCCCTTTAAAATATTATAATTAGCATGTTAAATAAAAACATAGTTCGAATTCAGACAATAATTTAAAAAACTATTAATGTTTGCTTTACTTTCTAATATTCCGTGATTGTCTTTAAAAACAACAACAAAGCACTATTGTATTTTTTTTCTGATTTAATCAGGGGTAGATACCATTGAATGTTCTTAAGTTAATTTTTTTTAGGGGGATCTGACAATACTGTAGTTGCTACATGAAAACCGATTGCACATTTTCGAGTTTGATTTACAAATGAACTCTAAGCATGCTTACTGATCATGGCTAACTTGACTTGTTAATGAGCTACGGTGTGTTTTCGAAAATTAATAAATTTTGATATGGTCTTGTATCTCGCTTATTATTGGTGATAGAAGAAAAAAGTAAATTGGTGATTTATAAAGTTTTTACGTAGAATTCAGTGGCGTTCTTACCTTTTTCTATCTGATATGGCATAAAGTTATTCAACATGACACCCTGTATATTTCTTCCTTAGTCGATTTGAAATTAAATTACCTTTCCGACGATACCAAACACTTAGTGTTTGAGTTTTTTTTATTATATTTTCCATGTGACATAGCAACTGAGCTTTTTATTTATACCTTTGGAGGCGATTAATTAAAATTCATGTTTGATGTAAAACCAATTGATAACATATCTGCAGATATAACACATAATTTTAACTTTTTTATATTATACTTTTTAATTATTACCTTCCCTCCTTATGTCTACTTAATTTTCCTCATAACCTATACGAATTAATTTGAATAATAACAAGTGGGATTTCTAAAACAGAATGGCACTTCTAAAAGCATAAGATGTAAAACAAACATGTTCAAAGCCTGCTCAGAGTCGAATAGACTATGGATCTCACGCAGTTACACATATTCCGATAAAATCCACGAATATGGCATACATGCAGCAGCAAAAACTCAATATGATAGAGTCTTACATCGAGTCCGGTAAAGACAGCTGCGTCGGAACTACATTTTAGTAAGTAACCAGAATGACGGCAGCCCCATCCCGATAATTTTAAACGACCGAATATCCAAGGCATAGATGACAGTTACATCCAGCAAGATGGCGCTTCCAAGTCATAATGCCCGAAGGGTAGCTGAATTTCTAGATCGACATTTTCCCAATAAGTGGAGGAGTACGAATAGGCCGGTAAGGTGGCCACCTAAGTCGCCTGACCTTACCCCATTAGATTTTTTTTCTGGATTTTTTTTAAAGAATATCATTTACAGAAATAACGGCAATACTATTCAAAAATTAAAAACCTGTTTCAGATGTAGTTTGGGGAAGAGCGTCACTTTCCCATATTACATATATTCATTGCTCTTAGGGTTGTTGAAAAGCCCTGCGGAGAGTGCTTGGCGAAAAATGCGCCAATTCGAAAATAGAAAATAAGTTGATAGGTATGTTAAGTTTTTTTTTAAGTACTAGAATTATTACTGCTTTTGTATTTTAGGATTAATAATAGTTTGGAAATATATTGATTTTGTTGTTTATTGTTATTTATGTTTATTATGTGTTGTGCGTAATGTTATGTTGTTATTTAATTATGCTTATGGTTAGTTTTGTGTAAATATGTGAAGTTCAATAGAGAATGGCATCCAAAGCGTTAAACAAATTTACTTATTTGTTTTGTTTAAAAAGCTTTTATATGGAAAATATAAAAAATAATTAAATTAAAAAATTAGTATTTTTCAAAAACTCAGATTAAAAATGTTTGGTACCCCTGAAAAGGTAATTTAATTTCTAATCGCTTAAGAAAAAAATATACAAGGTATCCCATTGAAAAAATATATCTTTATGTTATATCTCAAAAACTGAAATAGTTAGAAACAAAGGAAGAACGCCACTAAATTCTACGTCAAAAAACTACATAAAGTACGATTTACTTTTTCTTTCTATCAACAATAACAAGCGAAATACAGGACCCTATCAAAAAAATATATATAAATATACCCCGTAGCTCAATAACGAATCAAGTTACCCATGGTTACAGTTCATTCGTAAATCGAACTCGAAAATGTTGTATCAATTTTTATGTAGTACCTTCAGTTTTGTCAGAACCCCATAAAAGTATCGAAAATGCGCCATCTTGTACACGTAAAAAAATTGTTTTTGCACTGATATCAGAATAAACTGCACAAAAACGGTCCTTACAATTTTCCCCTATATATGAAATAAATCGTTGGAATTCGGAAACAAAAACAAAAAAAAAATATTTTTACAGTTTTACAGGTTTACTTTAATTATTATATTGAAAACCTCACAAACACTTGTTTGTGTGGTGGAATCATTACTTTTGCTCATTTTTCTTCTAGTAGTTACTCGGGATCTCAAAATTTCATCATATCGCTTAAAATTTAGTGTTACTGAACAGTTTAAAAAGGCTACTTTTAATGAGTTAACGAAGTATTTGAAAATTTTAAATATCGCTGTTAAAATCTTTCTCGAGGTATGCTATAATAGGATGCTCAATCTATTTCTTATAATGCAGGCATAGTATTAATTTTATAATACTTTTTATGTTTAACTGATAGATTTTTGATATAAACTTCTCCGACTTTAATATGATTTGATTCCTTGAGAGATCAAATTAGTTTTTACCTTTTTATGCTTTTATTTGCTGTTGAAATATTGCTGTTTTTGTTTCGTCTGACGTTATTCTCTGTTGTTTCTGTTACTGTTTTGTTTAAAAATAAAAATATATTTTTTGAGAAATTAATATCATACTTAAGTTATTTTATGAATTTCTACAAAATTCATGAGTTAGTTTCTATAGTAATACAAAATACCGTATTTCGTATTACATTTCTTGGAAAAATTAACGAAATCAGTTAGAAACTGAGAGGTCCTGGGTTCGAATTCCAGCGAAGACAGGTTAACTTTTCCAATTTTAATAAATCTGTCTAAACTGCCGATTAAATAATTGGGAAATTTGTATTAATAAAATAAAGAAAAATAAAAAGCAGCAAAAAATGAAAAGCCATATTTTGACAAAAACGTGTTACCAAATGACGGGTTTGTATTAGAAAGATATTAAGCAAATAAATGAACAAGGAGATATAAAGGTAATAAATCACCTAACTTTCACGGGCCACTACCTTAAGCGAACGAAAAAACTATAGTTCTTTAGGAGAAAATGCGATGCGCATAGAAAAACACGAAATTCATTGCCATTCAGAGCCATAAATCTCTTTCACGAACTGAACTTACTATGTCTAAGTTTGTTCCTATTCTAGCACTCCCAGCGTTGGCAGCTTAAATGAACGAAATATTGGAAAATAATAGGGAAATATAAGTTTAGATAATTTTTTTTGTATCATTACTGAATATATTTAATTTTTAAATTCATTTTGAATATTTCGAGAACTTTTTCGTTATAAGTCCTTCTTTTTGTTAAAAGATGTGAATTGTCGCAATACAACCCAACATATACAAGGTGTAAACTAATTTATGTCTGAAACTCTGTAACGTGATCTACCTTATAAAAAAGTTTTTTTTTCGAGATACAGGGTGTTATAACGTTAAAATTAGCTTTTTTGATACACCTCGTACATTTCTAGAAAAATTGATAGGGTGTTAGTTTTTCCGGGTTGATGTGAAGAAGTTCTAGGTATAATAAATGAAAGAATTTGGTTACAAAAAGATGGGCGCTTTCTAGACATTATTTCTAGATATAAAAAGTTCTAAAATTTCTTGTTGTTTATCTATAGCAGGTATTTTAAATACATTTTTGAAAAATTGAATGTCAGTCTTTATTTCTCGCAAAAAGTGTTCATTTTACGAAATATTATACGTATCAAACAGTATTATGTGACACCGGTGGAAAAAAATTAATGGTGCTTCTTCTAGTGTTCCAGTGAAGAAAAAGCATTTATCTGCCGATGCTAGGGAATTTGTTAAAACTAATTAGGTATAGTTCTTTACTTAACAAAGGAGTTAACGCTAGTGCTGCTGCGAGTGAAACAAATGATTTGACTAACACACCTCTGACTAGAGTGGAAAGAATCGTGTCAAATTCCATCACATCAGGAAATAATAAATTTAAAATAAATAAAAAATGTCTTTTATTAAAAAAAAAAATAGTAACAAATATATAAAGTTGGAAAAAAGTTTTTTTTCAGTTAAGCCCCGGTGCAGACTAGCCAGAAAAGGCTATTACACTGAACCGCAGCCCACTGAAGGTTTCAAGAAATTATATTTTACAAAATATTATATTTAAATATGTATATGGCAAGTAAGCTTGATAAATTAATTTAAATTTTTAAATTAAAATGCGTAAACAAAAAAAATATACTGGATTATCACTCATGAAGATAGTCAATATTTTAATCTGAAGACTAAATATTCAACAGGTGAATTTTGAAATATTTTTTAGATAAGGATGCACTGAGACAATAAACTCCCTTGGCAAAGAGTTAAAATATTTGAAAGCATTATATGTAAACGATCTCTGGAACATGGCACTACGATGATGAGGCAGAGTTAGTCTACTCGTTACTCCACGAATATCGATAGTGTGAATATTTGAACGTAAAATTAATTTCGATTTCAAAGTAATTGGGGAATTTTGATTAACAAAAATATTCCTTAAAAATTCCCTGCTATATTTCATATTAAGCCAGTTAAGTTCTTTAAAAGTAACTGACATATGATCATATTTTCTTAAACCATAAATAAACTTACAACATGTATTTTGAATTTTTTGAATGCGCCCTTTACCTCAATTGTCTAAACGAGGCCCGTATATATAATCACAATAGTTAAAATTTGACAATACAAGGGACTCACAAAGTATTTTTCTTAATCGACTATCTAATAGACATATTATGTCTGTGACTATACAAAAGTTTTAATTTAAAATATGATTTTTTAATCAATTGAGTTATATGCTGCCTAAATCTTAATTCCGAATCAATTACAACACCCAAATTCTTTGCATGATCCACAACAGGTAGTCTAATGCCGTCAATAGGTATATATTAATATCTTTAAGTTCAGTTATACGAGATTTGCTACCAAACAGCATAACTGATGATTTAGTAGGATTCAATTTTAAACTATGAGATTGAGATAAATTCAATAAGATATTCAAATCCTCATTTACTTTATTACAAGCCAATAAAACATTTTCATTGTTAAAATTGAAATACACTTGGGTGTCGTCAGCATATGCCTGGATGCTGCAATACTTTAATGAATTTAATGTCAGCTGTATATATTATAAACAATAACTATTTTGTTATGTTTTATCAGAATATTTATTATCAGAAAATATTTCTTTGAAATCTATTGGACAAATAGGATTTGATTGAAAAGGAAATGATGCCTGTTCCACTAAATGTTTGTAGACGAAGGCGAAAGGAACCTCATAAGGCGAAAAGTCTACACCATCTACGAAGAGCAACGTGTACCTATATTAGAAACTCTGAAGAAGGGACTCACTAATGATGAAAACCACATAAGGTGTACAATCACTAGTCTTTGGAGAGTTTTGGAATTCCAGCGATTACAAAAATGGGGTCTTGGGTATGCAACATCGATAAGAAAATACCGTTCTGAATATCGTCCAATAATTTATCTCAAAGAGACATTATTTGCCACGCATGAAATATAATTTCGTTTGATTAAATATATATAAATATATCATACGATATCATTAATTGTTTTCCTTAAACCCGCAAATCTGCATTGAATACATAAATACCTCAAGTCTGATCTCTTACTATATTCCTACACAGTGGAAGAGACCTAATAAAACTATCTGTTTTATTGCAGTAAAAAAAATCTGCACAATTTTTATAATTGTTTTTAGTCAGCTTTTGAAAAATATGACATAGTGTGATATTAATAAATTATCTCTAGCTAAAGATAAATGAATGAAATGGTGAATAATAATTATCGCTACTGGCATCAGGAAAATCCGCGCTAGATATGTGAAAAGCTTACACAGGGGCCTGAGAAAGTAAATTTATGGGCTTGGACAGATATTATTAACGTTCCTGGGCCTTTTTTTAAATCATACGGTTCAATGCTATGTACATTTTGCAGTTTTTAAGATAAAACCTGCTTTAGCCGTTATGTTTCGTGTTAAGAAGATCTAAGTATAGTAAATGAAAGAATTTGTTTATAAAGAGATGGCGCTTCTCCACATTTTGGTGTTAATATCGGACGATGTTTAGACCAACTTTTTTCTAACAACTTAATGGCCGCCAAAATCCGCAGACTTAACGCCCTTTGATAATTTTCTTTGAGGGTATGCGAAAGAAAGGAGATATTTTTCGCATTTGAGGCAAATAGCAGTATTTATTAAATTGATATCACTTTTACAACAATTGTTTCAATTAACTTTCAAATGACAAAATTCCAGCTTTCTTCCGCTAAAACACAGGTAAAAGAAATTGTAATAAATGGTTATTTGACATGACTGAATTCCATTTTTATTAGGTTTTCCATGAACCCCGAAAGGCAGAGGACTGCTTTTCGGGGTTAAAGGAAAATATATCATTTACTTATCGAAAAATAGGAAAAAGTTAAAATTAATTACCGCGTTGCAGTGTTTTCACTCGGAAATTATGAATTTTATTCGCGACTTTTAGGCACCTCTGTATGCCTATTTATATCATTCAGTAACAAATAGCACTGGAAACATGTGAGAAAAATAAACAACATATTCATATAGTAATATACTGAGTGTTTTTAATTACTGACTAGAAAATGCAAGAGGGGTAATTTTGTGTTTTAGACTAAAAGTTTGAATACACATGTCTCCACAAGGCCTTTGTTTTTGAGATACAGGGTGTTAAAGTTTAATTTTAAATTTTTTTCATTGACCTCGTACATTTCTAGAGATTTGATACACGCACATTAACTTGTGGCATACAATTATAAAAGACCTCAATGCGAAAAGTCGTATGGAATCGACAAGGCATCTAACGATAAATCAGTTTGTTTTCGTGTAAAATCACCTTGGAAGAAAGTAAAGGCGTGAAATTCTTCAGATGATAATCACATGCATACATATAGCGACTGAATTCATTACCTTTTGCAGTACTGCATAAATCACCCTGTGAACTGAACTGGGTCCCGTGGATATACTTCCGGCTTTGGATGACAGTTTGTTTATTGAAATTATTGTAAATGCATGTATACGTAGACTATAGCCACGAAATCTTCTGCCGAACGGAAATTATTCTAGAACTCTCCCCAATACGGATAACTTATTGCTATTAGCTAACATAAACATCGGCAGTTTATCTTGGACTGAGAATTATGGAAGTATATTATCTGGAAGATCGTTGTTTATTGGGTTATTTCGAAGCTTTAAGAATGAAAAAATGCGAGGTCATAAAAGTTAATTTTTTTTATTAAAATTGAGAATCACTGGAACTTAAAAATTATTGATATACAGTATTGCAATAAATCTGGAAATATATCCGAAATAAGCAATTAACAAAGATACATAAAAATACGTCTATTGAGTTCCCATATTTTAGTAACAATCATTTTTTTCTGTGGTGACATCTGTCAAAGTTATGATACATACCTATATTTTTTCAAACTTCAACAGGGGTCTTGTAAAACTTCTTTTGAAAGGTAATTTCATTCTGAATATATGTAAACCAAATTTGTTAAATAAGTTATTCACTTTGGATGCATAAAATATCGAAAAAGAAATGGTCTACAACACCGTTAAAATGCAAGTATTTTGTTCTACGTGCAATAAACAATATGTTTTATCACTATACTGCATAACAGTGACAGTGTCAGTTATCAAGTATCCAAAGGATTCAAATCCTTATTATGTATGTCTAGGGGGAACATATACGGCATCTCCATGAAGTATGTGAGTTTTTCAACGCTACACATCGAGAACCCAACCCAAAGTTACATATTTACCTAGAGCAGGTTGGCCAAAAAGGATGATGATATAAAACTCCATATTTTTCTAAAGTATAACGAGGATTACAATTCAACAATCCGTCAAATAGCATTAAATACAGCAGGGGAAAATTATCCTGACAAGAATAGACTAATTCATGACTTTAACGAAGATGACTATGACCTCAGACTGCAATTTGAAACAGACTGTTGCAACTTGTACCCGTATTTTAGTTTCAGTATTTTGTTTGCGGAAGCAGCAAATTTTTTTCAATGAGACTGATAATCATCAAAACTGCAGATACTGGTCAACAGGAAATCCCCTTTGGACGCAAGTGGTCTACATTCAATATACTGAAAAAGTCAACGTATCCGGTATACTTCCCGATTCGTGTAATTTTTTTTGACACTAATCTGACTGGGACGATGTATCTAGATTTTTGCAAATGACAAAATGGGAACCATCTCATTATGCGGGGCCTATTAGGCCATATCTCAATGAAATATTTTCTAACATAAGGTGGATTGAATACGTGGTCATATTGAATGGCCTTCAAGATCATTTGACTCGACCGCCTTGAACTTAATCTAACCTAAACTTTAAAAGACGTCCAACGAGAGAAGCGTTAAAGGAAAGTACAAGGGCAGAAATACGCTGAATTTCAGATGTATTTGTAACCAACGTTCAACAGGAATCCACAGTCAGTTTAGGATCCTGTCAAGCAAGCAGTTGAAGTTAAAGGCTGTCAGTTGCAGACATTTTTGCCTTTATTATTTATCAAGTACTTTGTTGTTTTATAATTAGTTAATAAAGATTTTTATAATATCTTATACGTTCGAAAAAAACATCAAAATATGATAAAAACATATCCACCTGTAATTTGACATCTCAATAAAATAGTAATTGGTGGCCTTAGGGTGAAAATATATTTCATATCGTGTTGCCATTTGAAGTGTAGGCATAACTTTTGACAAATATCAACATAGAAACAAATGAATTTTACTAAAGTATGGGAAACTAAAAAATTAAATCGAGTTGTTTTTAAATTTTTTTTAATGTCTTATGTTTAGGTTTCCAGGCATTATTGCGGCATTGTATGAAAATGCTATATAGTGTAAGAGGAAAATTGATACCACAATTTTTACAAGCGAAAGTATGGGTCATCTAGACATTTATGTGATCAACATAACATACATATTAGACCTTGTGATCGTCTTAATACACTAAAAGCTTTACTTACCAGGTCGTAAAACTGTATAACGGTATACCTATGGCATCTAAAAACCTTGCAGAAATATTGCTCAAAAGTAAACTTAAATGTTTGTAATTTGAACAGCCATGAATATACAGAGCCGGCACGAGATTTTGCTTAGCCGTGGACAAAAATAATTTTGTGAAGCCGCCGAAAAAATTTGACGACAAAGATTCTTCATTGATGACAACAAGCATCTAGCATGAATAATGTTAAAATTGTTTTTATCTATCATTCGGTATAGCGGGATGTTAAATCGCGTGGCCAGTTTAAGCGCGGGGCTGTGTGTTGCCCTTCTTGCTTATGCCTCCCGCTGGCCCTGTGAATATCCTAAGTTAATACTTTACACTGTGTGTAGTAATATATGATATTTGTTCATTATTTATTTAAATTTCATTTTATCTACACTTATCATTTGTTTTCTGTTATTTGTGTATAGTATGAAAACGTTTAAAATTGTTTGGCGAAAAATAGTTTATAGATTTTTGTACTTAATGTATAATAATAAAATCTAAATTTGAAAACAAAAATTTATATGTCCAAGAGCAAAATAGAGTTTATTCGTTTAGCTATGTAAAGGTGTGTACTCACTTAGCTGACGTATACGACCGCACAGTAAAATACTCGTACGTTGATTTAGTATGGACGTAAAAGAATATGAACGACGAACGTAGGTCTTCTCGTGCGAACATGTTCGCTTGTTTATCAGTTCCTCAAGCTGCATACTCACTTAGCGAACGAATACGGTCGCACGGTGAGGAACGTATGCGTCCTTTCTCACTTGTGTACGTATTTTCACATATTCGAACGATCAAGGAAACAGCGTGGTTTAACATCTCATTTGATATTTACAAGCAAGCAAAACTTTATAAATAGGTCTGGTCGATTTAAGGAAGATACGGAGGTGGTATGAAGGGTTAGGGTGAGAACTTGGTGTAAACCGCAAGTGTTAAATTAGGCTTACCGGCATGGCTTCGGCCTCCCCTCAACTACTACTTCTACTACTACTACTACTACTATTATTTACAAGCATTATCCCATTGGTTTTAGGTTATTTTAGTTAATTAGTGATTTATTTAGTGAACGATGCTAAGCACTGATGGAGTAATTTGGATGCGAAAAATAGCAACTGTGAGCAAAAAGTGCAATAAAGAAACTTGTTCCACACTTGCAAAAATTTTTTCCGACACTTGAGCGATTACTGAGCTTCGCTTCGTCTCATTTAGTAAACGCTACACTAGTCTTCGAAAATTAATTTCCTGCACTCGCTAAGGAAAATAACTTGCCTCACACCTCTTTCTTTGTAAATTTGTCTAAAAATAAACCAGTTCTGCATTTATACATTACTATGTATTAATTTCTGTAATTTTAATATGTATAGCTATCAGTAATCTATATATATATATATATATATATATATATATATATATATATATATATATATATATATATATATATATATATATATATATATATATATATATATATATATATATATATATATATATATATATATATATTGTTGTTTTTCAATTTCTATGGCTTCTCGGATTATTCTGGTTTTATAATATTCTATATTGGCAATCTCCCTACACCCATCGAAATTTATTTTATGGCCGGAAGAAAATCAACATATATATATATATATATATATATATATTCATATATGAAGTTAAAACTACACTAAAATATCAAATTGTGGTATATTTGACTTAAATTTTTTATGTCTTGTTTTTCATTTACTGCATTTTTTTCTTTTTTTATGTGAATCATTTCTTTGATAATTAATTTCTGATACAGGTTATCTTCATCAATGATTTTGGTTTCAGAAAAATTAAATTCGTGTTTTGTGCTTTTTTCATGTTTGTGTAATGCATTCTTTGTATACTTATGCCCTTTTATTCTATTTTCTAAAAGTTGGGCTGTCATACCAATATATTTCATAGGGCAGTTTAAACAAGGAATTTCATATACGAGATTGGATTTTTTATTTTTAAGAATTTTAGTTTTTAATTTTGTAAATAGGGAGCCCATCAGGTTGTGGGCTTTATGACACAATTATGTTATATTTTCCTAAGATATGTTTTAATTTTTCAGATAACTGAGATGTGTATGGCATTGCAATATATTTTTTTGCGTATTATCTTGTCTTACGTTTTCGTTATGATTGTTATAATAATATGTACGTCCTTTGTTTGATAATTTTTTTTTATCACTTTTTCTGGGAAATGATTTGCATTAAAGGTCTCTTTAACTTTATTAAGGGCTTCAGGACGGTATTCTGGTGACGTTAAAGATATGGCACGGTCAACTAGACCTAGACTAGAACATAAAATGACAGGGTCACATGCTTCACGCCCAGGGGTCTGTCTGGGCGGCTTACAGTAAGACAAACAATACTAGACCAACGGAATGATATGATTAGGGTATTACATTTAAGGAATGGTTTTAAGAAAATCGAAGTCCTATAGCTTTCTCTCACACAAACTCTCAAAGGAGAGAAAAATCCTTAAATATCTGTTATCCTCCTTAATCAGTGTCACAAGATTATCTGTGCTGAATGGTAGCATAGCTATTTCTGCTAAATTCAGAAGAAGGCTGCTCGACGAATATTTAAACATCCAAATAGACAGTGATTCATATCATCAATGCTGGTGTTATCACACAAACATAAGGGAGTCAGCTAAATTCATTTTGTGTAGCATATATCGCAAATTTCCATGACCAAAAATTGCCCTTATATAAGTTGTAAAATGCTGCCTGGGTAGCAAAACAGATTCTATACTAGATTTGAGAGGTAGTATTTTACTATTCCTCGTATAATGATTTATATTACTGGCGGAATAATTTTGTTGCTTTATCTGTGCCTTAATGTAAGGAAATATGTCTGTACTGCATGCCAGGTATTTCCGTACCGTGTTCTGCAGCAGCCTCCTTGGCATATGAGTCAACCTTATTGTTACCCACAATTCCAGTATGTCCTCTCACCCAATGTCGATTAATTATAGCTTTTAGAAGATTTAAACTTTTTCCTGCCTTGGTTAAGATGTGGTTTATGCGACGATCCCACGTTATTTTCTGATCCAAGAATACTTCCAGGAAACAATGACATTAGCAAGCCGAATTGATTCCTGATAATCAAGGCGATGTCTTGTAAAAATAGTCACAACCGATTTGGATGGTGAAATATCCCGTCCGTTATTAAAAAAAAATTGCGATGATTCCATAGCAATAGCAAGATGTTGCTTACATTCTAGGAGGTTCTTTTTTATTACATATAGGCAGAAGTGATCCGCATATTGCAGAATATTAATATTTGTTATAGTGAAATGAAAGTCGATTGTGTGAATATTGAAAAGAAATGGACTTAACACTGAGCCTTGGGGTATCCCTAGACTTGCTATCCTGGGACCAATAAATTGATTAAGAAGTCGAGCGTAAACTGTTATGGAAAAGAGACTTTAGAATCTGAAGCGAGACCATTTTTTGCACGAGGATTGAAATGTGTACATTGTCATAGGCACTAGATATCTCTAAGAATAAAGCTGCTAAGTACTGATTATCTGCATAGCAATTTTGCATATCTAGTTAAATGGGATATACAGTAATGAACCCCTTTACCTCGTTTGAAACCAAATTGAGCTTTCGGAATCAATTTTGAGTATTCCAACCACCACTAGCCTAATTTTGACAATCCGTTCAAAGGTTTTAAAAACACAAGGCATTAGCGATATTGGTCTAAATTCGTTAGGTCTGCCCTGCTTATTAATTGAAATAACTACAACTTTTTTGAATATATCGCATTCATCTCCATTTTGTAATATTCTGTTAAAAGCTAAGCATATTAAATGTTTGATAGCTTCAGGTAAATAGTTAATCATAGAATAAGTTATGCTGTCGAAACCGGGGGACGTATCTACGGATTTTTTAAATACTGATATCTTTGCATAAAGGGTGATTATTCAGAACAATTTTGCTAAGGTACAATCTTGTGTATGAATAGATCTGCTTTTTCTGTGGTCATTTTATTAGTATTTTCGGCCGATAAGCCCCTAGATATAGAATTAACTTTTTTCCGTATTATAGAAGGATTGGTTTGATAATTAAGACTTGAACAAAAGTTAGCCCAGCTGTTTTTCGCTTTTTGTTTAAATAATAATTTTCATTTCGCAACGGTGTTTGTATATTGTAGTAAATTGTTAATAGTTTTATGTTTTTTATAGTTTTTAAGAAGTTGGGAACGTTTTTTGCAATGTTAGTACAATCCACATCCCACCATGGAGGAGTGTACCTTTTATTTGGGTTAAATTTTAGTTTTTTGAAGACAATATCCGCAGTTTCAGTAATAGAGTTTATAATTTGGGTTAATATCGGGTTTGCGTCATTGTTTGATTCAAGAGAAGTGGCCATTTCCTCTAGTAAATTGGAGTATAGAGGCCAGTTAGCATCTGTTAAAGACCATTTAAAAGTTTTTGTTGTTAATGGGATATCGATGTTTTTATTGATTTCAAGTATTACAGGAACGTGATCAGATCCATACGAATCTTCAACAACCGTCCATTCGGATCTATTTAGAAGGTTAGCTGATATTATAGTTAAATCTAAGACAGATTCGTTATCAAAAGTTATTCTAGTTGGATTTACTTCATTTCGAGCAACAAGATTAGGGGTGGAGTCGACTGCTTCCACTAACCGAAGGCCAGGTAAATTGTTTCCTGTTGAACCCCATAGTGTGTGGTGGCAATTAAAGTCACCAGCAATTATACAGGTTTCGCCCATCTTGTTAAAAATTTCAATATCATTGATTATTTTAACATACTGGCAGGAATTCCTGTTTTTGAAACTATTTTTATGCATTGAAAACGAAAGTTTTAAGTTAGGGAACTTACTTCAATTTGCAAAAAAAATTGAGTAAGTGCATATTCGTAGATGTTGAGTTTTCATATGTTTTGCGTGAGTTTTAGGACGATTTTGATCGCTTCCATATAATTATTAACCTACTTCAAAAACCGAAGAGGTTCTCAATCTGACCGTATGTATTTTTTTATCTGCACCGATTATTTCGTGATGGTTTGACCAAATGGGATACATTTTCATGTCAATAAATGGTGAAAGTATACACTAACTTTTTTCTTGCCAAAAAAATTCTTGTGTCAATAAGTTAAATTAATGGGGGTGAAGGCGGGGAGAGTAAAGGGAGAAAGAGGGGATTTCCTATGTTGTTGGTAATTTTTAGTGGCACGAATGGCTAATTTTCTATGCATATGCTTCTACGGACAGGGCGTCTCCTCATAATTCGCCACTTCCAATATTGGTTTAATTGAATATAGAAAATTTTATTTGATATAAAAGTGTTAGGGTTCAGTATGTACTGTTGTATTAAATATTATTTTTACATACAAGATATCTTAAAAATGTGTAGCAAATCCAACATACATTTTTTTAATGGAAAACCGTGTGTATTATTATGCCCATCAGTTGGGTCGCGTCTGGTTATACATGTACTGTGTTTGATACTTTTATCTTTAAAAAACCCATACAAATTTGACAAAAATGTTGCTATAAAAGGTAAGAGACCAATAATGGTTTACTACATAGTGGAGATAATAGGAATGCATTACTTCTTATGGCAGCGATTTTCTCTTTCCCAAATTTCCCAGGTGTGTTCAAAGGTAAAAAGATGTTATAAAGATATCAAGTTAGATGTATTTATAATAAGCAAAAAGAGGTTCATTTTATTGGCATGTAATATACAGCGTTTTCCGTTTGAAAATGTTTGTTGGGGTGCTACTCGTTTTCGTAAAATAATTTTCTATTAAATATGAAATAAATCTTGCAACTTATCCAAATAACATTTTGTTATGTATACATCTCTTAAAACTGAGCTAATATTAGGGTGGCGAACTAAGAGCAAAGACCCAGAACATCGATTTCTCTGGGAAGATTTGACCAAAGTGCATGATTTTTTCAAGAAGTATTTAGGATAGTGCTGAGGTGAGTTTTTTTCAGTCAGACAATTTCCGCAATAGCTTTGAAATGCTTTAATAGAATGCCTTAAAATTTAATGCATACACTGTAATTAACCCAAGAGGTATATCCTCCGACCTAAGGGGGGGGCAAACTTATTTCTCGTCAAGGTATTTTGGTAGGTAATAATAAATCTTATTGAATGTTGATAAGATTAACTGATTCTAGACACAAAATAAATTTGTTGTGTCAGTAAATGGAAAGGAGGGATGATTCAAAATCTGATATTTCATATGGTTTCTAGAGTCTTGAGGGGCACGAAGTTTAATTCTAATTCTACCAATCATTTTAATTTTTAACAATTTGCATTATCGATTTTATATGTAGATGGCGCTTTTTATAATTATAAATATCGTTATTTGATTATTTAAACAACGAGAATATTACTTACCGTGATTCTAGCCAAATTTTAAGTGCAATAGATCCCAGTACTTGTTTTAGCTATTAGGTACGTCCAAAGTTTTAACTTAGGGTTAGGCCTCGAAAACTTTGAGCCTAATCTTTTAAATAAAACTTCTTATAAATAAAACTAAAAAGAATGAAATTAAGATCTTAATAAAAAGAAATAAAACCAAGATCAAAAGAAGACATTGAAATGTACGAAATAATATTGTAAGATAGTGAAATAAAATATTATTTTTTATTTTTCAGTGTTTCTTTTCAAATTGTTTTTCTGCTGTAAATGGGATTACTTTACTATTTCGTCTCGAAGGCATTGCATAAGGTGGTAGTATAAAGTTCGATAAAATAAGAAGTGTTGTTTTTTTTGAAAATTGATGACACTTGTGTGTTGGTTTCTTGAGCAAAAATAGGATTACTATTTTTATTATATGTACTTTATAACCCCCTGTTTATTTGATACCCATCAAATAAATATCTTCTCGCTGATTATGAATAAAATAGCTTTTTTACCTTTATCTTTAAAGGCACCTGATCAATTTGAGAATAACCCTGCCATAAGAAGCAATGTATTCCCATTGACTTCACTATGTAGAAAAACATTCTCTGGTGTTTTTAAAGATCACAGTATCACACTAGGCGTATTTGTAATAAGCAATATGCGACCCATTAGATGAACATATAATATACATTACATTTCAGAAACCACAGTTGACGTTGATTTCAGAAAAAATAAATATCCTGTTTATCTGCCAACTAAGTACACTAGAAAAAATTTACAGTTTTAAGAAGAGAGAAACTTTTGTATTTAATTGTTTTGTATTGTAAATGGGGGATTGCTTTTATAACCAAACATCCTGTACAATACACATACATTTAAAATGTTTTTATGAAATTAAAAAAAAATCTGTTTTCTTTTTTGTACCCAAATACTAAAATTGTATGACAATATGCACTACAAATTTTTGAATTATATGCCATGCGCCATTTGCTCCCTCGATAGGCATTTAGTTCCGAGATCCTGCAATAGTTCCATACATCTGCTTTAAATATACATAGATCCCATCTACCAACGGTAACGATGTACTTGCAATGCAAATCAGACATTTTTTAATTCCTGTGAAACAACCGACTGTCGGAAAGCAGGCGAACAACATCAAACCCATACGTTCGCCAGTTGTAGATGTTAAAGCGAATATTGAACAAAGGAACGCATGTTTATAACCAATAAAGTGCTGTTCGTGCCTTCGTATTCTCTACGTAAGTACGCACCTTAAAGGTGGGTTAAGGCTACCAAATAATAAAATAAAATGGTATTGATCAGTCTTTCGACTCGCCTCGTGGAAGACGTTTTTAACATAAGTGGTTCCACGTGTTCGATTTAGCTGCCTTGTTTCGTGGGGATGCAGGAGACTTAACCGCTCAGTCTAGAAAATAATGAATAATGACTTCGCTAGAAAGGAAGCAGACGCTTTGAACGTGTGAGGCCTAGTTGTTCCTGCATTATATCCTGTTCGTTTGCCCGTTTGGTTCTACATAGAATATAAGTGTAATGGCTGCTATGTGGTGGGAGTAGGAGGGATAAGGGAATAACTTTAAACCTTTAAAGGAATAAAAAATTTAAAGATATTTGGAATAAACGGGGTGTACGTCTCCAAACTGGAATAAGGTGTAAATCATCTGGGACTCAGCTCTGACTAAGCCCCGGACGAAGAACAATCTGGTAAATGGACTAGTATCCGCTCCAACAATCTAGCAACAATAGCAACAACCACAACAACGGTATTGTTTTCTAATTTTAATACGAGATGTGTATTGACATTTAATTAATCTAAAGCCTGTGTAAATGGTTATCATAAAAGACAAAGCAGAGCCATTTTTATTTTCGTATTGCCGATTAAATTAGGTTTTGTTTGAAGAAAACTACAAGTTCTTGAGCTTTCATGTTCCTTAAAAACATGCATACATTTCTGAGATCAGTTTAGATAAGAATGGAAGATCTCTAAATAAAAATCCATCTTACTTTTTCTTTTTATTGCACGATGAACTGCAAATATTCTGAAAGGACAGTCTATATAAAATATTAGGCCACTTAATATTACGAAATTTTGCCGGCAAAATAAACCACCCATAAATATGTATATACATTCATAATTTATCTGTGGTATTTTCCTCGGAAATGTAAAGCTAAAACACATAAAGGATTCTGAAGATATAAGGTTATAAATCAATCTGCTTTCATGGATCACCACCTTAGACGAACAAAACGGCGCACAGTTCTTTAGGGGATAATAGCATGCACATATAGAAAGACTGAATTCATTACCTTTTACAGCATCATAAATCACTCGCCGAACTAAATTTAGCACTTTAAAGTTATATCCTGGGTTGAAAAGAAAAGACTGAGTGTTTATTAAAATAACCAAGAATCCGCTGTTCATCAACTTTGAAGATTTATTTCTTCAGGGGAATTTCATATGTTGACAATGAATATTTATTTATAATCTCCGAAAAGGAAACACACGGCGTGCTTAAACATGCTTAGCTACAACAAGGCACGTAGCCTGGAGGGGACTGGGGGGAAGATCTAGCCTATTTTAGGTAAAATATTGGCAAGATTAGGACAGGAGTTTCTATTTTCAGTCAAATTTGGAAAAATGACAGAATTTGACAGCCTTATTATCGCTGTCATTATGAATTTTTAAATGTCGACTAACAATTTACAATTTGTTTTTTTAATAACCACACATTTGGATTTTCAGTCGAATCTGCACAAATTAAAAAAAAATCGTCCGCCATGTTGAGGACGCCATTTTAAATTTTTAAATGTCGACTAAGAATTTATAATTTGCACTCTAAAATACCCTAGATAAAGTGTATTCAGAGGTATAAGAAAGTAATTACCTGCTTTCAAGTAAGAGCGGTTTTAACGAGCCCTAAAAGAGCATTGTGGTCTTATTGTAATTTGCATAGGTAAACAGCTACGGGCAGTACTTATCGTGATAGGTTCTATATTACGGGCAGTACTTATCCTGGTAGATACTATATTAAGCTTTTGTTACTTGTAATCACTCCTGGGAATCATTTGTGTTAAAATAACTTCAGCACGGCAAATATGTGGCACCCATGGTGTGAACGGAGTGTTTCTCCCTCAGATTCTCCGGACCTTTCCTCCCATTGCAAGAAAAAAGAATACATTTGTCTGTGGATTCCAAAGAAATTATAAACAACGTTTATTTAACCCTTACCGAACGCGGTGTAATGAACAAACAAAACGTTTTAGGATAAACCCTCAGAAAATTGTGAACAATCCTATTGTAGAGCGGAAAATAAGAAATGATAGCGGTTACTTTTCAGTTTCTTTAGGATCATATTTACAGGAATGGCGTCTAAACGTCTTGAGCAAATTTAAAGAGCACCGAAATCAAAATAGGTCAATTATTTATTTGGATGAGACTTAATTTGACGCTCACGATACTCCTTCAAAAGGTTGGGTTGATTCCAGCGATAAATGTGAAGCGAAAGCTCCATCAAACCGAGGAAAGAGAATTATTATTTTGCAAGCAGGATCTAAATATTGATGGGTTTCAAACTTCTTTCTTTGTCATCAAAAATAATAAAGACTCTTGTGTTCATCGGTAAATTTCCTTTACCCGGAACTTCCCTCGTTATGATTTTTTTTCCACGGCTACAAATATTTTATTGGCCGTCATTTTGTTCTGCCATCTTGAATTAGTAACACAGTTTTACTGGTTGATCCCTATACTACAATTAGTTATGGCACACAATTTGAAATCTATCCATTAAGTAGTTTTTCAGGCTAAATTTTTAAATATTTTATTAATCCGCCATATTATTCCGCCATCCCGGATTTGTACCAAAACTTTACCAGTTCATCCCAACATAATACTTTGATGTTTTTTGCAAAATTTGATGACTCTTAATTTTTGACGATAATTTGAAGTCAATCGGGTAAGTAGCCGTTAAGCTATGCTACGAACAGACAGATTGACTGACCGACGGAATTGACAAAACATATTTTTTGGCATCTAAAAACGCTAAAACGTAAAGATGTATAAAATCTGATAGGGTGACTTTTTCGCGGTTACAAACATTTTATTTGGTCGGCATTTTGTTCGGCCATCTTGATTTAGTACCACAATTTAGTAGTTGATCCCTATAGCACAATTTGTAATGAAACACAATTTGAAATCAAACCATTTATCAGTTTTTCAGGATGAATGTTGTAAATATCTTGGTTTCGTACCAAAATGAAACTAGTTGATTCCAACATAATACTTGATGTTTTTGCAAAATTTGAGATAGATTGGGTGAGTAGTTTTGTAATAATAATTTTTTTAACATTTCACCACTTTGTTTCACCATATTGGATTTTTACCAAAATATTACCAGGTTATTCCCATATGACCCTTAATTTTTGACAAAAATTTGAAGTCAATCGGGTAAGTAGCCTTTAAGCTATGCCGCGAACTGACGAATAGACAGACCGACAGACAAACCAACGGAATTAATAAAACATATTTTTTGGCATCAAGGGACGCTAAAACGTAAAGATATGTAAACCTGTTTCCAAAGCCTTTTTATTTCCATTGCCAAGTCGGTGTATCTGGCGATCTTCTCACTGTATTTCGCTAGGATGTTCTCGTCGTTGGGGACACCCATGTGAGTTACATAAGCGCTCTTTTCTTTTTTGAATTGAAACGTGATATCGGGTCTGTTTGCGGGGATTGTTTTATCTGTGTGGATGTCAATGTCCCAGTAGAGCTTGTAGTCTTCGTTTTCAAAGTATGATGTTGGTGTATAATGGTAGTAGGAGTCTGTGTTCTCCGTTAGGTTGTATGTTGTGTCTAATGCTTGATGAACGACCTTCGCTGCTGAGTTGTGTCTCGCGGTGTTCGGCTACTATTCTACATCCACTCGTTATGTGATCGATCGTTTCGCTCTGCTGGTAACATCTCCTGCACCTAACGCCTTCAATGGTTGTGTCCTTGACGATGTGCTTTTGGTAGTTTCTGGTTGCTCTTACTTTGTCCTGGATGGCAAGTATGAAGCCTTCTGTTTCGGGGAACAGCTGCCCTTCTTGTAACCATTTATATGAAAGCTTTTTATGTATGTGGTCTTGCTTTGTGTGGCATTTGTGTCTTCCGTGGAGTGTTTTTCAGATCAAGTGTTCATTTTTTCTAGTGGTGATTGGATGTGACTGTGTTGGTTTGCTGCGTGGCTCATTTGAGTCAGGTCGAGCGGTGTACAATTCTTGTCTGGCTTCACTATTGCCTTGTGGAGATTAGTTTGTTTGTTGTGGAAGAATTTTTGTTTGAGTTCGTAGAATTATTTTTTATTTAGCGATTATATATCTATAATTCTTCTCCCTCCTTCTTCTCTCTCGATAGTGTGTCTTCCCTTGCATGCGTTGGGGTGTAACTTCCTGTGTTTAGTGAATTCAGAGCGTATGAGAATGTGTATGTTATCTATGTCGGTGCGTGACAATTTAATGATACCAAACGAATACGTAAGAATAGGTATAGCAAAAGTGTTAATAGCTTTCTTGTTTAGTCGGTAGTTTGATTTTCTCTACACTTTGTGTGATACGTTTTGACTTGTTGCTGTTTATGAATTGGGTAAGATGTCCCAATTCTTTTCTAATTTTGTTTTCGATCCTTATCTGCCATTTAAATTTTGGTTTTATGCTATTGGTGTTTCTTATTATTATTTTTTTTCTGTTGTCTTACAGTATTCTATAATGACGGGATTATACCAAGTCAGTACAAAACAACGAAAAAAAAAAAAGAAAAGGAAAAAAACAACTATTGTGTATTAAAAAATGATCTAACGATCTTACATGTTTTCAAAATGACCGATTTCTGGATGTTCCTGTGAATGTCTGTATTAAGTCCTAATTTAGCCAAATGCGGTGTAAACGTTGTTGGGGTAAGGCCTGTTACTGACATGACGAGAGGAACAATGATGACAATCTTCTCACTGTTTTTCGTTTGGATGTTCTCGTCGTTAGGGACAGCCATGTCAATTACATAAGTGATTTTTACTTTTTTGGATTGAAAGAAGATATCGGATCTGTTTGCGGGGATTGTTTTATCTGTGTGGATATCAATGTCCCAGTAGAGCTTTTAGTCTTTCTTTTCAAGTATGGATGTTGGTGTATAATGGTAGTAAGAGTCTGTGTTCTCCGTTAGTTTGTATTTTGTGGCTAATGCTTGATCAACGACCTTCGCTGCTGAGTTGTGTCTCGAGGTGTATTCAGTTCCGACCATTATTCTACATCCACTCGTTTTGTGATCGATCGTTTCTCTCTGCTGGTGGTTGTGTCCTTGATGATGTGCTTTTGGTAGTTTCTGGTTGCTATGACTTTGTCCTGGATAACAAGCCTTCTGTTTTCGGGAACAGCTGCCCTTCTTATAACCACGTATATGAAAGCTTTTTATGTATGTGGTCTTACTTTGTATATTATCTGTGTCTTTCGTGAGGTGTTTTTTCAGACGAGGTGTTCATCTTTTCTAGTTGTGACTTGATATGACTGTGTGCGTCTGCTGCATGACTCGTTTGAGACAGGTCGAATGGTGTAAAATTCTTGCCTGCCTTTACTATTGCCTTGTGAAGGTTAGTTTGTTTGTTGTGGAAGAATTTTCTGAGTTCCAAAATTTGTTTTTTATTTAGCGATTGTATATCTATAATTCTTCTCCCTCCTTCTTTTCTCTCGATGGTGAGTCTTCCCTTGCATGCGTTGGGATGTAACTTCCTGTGTTTAGTGAATTCAGAGCGTATGAGAATGTGAATGTTTTCTGTGTCTGTGTGTGAGCGTTTAATGATACCAAACGAATACGTGAGAATAGGTATGGCGAAGGTGTTAAAAGCTTTCGTTAGATTTCTGGAGTTCAGTTTTCTTTTTAGCAGTTTTGTGAGTCTGTTATTATTATTATTATTATTATTATTTTGTTGTCTCACAGTATTCCTGTGGTTGTATTTTATACTGACGGGATTATACCAAGTTAGTTAAAAAAAAAACAATTATTATTATTATCATTGTTCTTCCGTATGTGCAGTTCAAAAACTTCTTTCTTTGAAAGTGGGTAACTTAACGAAAAGCAAGTTTTTAATTTTAATTAAATCAAAATTCGAATTACTTTTTTTAATTTTACTATATTCACAAGATCCCCATTGTTTAAACAACTAAGCAGCGCCCTGAATTTAACAAGAGTAGTTCATATAATCTCTGCTGTTAACTAGCTGCTAAATCAATAATAGTAGATGCAGTCGCTGTAATATTTAGACAACGTAAACGTGCAAACAAACAAGACCAAACATATTTATGTAAATATTTATCTTTTACTGTTTTGTGAAAATATATATCCTTTTGTTTGTTCGGCATGTTTCTAGCTATTAGGTATTCTAGTAATTCAAGAGTTGACAATAGGTTTTTTGAAACAGTTTTAAAAATCGGTAAATTTCCTTTACCCGAAAATTCCCTCGTTATTAATTTTTCCTTTTATTAGGAGTAGTGAAGTGTGGCCCAATTTAGTTCAATACATAGTCATTTAGTAACACACACACATATGCTGCACTTGATTTTTAGGTATAATTTAAAACAAACTCAATAAGTAGTTTTTACATTAACCCAAACCGCTATTTTGTTAAGACTGAACTGCACACAGCAAACGAAATATCAGCGACAAGGTCAAGTCACGTTCAAAGTAATATGAGAAGGTGGGTAATATGATGACGTGTTGGAAAATACAAATATAACACTGAAAGAAACTGCGACTAACAGAATAAATTACAATTTTATTATTATTTGAAGCGCGGCGGCGTCTCGGATAATACTTAGGAATTTACTTGCTTATGGCTGTCCGTAGGATGATGTCGTGGGAGGGGGGCGAAATTATTTTAATTTGTATAAAGTGTAGACTTTTTTTTGGTTGTTGAATTTTGTTATGATAATTGAACATGTTAAACAGATAAAGGGAGGATCTATAGATCTCGTTCAGGGGGAGGGGGCGAATTACTATTTTCAACTGATGCAGTGCTTTCGTTTATACATACCACTGTATCCGGTGCCCCTTTCGCCCCCTCTAAATCCGCCAGTGAATTTATCAGCTTGATCTCGATGTGTGTATCGTTATTCGTTATTCCCTCGTTCGATTTTCGTTTGATTTTCGATCTGCGATTTGCGAATTTATAATAACATTTATCAGTGTTTTTGTGATTCTTACTTCCCTCGTAAAAGAGAGGTATTTTAATCGTAAAAAATGTTTGCACTCTTCACCTAGAGGCCGTATAACATATTTTCTTCATTCCGTCGGTCTTTCTGTCTGTTCGAAGCATAGCTAAAAAATTACTCACCCGATTGACTTGTTGACAAATGATGGTCAAAAATTAAGGGTCAATGAAGATGACTTGGTAATATTTTGGTATGGCATGGAGGAAGAAAATGGCAGCCTAGCGTTAAAAAAATTGTTACTAAAAAAATAACTGACCAAACAAAATGGCGGCCTAATAAAATATTAAAAATATCAGCCTGGAAAAACTACTTATTGGATTGATTTCCAATTTTGTGCGAGAATTAAGTGTGATATAGAGTGAATGGTTAAAATTGTGGTACGAATTCAAGATAGCGGAAGAAAATGGCGGCCAAATGTGTTTGTAACCATGAAAATATCATTCTCCCAGGTTTTACATATCTTCATGTTTTAGCGTCCTAGATGCCAAAAATGATGTTTGCTTTATTCCGTCGGACTATTGGTCGATATATCTGTCAGTTCGCAGCATAGCTAAAAGCTACTTACCCGGTTTACTTCAGGTAGTCAAAAATTAAGGATAATATGGAGATGACCTGATAGCATTCTGGTAAAATTCCAATATGATCGAACAAAATGGCGCTTTAGGGAAATGTTAAAAAAAAAATTAAAATTAGTTATATAATTTACCTCAAACTGTTCACAAAATCAAGTGTGTGAAATGTTAACATTATGGTCAAAATCCAAGTTAGAAAAACAAATTGGCGGCCTAATAAAATATTTAAAAAATCGGCCTGATAAAATTACTTATTAGATTGAATTCAAACTTTATGCAAGCATTAAATGTGATTTAGACATAAACTGGTAAAATTGTGGTAAAAATTCAATATGGCGAAACAAAATGGCGGCCAAATAAAATATTTAATAAACATATTCATATTTAACTGGAGTAGTTATAATAGGGGAGTGCCTCCTCCTCTTCCTCTCTCTCATGTCCCTCATTCTTAACTTCCTCCCCTTTTATTCTCATTCGCATCATATTTTTAATTTTTGCTGTTTGTTCTCCCACATTTGATTTTGCATTCTTAAGTCTTATAAATAGGTGCATCAAGATCATTTTAGTATGTTAAGGTACGAGTGACTGTTAAAAGAAAAAAATCTGTTGAATAAATCTATTAATAATAATATTAAAATAAAATGAGTGAATCAGTTGGAGAAAGAAATCGATCCATTCCGCTTCAGACAATTAGCCTCGAAGAAATTATACCAGGAGTTCAAGAAAAAAATATAGCATTAGTTCGAGAAGAAAATAATGGGATTGTTTTAAAAAATTTGAACAAAACTGAGAGTGAAGAGAAAAAAGTGTTTTGTGCTATTTGTTTTGAAATAATCGAATATTATGATTCATATAGACCAAATACATGTTCCCACATTTTTTGTTTAAAATGTATTTTAAGATGGAATGATGAAAATTGTTGTTCTATAATTGTAAACAATTGTCCTGTATGTCGCACTAGATATTACTATTTGATACAAATCTTCAAAGATGTAATTAGACATCATTTTGTTGTAATTTTAAAAAGAGAATAATATTTTTTTTATAATTTGTGTTTGTGAAAACTCTGGTAACAAATAATTTTGTAAAAAAAGTAAATGTAAATATATATATAATAATTGACACACATTTTTTCCTTTTCCTATATTGAAACGACAACAATGATCTAACAAGTTTTTTAATACATACTAATTTTCACATTACATAACAAAACAATTGTTATGGGTTTACACAAAAAGTGCCACGCCCTAAAATGGCACCACTTTTGCAAATGGAAGCTTAAATTTTCTTATGGGAATTTACATGTAAAAATGACGGTTTTGATTGTCGGACCGGCATAGCCTAATCTACTACTTTTTAATTATACTAATAATATTAATATAATTTGCATCAAGTAAGAGAAAACTCAATTGAATACAGAAACAAGCGTTAACAAAATGTTATGCTAATATATGAGTGCTTCTAGTGGCAGTTGACATAATCGACACTTTTTTTACATATGATTAGCTATTTCATTTACAAATACAGTGTCAGATGTTAGAATAAAAAGAAGTATTTTGCATATAGCACTGAAAATATATAACCGCTTATAGTAACAGTTGACATTTTTTAAAATTAATATTGTTGACGTATTCTACTTATCATCTTTACAATTTATGTTTAAAATTAATATTTTTGACATTCTCTACCCATTACGTTTATAACCTATATTTAAAATTAATATTGTTGAAATAATCTACACATCACCTTTACAAACTATGTTTATTATTAATATTTAACAACATAATCTTCTATCTCTTTTTTTTCATTTTTATTGCAGTAAAAGCAAGCATGTTCAGGAATTAGTAGAAAAAGATGTATCCTACAAATAGCACAATGTAAATCAGAAGCACTAACAACATAAGCTCTTTTGTAGTGGCAGCTCACATGATCGGACTCCCCTCTCCGTAAATATCTCCTGTGAATTGCACTACAAGGAAGGCAAATAGCAAATGTTCCTAGTCTTCCACTTTCAATTTTAGTGTAGCTTTGTATAACACATACATCTTTTTCTTCAAAATTATTAAATAATTCACTAGCCCTAAACTTGCTTACTTTTACGTCAGCCTCGGTTCCTAAATTTAGCAGTTGTCCATCCATGTCCACTCCTTCGTCAATTTCCTGATCATCTTCCTCCATCTCTTCTTCTTCCTCCTCAATATAATTAATGTCGATGTTAAACAAGAATGATCTTCTAACAAGCCTAGATGATTTGTTCAAAAATGAATGTTTATAAGTGATGGAATCGCCTTCCAAGTTAATAAAAATTTCTTCTCTTTCTTCAATTTGAGCGGCGTTCTCCATATTATTTTCTTCAATTTGGTCAGCGTTTCCAATCATATTTTCTGCCATCGTTAGGAGCTTTAGATTTAGATAGATATATTTGATAAAAAACAATTTTGGTTATATAGGTTATAAATAATATCGACAACTGATATTACAGCGAATGATACTGTATGATCGTCGAGTGGATGTTCTTAAGTATATATCCAATCGACCACCACTTTTACTACCTGCAATACTTAAGTTTTTTTTTTCACTGTCCCTCTCCCTGTCAGTTTCCTCGGGGGGGGGAGGGGGGTAAGGTTGTTGATCGGCTTGGGAAAGTGGTTTTTAGAGATTGTCGTTCAACTTTAAGTAGGACACATGTGATTAACTTTTGCATATAAAATCGCCTCAGCGAAGAGACGAATGCAATTGATTTCTGCATTCACACTGTGCAGAGCTCGCGAGTTTTCTGGTATTTACATTGTGTCTATTTGGTAATTTTTTAATTTTTATTTTTATTTCTAACATTTTTATTTGGCAAGATTTAATTCTTATATATATTGGTGACATTTTTATGTACATTTGTGGCATTTTTATTTGTTATTACGATTTTTTTCATAATGGACAATTTTTTGGCATCGAGTAGCAAAATAATTGACAATGACTTTGACTTATACACATGTACTCAAATGCAAAATTTTGCAAACCAACAAAACAATGAAACAGACGTATTTACAACTAGTCAACAACAAACTATTCAGGACTTGAATGAAATTATTTACAATAGCCAAGTTCAGAATAATGCCAACAAACACAACAACGAAAAATATTTATTTACAGCTACTCAACAACAAACTCTTGACGATCTTAATGACATTATTGACAACAAAACGGACTTAATTACAACAAAAACTAAACAAACTCTTGAAGAACTGAATGACATTGACGAAACTCAAAATTCTAGCTATGAGGATATTGTTTGTTTTCAAAAATCTAATCCAAATTATTTAACATTAAATCGCCAATTAATTCTCCGAGGCCAATTTGCTCTCCCTTTTTGTTTAGTGAAAATTCTGATTCGGAAGAAGAACAAATTGATCAAAATTTAAGTTTGGCTATTTGTCCTATTAATTCACCATATGATATTGTAAATTCTGATTCGCAAGAAAAACAAATTGATCAAAATTTAAGTTCGGCTATATCTTCTATTAATTCACCATATGCTATTGTAAATTCTGATTCGCAAGAAAAACAAATTGAAGCAAATTTAACTTCGGATATTTCTCCTAATAATTCACCAGTTGAACAAAATTCAATTTCGAAACCATCATTTATCATTAAAAAAAAATTTAAAATTAATAAAAAAAATAAAAAACAAATAGCAAACCTTAAGTGTCTGGGTTTCGCTATTCAAAATTTAACTAATTTGATCACAATTAAAAAGGGAGATGAAAGTACGGTGAATTATGTTAAACAGGCCTTTGACAAATTAGTTGACTCATTTGAAGAAATGGATTCATAAAGGATTCATAATTTCTATTGCTTTTTTCAAAATTTGACTATAACTAAATAAAAATGCACAATATTAATTTTATTATTATACAAAGAACTTCAAAAATGCAATTGCTTTTTTCAAAATTTGACTATAACTAAATAAAAATGCACAATATTAATTTTATTATTATACAAAGAACTTCAAAAATGCAATTGCTTTTTCAAAATTTGACTATAACTAAATAGAATTGCACAATATTAATTTTATTATTATTATGCAGAAAACTTCAGAAATGCATAAGTGTGTAACATGTAATAAAATCTTCACTAGAAAGGATAATTTACTGCGACATATTAAAAAACATGTTAACGGAAATTCCACAAAACTCAACAGTTGGTTGAAAAAACCAAAGCTTGTTAAAGGTAAGAACATTTTATTTTTCATGTTATATTTTGTAAAATATTTTTTTCTTAATTTATAGATTCTACAAATATTGTAAAATATTGTAAAGAATGCAAGAAAAATATAAACCAAAGTCTATGGGGTGGACATCTTCGATCTAGTGTGCACAAGAACAATTCCAAAATAGGCTTGGAGGAAGGTGTTGAAATTATCAAGTCAGCATTCAGGGAACGAATAATATCTTATAGGATTTCCTCACACCAAAACTTCATAAATGTGAAAGAATATTTTCAACATTTGGAATACAAAATTGCACATCTAATAGATCAAGAACTGCAGAAACATAAATGTATCAAGGTAAATATGGAACTGTTCGGTTTCTATTTTAACCCCAGCAACGACAGCTATGATGTCAAATCTTTTAATGCGCCGTTCCAAGTCATTTGCCAGGGATATCAGAAAAAAGAACTGTTAGAGCAAATCTGCACCATTATTGACCAGAAAGCTGACGAATTTGCAGAAAGAGATTCAGGTAAAGAATTTATTTTCGATTTTACAACAGCAACAAAAAAAGTAATTTTTTAATTTTTACGTTGCAGGATGGTCTTTGATGAATTTACTTCATTTGGAAATTAATGTTAACAAGCACAATCCGCTGAGAGCCTCATCTTTTATCGAACTTCCTCAAGACATCAAGAGACGTCAAGCTGTGATCAACATTAGGAATGATGACAACTTTTGCTTCGCCTGGGCAGTTGTGTCTTCACCAACCACGCGGATTAGATTTTGAAACTTCATCCTGCCCACACTACTCTTCTGTTTTGGATATGTCAGGTATAGAATTTCCAATGTTGCTAAAGAACATTAAGATTTTTGAAGAAAAAAATAACATTTCTATTAATGTATATGGATTAGAAATTATAAATCCTAAAAAGGGGTATGAAGTAATTGGTCCACTTTATTATTCATCGAATAAAAAAAATCAACATGTCAATTTATTGTTAATAAGTGATGATAATGAAAAAACTTTTCATTATTGCTATATTAAAGATTTATCAAAACTAGTTTCTGCACAAATTTCTAAACATCACGGAAAAAAATATATTTGCGATGGTTGTTTACAATATTTCCCTACAGAAGAAAATTTATTACAACACAATAGCTATGATTGTGATCATTTACGAATTAACCTACCTTCTAAAGAATTAATAAAAGATAAGTTTGGAAACTATTCATATGATAATATTTTGAAATTTGTAAATTATCATAAACAAATGAAAGTTCCTTTCGTGGTGTATGCAGATTTTGAATGCATTTTAAAGCCTTTAAATAATGACAATGTTGATAAAAATCCTAATACTTCATACACCTTAAAACAATATGAACATATTCCACATTCATTTGCCTATTACATTAAATGTTCCTTCGACGATAATTATTCTAAATTTGAAAAATATAGAGGTCAATATTGTGATACATTATTTATAAATTCTTTAGAAAGAGATGTGTATAACATATACAATAAATATTTAAAGGCTCCTAAAAAAATGATCCCTTTGAACGAACTGGACAAAATGTATCATAACTATGAAAAAGTTTGTCATATTTGTAATAAACCTCTTTTAAATGACAGGGTTGCAGATCATTGTCATATAACCGGTCTTTATAGAGGTCCAGCTCATTCACTCTGCAACATAAATTACAGAATACCTAACTTTATTCCAGTTATATTGCATAATTTGCGTAATTATGATTCTCATCTATTTCTTAAAAAATTATGCTTAAACAAAGAACAACTAACAGTTATCGCACAAAACAAGGAAAAATATATTTCATTTGAAAACCTTATTCATGTGGATAACTATTTTGATAAAAAGACACAAAAGGCTAAGAAAAAAAATATATCATTAAGGTTTATTGATTCTTTTCAATTTCTATCCCATTCTTTATCAAAACTCTCTGAAAGCTTAAAAGATGAACAATGCAAGGAAATAAAAAAAATTTTCCATGATGAAGAAAGATTTAAACTTATTCGGCAAAAAGGTGTATTTCCTTACAGTTATATTGATGATTATTTAAAATTAGAAGAAACAACTTTACCTCAGAAAGACCAATTTTATAATACTTTAACGGATGAGCACATCAGTGATGCAGAATACCAAAGAGCTGTAAAGGTTTGGCAATTGTTTAAATGTGAATCTCTTGGTCAATACTCCGACGTTTACTTACTCTCTGATACTTTACTTTTGACAGATATTTTTGAAAATTTTAGAAGCACTTGTTTATCCACATATAAGCTCGATCCAGCTCATGTTTACACTTTTCCAGGTTTATACTGGGAGGCGTGTTTGCGTTATACTGGAATAGAGTTAGAATTGTTAACTGATTCAGATATGATACACTTTTTCAAAAAAAGCGTTCGCGGTGGTGTGAGCTCTTGCATTTGTAGAAAATCTGAAGCTAATAACCCATTTCTTTTAAATTTTGATCCTTTAAAGCCAACTAAATACATAATTTATTATGATGCAACAAATTTGTATGGTTATGCAATGACACAGCTCATTCCAACGGGAGATTTTATTTGGTTAACAGATAAAGAAATCAATGATTTAAATATTATGAATATTTCTAAAAAATCTAATAAGGGATATGTTTTAGAAGTTGATTTAGAATATCCTACAAGTCTACATTCCTATCATAACGATTTTCCGTTTTGTCCAGAAAACTTTAAACCGCCAAATTCTAAATGCATAAAATTAATACCCAATTTAAATGATAAATCAAAATATGTTATTCACTATCAATTATTAAAACAATGTTTGGAACATGGACTAAAGTACTAAAGTTCATAGAGTTTTACAGTTTTCTCAATCTGATTGGTTGAAAAAATATATAGACTTGAATTCAAGATTAAGAAATGATTCGAAGAATGAATTTGATCGTAATACTTACAAGTTGGCAAATAATAGTATTTATGGCAAGACTATGGAAAATGTTGATAGGAGAATTGACGTAAGACTTGTTACAGAGTGGGAAAAAATAGAAGAAAAGATGGTGCTGAGAATTTAATTGCAAAACCATATTTCAAGGACTTAACAATATTTTCTGAAAACTTGGTAGCTATTCAAATGCAAAAGATTCAAGTTACTTACAATAAACCAATATATGTAGGCTTCTCAATAATAGATATATCTAAAACTGTTATGTATGATTTCTTTTATAATTTTTTAAAACCTCTTTATCAGGAAAATATTTCACTTTTATACACCGATACCGATTCGTTCATTTTAGAAGTCACAACTCCAAATATTTATTCTGACATGATAAAAAATATTCACAAATTTGACACATCTAATTATGAATTTAATAATATTCATGAAATGCCTATTACAAAGTCAGTTATAGGAAAATTCAAAGATGAATATGCTGGTGAACCCATTACTGCTTTCTTTGGTACTGGAGCAAAAGCATATTGTATTAAAACGGAAAACAGTTTAACAAAAAAAGCAAAAGGTGTTAAAAAAAGTGCAATTAAAAAGCAGTTGGATTTTATTCATTATAAAGATGTTGTTGAAAATCATTCTAAAACCTTTTGTTCAATGTATGTTTTTCGATCTAGACAACATACAATTTTTACAGAGTTAATTAATAAATTGGCTTTGAGTTCCGAAGATGATAAGCGGTATAAAATTCCCTATAGTTTTAATACATTAGCTTGGGGACACCAAGATATTGCTTTGTATCAATGGAATGCAGAACATGAAGATTTAGATATATTTATGTAGATATTATAAGGTATTTAAATTTGTTGTTTTTGAAACCAAAGTTAGTCTTCATAAGTCTTTCACAAAATGTGCTTAGAAACTTTTGACAAAGAAATTGATAACAGTTATTTTAAAACATATGAAAAACGACTTTCCACTTTTAAAAAATGGAAAGGAAAATTGAGACCAGAAGTGTTAGCTGGAGCTGGCTTTTACTATACTTCAATCAATGATATTTGTAAATGTTTTTATTGTGGTATTGAAATTTTTGATTGGTTAAGTTATGATGATCCTATTGTGGAGCATAAGAAATTTGCTAGGAATTGTGATTTAAATAACTGTTTATGGAAAAATAGGAATCGAATAATTGTAACCGTTCAAAATAAGTCTTCAAGCTACACATTTTATATAGTATTATTAATATCCTTATTTATGAACTTTTACATATATTTAAATTAAGTATTTTATTGTTATTTTTTTACAACTGCTTTTGCTTTCGTGGTGAAAGTATCTGCTTAATGTTAATAAATTTGGAATATAATTATTAGTTTGTTTTAATGACTATCAGTAGATCTCAATTTATTCTTCTTTATTTTATTTTTCAAAATGTTTTTTATGTTCATCATCCCCCTGGCGTAACACAGTGTCAAATATGTTTTTCTAATAAAACAGACGTCACTCTAAGTAAATATTGTAAATTTATGAAAATTGGATTAATTAACAATAGTACAATTAGTTGGATGGAACGAATAAATGGAAATGAAAATGCAAGTAAATTTTTTACAATTTTGTATCATTATCCAAATCGATCTATTTTTGATACAAATTGGATAGAAAGGTTAGAGTTTAAAAATAATCAGTTACAAATTTTAACCCCCAACTGTACCAATTATTATGACGGATTCAAAAATTATTACTTTTCCATCATTAGTGTTACATTAAACTTTGCATTATTTTTATACATTACCATTTTAATTATTTATCTTTATTACAAATTTCAAACTTGAAATCTATTTTTTCATTAATCCATTTTAATCGAAACTTTAAAGAAAGTGGGGATGAGAATATTTAAGTACAAGAATAACACAATATGTTTCAGTCTCGTTTAGTCATTATGAACAACGCTGTGGTTCATAAACCTTTGGAAACGCTTCTTAATTCAAAAATTTATTTTTTAAATGATTCTTTGTCAAAATTTGTTCTTGTTGGCATTAGTTTAAATGATTTTTCTCCAAAAATTGTAATTGGTGGAAAAACTGGATTTTCAATCGCACTAACCGAAGGAAAATTGGTTCATCAAGGAATTATTGTAAACAATTTCTACTTTCCTCAAAATGATCAAACCAGTGTGAATATAAACAACATTCATCGGCAGGTTCAGAAAATAAATGATACCCCTGTTCTACAAATTACAACAGGCCCACACTACATATACTTAGGACAAGAGTCTTTGGACAATTTGTGGCGATTAAAGGAAATTATTGATTATAGATTATCTATACTTAAAAGGCAAGAATTCAATACATATTTCAAAATATTTCAAAATAATATTTCAGCTGATTGTGGCGACTTGTGTACGCATGTTTATAATATAATAAGTCCAACAGAAAATCCTAACAGTGAAAATGTTTCAACTATG
This sequence comes from Kuschelorhynchus macadamiae, assembly GCA_030620095.1. Lineage (NCBI taxonomy): Eukaryota > Metazoa > Arthropoda > Insecta > Coleoptera > Curculionidae > Kuschelorhynchus > Kuschelorhynchus macadamiae. The sequence goes on along the minus strand of JAUTXW010002346.1, from coordinate 323,467 downwards.
ATGGAATTACTTGCTTTATATCCTGAACAAATGGAAAACAAATTGAAGCAAAATGGAACAAAACGAAAATATTACGAAGAAAACAATGAAAATGGATCAAAAAGAAAATATTACGAAGAAAACAATATCTTTTCTGGAAGAGAACAATAAGGTGCATGTGTTAGTGAAGTGGAGCTTTGCTTACAGACAAACCCGTAGGAGTAACTTTCACATGTGGTACTTAGACTCCGTTTTGAAAAAAGAATAAATGATTGTAAACTTATTCTAGATTCGATATTATCTGAGGAACATAGAAATAAAATATATTTGACACGTTTTAATAAAAATTGTATTTGATGTTTTACTTAATAAAATTTTAGTTCCCTAAATGTGAATTTTATTTGAAATTAAATAGCACATTAAGACTTTGTAATTTGTATCAGCTAAAGCATAAAGTGAGGAACAGAAATAAAACAAATTTAACTAAAATTTAATTTCAATTTAATTAAACAATATTTTTTTTATCAATCCATGTATTATATTTTTTATCAAGTCCTAACCATTTCACATAAACTTTGTTTCCTTTCCTTCTCAAAATCTTCTCAATAAGATACACATCGGTATGCTTTACTTTTAGTAATTCTTGCTCATAAAAACCACCCAGAATGTCCTGATTATCTTCGTCTTGAATTAAATATGTCCAAGGGTTTGTCATCTTAACTTCTTTAATGTGGAATATCTCATTTGACCAATTTGGTGTGTAACCTTTTGAAAATGCCTCTCGATGCTTGCTTATTCGTACGTGATCACCCACTTTAAACTTTGGAGATTTTATATCTAACGTTTTAGCATGAGTAAATGCAGATTTCAAGATTCTATTTTCATTTGTTTTATTTACTTGTTTTGGCTTCATTCCTATTGAAGAATGTTTTGTATTGTTATAATCTTTTAAAATATCCGCTAATATATTAAACCATTTGTAATTTCCTTGAATGCTAAATATTTTCCACATATTATTCTTTAAAGTCCTGTTCACTCTTTCTACTATACTCGCTTTCAAATTGGAAAACGTGCTATAATGGTTAATTCGAAATTGTTGCATCAAATTTTGAAAATTTACATTGAAAAACTCTCTCCCTCTGTCCGTTTGCAAGTTTTTTGGTGGAGTTTTTGCACTGATTAATATTTTTTTCATTGCCGCTGTTACGTCTTTTCCAGATTTAGATTTTACCGGTTCGGCCCAAACATACTTAGAAAATACATTTATGGTAATCAAGATATATTTAAATCCCTTATTAAATTTGGCATAGGGTAACATTTCAACCAAATCAGCTTGAAAAAGATCATTTAACCCTTTCACTACCACCCTTCTGCGTTTGTAGTTTTTTCTAGCAGGCTTATGTAATTCATTAACGACTTGTTGTTTAACGGTTGTCATGACAACAAACTTGTTTATTCAATTTTAAGGAAGTTCACTTTCTATGTTTTGTAATAATTCGAAATATAACTTTTATATGTTTTTTCAATTTATCAATTTGTATTGTATAACTTTTTTCATTTAAAATTTTACTAATTTTAGTAATCTCCTTTTCTAACGCATTAAAGGATTTTTTTATCTCTCCAGTTAAGAAAGTAGTTGATCTACTATCACTATTTTTGAATTCCTCCTCTGTTTTATTTAATTCTTGTTCTAATTTCTTAATTACACTGGACATTATATTTTCCAAGGAAATATATTGTTGATTTTCTTCCAAAGTGAGTTGGTCAATTGTTCTACTGTTAAGAATGCTATTTTGATTTCTTTTTTTTTCATCATCTAACCTTTTTATAAAAGTTCTTAATTGTTTAATTTTTTCCTTGTGTTTTTCAATTATTACTTCTCTTATATTTGTGTCCATTATTTTATTAATTTTGTTGATATCATCACTTAATTTTTTGTCTTCCTTTTTAACATGTTCATTTAAAAATTGCAAATCTTTACTTATTTGATTTAGCGTTAGCAACTGTTTATTAACGTTTTCAATTGAGGTATAACATCCTTTAATCTGGTTTTCATACTTTAAAAAATTTTCATCAAAAACCTTAAGCTTTTTAGCAAAGATTTCATTATTTGTTTCATTTTCACCTAATCTCCTTTTTAAATTATTAATGTCACTTATTCTCTCTTGATTTTGTTTTGAAATATGGCGTCCAAATTTATCAACTGTCATGTTGAGCTTTCATTAAACAATAAATATGATTATATTTGATAGCTGTTATTTATAGTATTACTTTATCTTCTCTTAATTCTTCAATAATAGAGATAATCTCGTTACTATGAGCATTATTTCCCGCATCACTTGATGAAATTAATAAACGTAGCCTATCAACAATTTCGTTTACATTATTCCAGTATACATAGTCTGTATTTGATCTGCTTGTTTTCAAAATTAATCCCTTTCCTGTAGATTTGGCTCTAGTTGTTCTAAACGGAGGTTTTGGTTTGTTAAATGCTGTAACTAATCTTGGCAAGGTTTTTGTCTTTGTAATCCCCTTTCTTTGTAAATATGGTCCTATTATTGTAACATATTTGTATGATGTATTTCCTTGAACTTGTTCATTTGAATCAAAATTCCTACGATATACATTTGTTTTAGCTAGAATGTTCATGTAATTATCTAAATCTTCCTTCTTATAACCTTTCGGTTCTTTTTTGAAAAGCAATTCGTATAAACCTGGCGTGCCTGTGTACGTTATTCCTCCCACTTTAATGTCTTTTCCAATAATTTCTACCGGTATCTGTGTTAAACCAAAAGAAAACTTATCCGTTTCGAGGTCATGAACTATTCCCTTATAATGGTCAAATTTATGTTGTGTATCTTTCACACCCTCATCAATATATGATCTGGGTAATTCATGAAAATCTGCTAAGTAATCTTTATATGATGGTGTACCAACATAGGTTTGAATTGTTTTTCTAGTTTGTTCCAATATGTCTGACAAGTTTAAATTTGTTGTTGTGTCACTAGAAGGATCTGAAGTTTCTGCTATAACAGTTGATGACAATGGTTGTACTACAGGAGAGGAAGAAGTGATACTACTGTCATTTAAAAATGTTGGTAGTTCTGTAGGGAGTGACGGAGTTTTTCCTGTTTTCTGAATATTTTTCGTCGGAGTTGATGTTTTATAAAGCTTTGTAGGTGTTTTGAAATCTTCATACTTTGAAACTCTTTCTTCTTTTAAATCGAATGGTTCGGATTTACCAATACTTGAAATTAGCTGTTTAAGTGGTTGTGTTATTGGTCTATAAGTTTGTTCTAATTCGGACTGAGCAGTAGAAGTAGCTAATTTCAAGCTTTGATATTTCTGCTTCACGGCTTGTCTCGATCTTATTAATTCTCGAGCTAAACGTTTATCAATGCTGTACAAGTTTTAAATGAAATAAAACTGCAAATTTTTTACTTTTATAAATATATAAAGGAATCGAATTTACTCCTATATCTGCCGTGATTTACTTCACAGTCTTTGTCAATTACAAGAAAGCCATATGGATCCATCCAACAGTTAGCACAAATATTTTTAAACTAATCAAATGTCATATCCAATATACAGTGGTCATTATATATATGTTTTAAACTCAAACAGTCCTGTTTAAATAAAATTAATAAGTTTGCATTTTCTCGAATTAGACGTTTAAGGATTGAGGAATATCCTTGAAAAATAAAAAAACAATCGGTGTTTCTATGCCTTCCATGCGTGAAATAGTCCCTAATAGTAGATTGATTATGACAAGGAATATCATCAAAAATGATAACGGAATTTGGCTTTATCTCATGAGGTGAAATAATGTTCTCATCGCTATCATATTCAAAGTATCCAATTTCTTTCATAGGCTTTAACAACTTTCTTAAATATTCATATTTTGGTTGATCTAATGACTTTGAATAAACATAGACATTTTCAAACCTAATTCCACTAGGATGCTCGAGCAGTGTAAGCATAACGTTGGTTTTACCGCTACCACTGCAACCAACTATAAGCCCTCTTTTTGAACCACCGCAAAATAAGTCACCATGCTTTCTCAACTGTTTACTTAAAATTTTTTCGTCATGATTATTTACTGGTAATGAGAATTTTTGTTTTTCAATCCTCATTCTTAATCACACTAGTAAATATTTTTAGCTGTAAAATTATTTATACCAGAAAAATGCCAATGTGCTTTTAGTATAAAAAGAACTTCAATGACTGTGGGTCGCCATAAGTTGAAAAAAACTATTAAAACACGTAATAGAAAAGGCTCTGGTTTAGTAAATAAATTAATTAGTAAACTACCTTTCGAAGTTCATATACCAGGATATAATTATTGTGGTCCCGGCACCAACTTGGAAAAAAGATTAACTAGAGGTGACGTTGGTATAAATCCATTGGATTCCGCTTGCAAAGAACATGATATATCTTACTCTCAGACTGAAGATTTATCAAAAAGACACATATCTGACCAAATATTAGAAAAAAAAGCCTGGGATAGGGTAAAAGCTAAAGATTCTTCTATTGGTGAAAAAATTGCAGCTTTAAGTGTTGCAGGAATAATGAAGGGTAAAAGAAAGTTCGGTTTGGGATTAAAAAATACAAAAGGGGGTAAACTTAAATTGAGAAAAAAACGTATCAATCGAACACCCAAAAAAATTGGAGGATTTCTACCTCTTTTGTTTCCCATTCTTGGCGCCCTGGGTGCACTAGGTGGAGGCGCGGCAGGAATTGCTAAGGCAGTAAATGATGCTAAAGCAGTTAAACAGCAACTAGAAGAAATACATAGACATAATATTGCAATGGAAAATGCTTCTAAAGAAGGCAAAGGATTATATATTAGACCATATAAAGGAAAGGGACTATTTATTAGACCTTATAAAGGAGGATCGATCAAAATGAAAGCAATCAGACAAAAAAAAACTCAAAATAAGTTTTCCAAAAAGAGCACTTACGAACAATGATATTATTAAATATGTAAAGCTGTTAAAAATAACTGGCTTTAAAGGTGTTTTTATGCTCGATGAACTTCCAAAAAAATTAATCTGAAAGAATGTGGTATTGTAAATTTGGATAAAAAACAAAATAAAGGATCTCATTGGACTGCTTATATTAAAAATAACAAAAATGTAATATATTTTGATAGTTATGGAAATTTAAAACCACCTTTTGAACTTCTCAAATATTTTAATTCGAATGGCAAAGTGGATGTATTTTATACTTATGAAAATAAACAAAAATTTAATTCATATAACTGTGGTCAACTATCCCTAAAATTTTTGCAAAAAAATATATAAACTCATTATTTATTGTAATATCTCATTCATAAATAAACTGCAATGTCTACCACAATTGCCATATCAGGAAACAGTTCTGTTTTGTCTGCTGATTTTAATCCGCCCATATATTTAGAGGATGAAAAACAATATTACCTGGGTTTAGCTGATTTTGAAACGTTTATGACTATATCCCCAATATAAAAGAAGGATATAATAAATTTTATATAGATAATAAAGTAATTGTTATTCCCGACGGAACTTATGACATTACAGATATAGAAACATACATAAGAGAAAGTATAGAAGATTTATTTCCGAATGAAAAAATTTTTTTTCTTTTAAAAGCAAATGTTAATACTCTAAAAACTTTTTTAATGTGTAGTAGAATAATTGATTTTACCAAGGAAGATTCGATAGGAAAAATGTTGGGTTTTAATAGCAGGATATTAGAAGCTATGAAAGAGGAAGAATCAGATAATGTTGCAAAAATAACTAAGGTGAATGCTATTTGTATTGACTGTAATATTTGTGTCGGTTCTTACAATAATGGTAAACCTGTTCATATTATTCACCAGTTTTATCCAACTGTAGCTCCAGGGTATAAAATAGTTGAATCTCCTTTGCCCATTTTGTATTTTCCAGTTAGCGTCAAAGCAATTAACAATATAACAGTTAAAATAGTTGATCAAGACGGAGAACTTATCAGTTTTAGAGGAGAAACTATAACAGTAAGGTTACATTTACAAACAAGTGAAATATAAAATGGTTGTTAGATATAATAGAGCCCTTGGGAGGAGACTTGCCCCTACCACTATCAACAAAATAAAAACTTATAAAAAGAAAAAGCCTAAACAACAGTTCAGTATCAAATCCAACACCAACAAGTTAAGACGAGATAATCGTAAATTTCTCACATCCTTGGGTTTCACTGTTTTACAATAATGAACATATTAAACGTAAACGAAAAGCTTTATGTAGACAATTCCATCGACAGTTCTGAGCTTCACACATATCAGCCATATATTTCTTCAAAATTCGATAACAATGATGAAATAAGGATCCCAATTCAAGAACTCGATGCTTACACTCTACCATCAGATAGTTTACTTTATATCGAAGGGAATACAGAAGGTAAATATAAGAAAGAATTGCTGTTTATTAACAATGGTGTAGCCTTTTTGTTCAGAGAAATCCGCTATGAACTAAACGGAATTACTATAGATTCAATAAGAAATGTTGGATTAGCATCAACCTTAAAAAGCTACCTTTCTCACAATACCAACGAAAGTTTAAAACTGGAAAATGCAGGTTGGTTTCCACATCGGAAAGAAGGTGATACAATTTTAGTTGATAATGATGGAAAATTCTCCGTATCCATACCACTAAAAATGCTTTTAGGATTTTTTGAAGATTACAGAAAAATTATTATGAATATGAAACAGGAATTGGTTCTTATTAGATCAACTGATGATTTAGATGGTGTTATTTTCAAAGAAGATCCGGCACACCTTGTTACTGCTCCTGACACTCCATTGGTTACTTTCGATAAAATTTATTGGAAAGTTCCTCATATTCTAGTTGATATGCCACAACAACTTGCTCTATCAAAAATATTAGAATAAAATAAAGATATTTTGATAGGATTCAGGAGTTGGGAACTTGTTGAATATTCTTCTCTAACCGAAACAACCCGTCACACATGGCCGGTAAAAACAACTAGTAAACTAGAAGCTCCTCGTCATGTTGTGATTGGCTTTCAAGAAAACAGAAAAGGGAAAATTGTTAAAGATATGAGTAAATTTGACAATATTACCTTGACAAATATTAGAGTATATTTAAATTCTGAAAGATATCCTTATCACGATTTGTACTTAAATTTCTAAGAAAACAAATTTTCTGCTTTATACGAAATGTTTGTCAACTTTAGACAGTCTTACTATGTTGTTATATATGAACACATTTTTAATCCTGAACAATTCAAAAACATTAGTCCTATTACACATATTGATTGCTCCCATCAAAAAGAAACAATTCAAACGGGATCCGTAGTAACGAGAATTGAATTTGAGACACACAATGCAATTAAAAAAGATACTTCTGCTTATTGTCTTATTTTACATGACAAATTATTTAGCTACAACCCTTTTACTAAAATTGTGAAACAATTATAAACTTTATCCCCACTATTTTCATATTTCGATTTAATTTAAAGAAATTTTCAAAAGCTTTTAGTTTTAGTCACGACATCAAAACTACAACTACAAATTGAAAAATTTATTTTTAAAATTAATCAACTGAAAGAAGAAATTGCAAATTATTCAAGTAAAAAAAGTCTCATTAAATTTGCTGCTTTGAAAATATGAGATTGGTTATAGATATTCAAGGATTCAAGGATGAAAAAAATAAATTTATACCGAAAGAGCTTGCAGCTTTTGATGGTTATGAAATGACTCATTACATTTTTAAAAAGCCTTTTCCAATGGAGTTTCTTTCACCTGATTGTCACAAGCAGGCGGTATGGTTAACGAAAAATTATCATTGTATACATTGGAATAATGGATTTACTCCATTACATCATTTCCCAAAAATAATTGAAACACTTACGAAGAAAGCAGATTTTGTTTTTGCAAAAGGAAGCGAAAAAAAGGATTTTATACAGATATATTCTAAAAAGCCTGTGATTGAAATAGGTGAACAACCAGCGCTAAAGCTAATGGAACCAAAATGCTTCTATCATTCAAAATCACCTTGTATGTGTGCTTTGACAAATGTGTTATTTTTATATGACAATTGTTTTATGAATGAATAAAAATATAAAAAAACTTAATTACCTTTTTATTTTGCATTAACCAACCATGATTGAATACAATTAATATGATACCTTAAATCTAATTTTCTAAATTCATTTAAAAGTTCATACTCATTTTTATATTTTAAATAATCATTACAAAATTTAGCGGCTAATTTACATTGTTCCATTCGATCTATATTATTAACATATGCTGACAAATCTTGTGCTTCTGCGTCTTCTTCGCCTACAATTGATAAATATTGGAAGTATGCAGCAGATATAATAAACTCTACATACATTTCAGTAACCATTTGCTCCATTGTAAATATTATTAAATTTATTCCTCCTTTTCAATTTCTTGAAGAATAGTATCCTCGTCAATAAATTGCTTCAAGTCTTTTAAATAGTAACCAAAGCCAATATCTTTTAGATCTTGAATAAGTTGAAAAAAATTTAATGTTTCAATGTATTTGTTGCAACAGAGGGCAGCCTTTACGAATTCCTCAGATTGATTACAATAAAAGTCTATCCACTCCGGACCACTTGCCATACAATATGAGAAATAGGTTTTTGAAAGATTACTAAATTTCTCCTCTAATAATTTAACTGCAATCAGCAACTCAGCCATTTTATTTATTTAACATAATATTTTAAATATGTAGGGGGACGTCTCTTGCGAATAGGATTAACTTTCCTTGATAATACCTGTTTTTTATCTTCGTATAATTGAAACCTCTTTTGGGTTGCAATAATAGCAGGTATAAATTGGCAATCTTCTCCTATAAATTCTATTAGGTGGCTTAATTCTCCTACAAAGTATGATTTCCCAAATGTATTGAAAAACGTAGTAAGGCTTATAATTCCTTCTAAATAATCATCACAACAGTCAATTGCTTCCAAATAATCTTGTTTCAGTGGATAAAACAGCTTGGTGTATTCATCTTTCGAAATCACTTCAAAGAAATTGAGATATTTAACTTTTAACTGTCTGATAGTTGTAGTTAATTTTTCGCGATTACACATAATTCACTTATTACTTGACACATTTTTTCTTTTTGTTTTATACAAAATTGGTGGAAAAATTCAAAAATAACTTTTTACGCAACTCGAGCACAGCTTAGTAAATGTGCCTCGGCATACTAAAATGATCATGATGCACCTATTTATAAGACTTAAGAATGCAAAATCAAATGTGGGAGAACAAAGAGAAAAAATTAAAAATATGATGCGAATGAGAATAAAAGGGGAGGAAGTTAAGAATGAGGGACATGAGAGAGAGGAAGAGGAGGAGGAGGAGGCGCTCCCCTATTATAACTACTAACTGGCTTCAAATTTTGCACAAAAATTAAATGTAATATAGGGATAAACTGATCGAATTCAAGAAGATGGGACAGAATTGCGGTCTTAAAAAAACCAGTGTAAAAAGTTCTTGAGATTTTGCTCAAAAATCAAGGGTGTTACAGGTAGAAACTGTTTGATACCCATTCAATATAGTGTAACAATAGAAATGTTTGAAAAGACAGCATATATGTGTTCATAAATAACTATGTGTGGAACTAAATTGGGTCACATTTCATTATTCCTAATAAAAGGAAAGATTTATAAGGAGCAAAGTTAAGGGGCAGCAGAGGAAAAAGTTTAAAACGAAAAATGAATATACTAGCAAGTACGTAATTAGTATTATATTATGGTAGAATATTAGATAATGTACTTCAGGGTTACCGGTTTTCGCTGGTTTTACGGCTTAATTCCCTTATTAGTGATGAGCGAGAATTGTGGTTTTACTTTTTTGTAAAATGAAAGACGCTATAAACAAACTTTTCATAGCCCTCTTCGATTCACAGATACAGCGTGAAATTGAAATCATTGCAGTTTGAGACCTCCCTCATTTTTCGATTATGCTTTACCTTATCGAAAAAATAAAAGCTATGTTATATAGTCTTTTTACGGGTTTTTCAAAATATAACCCTTATAGGGGTGAAATATATTTATATATATATTTTTACAATATCCCTTTACCTAAAAAATATTTAACGACGATTATTTCGTCAATGCCTTTTAAAAATAATTATCCAAATATAAATTTCAGAATTTTTTACAATTCCACTCTTAAACGAATAAGAAGGAGTTATTTTTATTGTCCCATACAACAGCTAATATATTGTATTATTAATACACTATGTACGATATACAGATAAAGTATTAAAGTCGCAAAATTTTGTTCTAAAAAATATAAGTTGGGTTTAATTCGAGTCCCTAGAATACGAAAAATATATTTTTAGAACAAAATTTTATGATATCTGTTCGATTGTGTGCGTCTGTGCATATGAAAATAAAATTTGCGCCAACCAACGATAATTTGAGAACGGTCAAACCAGTTCGCTTAAAATTTGAACCAAAAGTACCCTAGGTTAGTGTCTCAGGGGGAGTAATTTTGGTTGTCCTGGACGTAGATTTTCGATATTTTTAGGGGTATAAAAATAAAAAAAACATATAACATGAGAACGCAACAGTCAAATTGAAAACTATGAATAGTTTGGTTTAATGTTCTGACATTGAAAAATTGTGTGTGTATGTCAAAAAATGACGAAACATGTCAATTTTTTTATATGCAAAATAATGTTTTGTCCGTTATACAGGGTAGTCCGGTAAACAAGATATATTATGCAAAAATCGGTGTAACATGTCAAACTTCTATTTTTTCCTTAGTAGATGTCTAGGCTTTGAAAGAAACCTCGTTAATAATTTTATTTTTTGACAATGTATATTGCTGATTCTCTATAAAAACTTTTTGAAATCGGAGTCAAACTAAAAAAGACAGCAAATAGACATTATACTCATGGTACTAGATTCAAGACACGCATACATATATGTCTTGTTGTGCAGTAATGAAGAATTAGTTTGACGCCGACTTCAAAAAGTCAAATTTTTAAGATGAAATAAAATATGTTTTCCTTTTTATTTTTTTAGGTCAGTTTAATTTTTTTTTATTTTTTTGCATAACATAATAAATTAATCTTTTGTTTAGCATTTTGCTAGTTTAGAAAAATATGTCTCTTATGAATTCAAAGCTCTCCCGCATAGTAGTCAATAACTGTAAAAAATAAAAACTACTTAAAAAACACTGAGAAGTAAAAAAATTATATTTTATTCCATCACAAAAATTTGACTCCAACAAAGACCTGTAGTGTTTATGTCACCATCAAAATTTACAGTTTCTATTAGTTTGACGCCGACTTCATAAAGTTAAGTTTCCAAGATTCTGTAATTTTTTTAATTTAATCCTTCATTTAAAAAAGGTTCTATTGTAAATGTCAGGCTCAATGTTTCTACGGCCTAAGCCTAGGGTCCAATGGACTTAAAATTTTACCAGTCACGTTAACTAATTATATATATATATATATATATATATATATATATATATATATATATATATATATATATATATATCCTGAGATCCAGCGTCCATTTAAATGGACCATAGATTTTTCGCCTATTATTAAGCTAATCGTTTATTGTATACTTTAGAATCCAATTGTTCATTCAAATGGACATATTAGTACCGCCATCTATGCAACAGTTGTAGTAAAATACGTTACATTTCATACTCGGTGATCAGCTGTGACTAAGTAAACATGAGTGCCTTTGGCAAACAAACGCTAGATAGTAAGTATTTATGATTTTACGTAAAAACAAATAAATAAAAACATAGGATTAGTAGTAGAGGGGGTTGATCTTGCTGTCTAAGTACTGTTTATTGTATTTAAAAACTGTTTGCATTCTCTACGTTAAAAAAAAACGTGTACATTTAAATGGACACCAAGTCTTCCTGCCTGCATTTTTTTTATAACCTTAAAATTTTTTTATTCTCATTTTTTTTTAATTTTTAGCAATTTTCGGCTCTAAAAAGTATCTTCGTTTTGGAGAAGATGATGAAAAAATTTTGGCTTGTTTGGAAGAATCTGATATTGAAGGATTTGATGACGACTTGGATGATTCCGAATGTGAGGCCACTGAGAACTTTGACAGCGGTGCCGGCGGTGACAATGCACAGGAATTACCATTCGAAGAAAATAATGTTTTTGAAGACGATGTTGAAATGGAAGACGACGAAGAGCATCTTTCAGATAATTCATCTGAATCTGATGCAGAAATGAATGTGCCTCTCAGTGTTCTAAGACGTCGTTTGGGACGAACTTCATGGAAAAAAGTGGATAGATTTCAACCATTAAATATCGATACGCCTGAGATGAGGGACACCAGTTTTGAACGAAAGGACTGGAATGTTTTCGACTATTTTAAAATGTATTTCGAAGATTCTGATGCAGAGGAAATTTGCGCTTGTACCAATCTCAAATATTTCGCCGAGCACAATCAACCTATGAATTTAACAGTTGAAGAAGTTAAAAAGTTTCTTGGAATTTTAGTTCTGATGTCATGCCTAAAGTAAGGCCACTAATAGATAAAATAAAAAAAACTTGTTTATCCTTGGAACGCCATCCCATAGTAGCTATAGATGAGCAAATGATTCCTTTCACCGGTGTATGTAAGATTAAGCAATTTGTCAGAGGCAAACCTAATCCTGAAGGCCTCAAAAATTTTGTTTGTGCTACACCAGAAGGATTGGTGTTAGACTTTGAAATTTACCAGGGCAAAGGAACTTTACTTCAAGCTTGTGATGTTGACTTAGGAGTGGGACCTAGTGCTGTAATTCGTTTGACAAATTCTTTAAGGCCAGGTTCTCATGTGTTTATGGACCGCTATTTTACAACAATTCCTCTCTTAGAGTATCTTTTGACAGAAAAAAAGATTTTGTGCACGGGAACAATTATGAAATCAAGGATACCTGCTGCGGTGCATTTAACTGCGGAAAAAATTGTAAAAAAGTTTCCTAGGGGTTTCACTGAACAAACGGTTAGGAATGATGGCCAAATTAACGTCGTGCAATGGTTTGATCAAAAGCCAATTTTTATAAGTTCCACTAAACTAGGAGAGCAACCTGTAGATAACTGCAAAAGATGGTGTAAAAAAGAATCTAAATACATTCCGCGACCCCACATAATTAAATGTTACAATGATTCGATGGGGGGCATCGATCTTATAGACAGGATGATAAGCTACTACAGGATGTTCGCAAGAACTAAAAAATGGACTGTGAAAACCATCTTTCATCTTTTTGATTTAGCAATAGCTAATTCTTGGATTTTGTATCGTCAAGACCGACAAAAACTAGGTGACAGGCAAAAGGATATATTAAAATTTCTTGAATTTAAACTTGAAGTTGCTGAATGCTTGTTAAAAGATGACCCAAATGCCAATGCTGAAACTACCAGCTTCACAAGATTAAAAACAAGGAACAACCTAGCCGGTTATGATTCACCAAGATCCAGCCCGACCCAAAAAACTCAGAAAATGCATTTGCCTGAGTTGGTAAAAATTAAAAATTCTATGCGCTGTAAGCAGAAAAAATTGTAATAAAAAAACCAAATTTTTTTGTAATGTTTGCAAAATTTACTTATGCATCACGTCAGAGCACAACTGTTTTTATGACTTTCACGTTTCTGGAATAAAAAATTAAAATTATATGTGCATTTTTATTTTTTGGTATGAGTTGAAAATATGACCTGACAAAGACCCAGTGTCCATTTTAATGGACAATTTTTTTTTCAAAAACTAGTTAATCAAAAATTCTGAAAAAATTCATATAGGGTTTTCGACAGCCCTAAAATCAATGGTTCAATTTTTAACAAATTCTGTCGAGCCGTTTTTCTTTGGGTCTCAGGAGGATATATATATATATATATATATATATATATATATATATATATATATATATATATATATATAAAGAAAAATTAAAACAGTTAGAAATTCCGGAAAATTACCAACTGATATCGCTTGATGTTGTTTCCCTGTATACCAACGTTCCAATCTCATTGGCTACCAGAATAATTAAAAAGAAATGGTCTGAAATAAAAAAATACACAGATATTCCTCAAGATGAATTTCTTAAAGCAGTAGAATTAACACTAAATTCTACATATTTCATATACGAAAATCAGTTATATAAACAAATAGAAGGTTGTGCTATGGGAGCATCTATATCAAGCGTCGTTGCCCAAATAGTTATGGAAGATTTAGAGGAGACTGTTCTAAGTAATGTGGAATTTAATATACCATTTTTTTATCGTTATGTCGATGATTGTATTACTGCAATCCCATCTGGCCAAACAGAAATTATTTTAAAGCAATTTAATCAATACCATAAAAGACTACAATTTACAATTGAAAGCGAAGAGAACAACAAAATCAATTTTTTAGACCTAACATTACATCATATAGGAAATAAAATTAAAACGGAATGGTACACAAAACAAACTTGGTCCTCTCGATACCTAAATTTCAGCTCCTGTCACCCAATGTCTCAAAAAAAATCTGTAATTATTGGTCTGGCAGATCGGGCAATTAAGCTGTCCGACTCTGAATTCAGAGAACGAGCAATTAAAAAGGCTAAAGCAGCATTAACTCTAAATCAATACCCTAAAAAATTAGTAAATAAATTATTCAAAAGCAGAATACATAAATATTATAATTCTGAAAATGCCATTATTACATCAAATCTACCTAAAACAAAATACATTTCTCTGCCTTTCATAAATGGTTTATCCCAGCAATTTCAAAACCTTTTTAAAAAATATAACATCACGACAAGTCACAAAGCCTATAACTTATTATCAAAGAACTTCAGCAACTTAAAATCGAAAACGCCAATTAATAAAAAAAGCAATATAGTCTATCAGATCCCTTGCAATAATTGTAACGGTGTTTATATTGGACAAACAAGCCAATACTTAGAAAATAGACTGAAAAGTCACAAATATGATAAAAAGAACAGCACCGCATTAACACACCATGAGATGTCCAAAAAACATACTTTCAACTACGAACAAGTGAAAGTATTAAAATCCGAACCTCAGTTGAAAAAAAGAGAATTTTTTGAGATGGCTGAAATTCAAAAAAACAAAAACGCCATAAATGACAAAAAAGACATAAACAACCTAAATAAATTGTATATATCTTTACTATAACAGTGTTCGCTCAGTCGCTTGTAAATTGTCTGTAATAAACGTCCACAATATTTGTAAAATGTAAATTAAATATGTGTAGTATATGTCAGATATGTGGATTATGTATACTTTTAGTCAACTATTTTACGTTCTATGGTAAGTCCTAAATTTTTAATACTTTATAAACTTAAAAAAATAGTGCTAAACAAATTTTAGGTTTGAAAAAGACCAAAACTATGGTCGAAACGTCACCTTAGAAACGAAATATATGTTTAAAAATATGTACTAATTTTGTTGTTAATGTATTGACCTCAAACCAAGAAAAATTAGGATAAATATATATATATATATTTATATATATATATGTATGTATATACTACGCACCTCAGTTTTGACATAGGAAAAGTTTTATGTCCAGAATATACTTATCTAATATTATTAACATTCATTAAGATTTGTAATTACCTAGCGAAATAACCTGACCAGAAAAATTATTGCCTCCCATTAGATCAGGTCTCTACCTCCAGCTATGCCAAAATTACATTTTTTGATTAATTAGGGTTGCATGCTCAAAATTTCAAATATTAAAGCATTTAAAAGTTTGTGCGAAAACTCTCTGGCAAAAAATAATTTAAAGTGGCGTCATTACTCTATTTTTACTTTTTTTAATACATTTTCTATGGAATAACCCCGGTACCACACTAAAAACTTCTTTAAAAAATCATCTATGTTGGCCACAATCTCCCCGAAGTAATCCGTGTACTTAAAATCACATTAACTAATATTATGGATAAACGACATACATAGAAAATCAGCAATCCCAACGGTTAAAAATTAAAATAGTAAAATTGCACTTTGTGTCCCTGAAAACCACGAAAACTATATGAAAATTAATATTTTTAGATTACCCCCTCCGCATAAACTTTTTGTGCCATGAAAAAAGTTATTTGCTATGTTAAAAACATTTAAACTTATGACACCAGAAATATCATTACTAAGTAATGAATCCCACCCCCACTTTCATGCACTAAATTTTAAGCCAATATAATGAAGCAATTTAAAGTTACCGCGAAAAGGGATTCAAAATAGCGCTATGCCGCCATGTTTTTTCAGTGCTAACTATGTGACCACCTCGGTACTCTCCTGAAAAATTTATTCAAATTTGTCACTAAGTGTAATCGAGGTTCATACATAAATTATCAGTAAATTTCCTTTACCCGGAATTTCCCTCGTTATGATTTTTTGTTGGAATAGTGAAGTACGAGTGAAATGGGACCAGATTCGGTTCAGTAAATATTCACAGTATATATATTGCATTCCTACCAATATTTTACTAGTTTCTTTCTACCTATGCTACAATTGACTTTGGGGCATAATTTAAAAAAACTGAATAAATAGTTTCCACATTGTCAAATACCGCCATTTTGTTACGTCATGTTGAATTCGTACCAGTTTATGCCATTTCTCATTTAATTTTCCTTAAATTCGTACCACAACTGCACCAGTTTATCTCTATATCACACTTAATTCTTGCACAAAAATTAAAGTTCGTTTAATAAATAGTATTTTCAGACTGATTTTTTAAGTATTTTATTTGGCCGCTATTTTGTTTTGCTATCTTGAATTCATATCAAAATGTTACCAGTTCATTCCTATGTAACACTTAATTTTTTGTGCAAAATTGGATAATTAGTTTTTTTAGTAATAATGTTATTAACATTGTTCAGCCATATTGGATTTTTACCAAAATATAACCAGCTCATCCCCATATGACTCCTAATTTTTGATCAAAATTTGAAGTCAATCGTAAGTAGTCTTTAAGATATGCCGCGAACGGACAGCTATACAGACAGACCGACAGACGAACCGACGGAATTAATAAAACATATTTTTGGCATATAGAGGCGCTAAATCGTGAAAATATGTAAAACCTGAAAGGGTGTTTTTTTCACTATTACGAGCATTTTATTTGGCCGCCATTTTATTCGGTCTTCTTGAACTAGTACCACAATTTCACTAGATTATCCCTATGCCAAAATCAGTTATGGCACACCATCTGAAACCAATCCATTTCAATTTTTAAATATTTCATTAGTCCGCCATTTTGTTCCGCCATCTTGGATTCGTACCAAAATTTTACCATTCGATTCCAACATACTACTTTAATGTTGGCGCAAAACTTAAGATAAATTGGATAAGTAGTTTTTTAATATTATTTTTTTTAACATTTCACTGGGATGCCATTTTGTTTCGCCACGTTGGATTTTTACCAAAATTTTACTAGATCATCCCCAGATGACCCTTAATTATTTATCAAAATTTGAACTTATTCGGTTAAGTAGTCTTTAAGCTATACCGCGAACTGACAGACAAACAGACACTCCGACAGATGGACCGATGGAATTGATAAAACATATTTTTAGCATCTAGGGACACTAAAACGTGAATATATGTAAAACCTGAAATGGTAAATTTTTCGCGATTACAAACATTTTATTTGGCCGCCATTTTGTTCGGCCATCTTTAATTAGTACCACAATTTCACTAGTTGGTCCCTACACCACAATTATTTATTCAGCTGCCATTTTGTTCCGCCACCTTGGATTCGTCCAAAATGTTACCAGTTGATTCTAGCATAATATTTGATGTTTGTGCAAAATTTGAGGTAAATTGGATAAGTAGTTTTTTAATAATATTTTTTTAACTAGACCGCCATTTTGTTTGGGCATATTGGAATTTTTCCAAAAATTACCAGGCTCTCACCATGTCAATCGGGTAAGTAGCTTTTTGGCTATTCCGCGAACAGACAGAGAGAACAGATCTAGGGACCTTGAAACGTGAAGATCTGAAAAAATCTCGGAGGATGATTATTTCACGATTACAATACTTCCTTTTTTGAAGTCGGTGCCAATTCAGTTATATCCAGATTGAATTATATCCGACATATTTTTAATTTGGGTTAAATTTTACTGTAAAATATCTTTACATTAATTCGTTAATAAAGTACCCCGATTCGTAAACAAAACTTTAATGAAGAATATACGCCAGAAACAAATAAAAATTTTACATGAGACCTTCAAACAAGTGTCTTTCGAACTAACGTTAATAATACGACTGAGTACCGGATCGCACTTCTTCCTTGCAGCCGGTTCGGGATATCGATTTTCTTATAAATCTAAAAATAGATTTGATGCTTATTTCTAGGTCAAGTCGATCACGGAAGTAGTGGAATTATATTTATTTCCATAATTTAAAAGACGTATTGTAAATATATTTTTTTATCCTAACATTCCACTTGTTTTACATTTTGCATCATTTTTATATTTCTCCACATTATTATTTTTAATTAACAGAAATTTTCTTTTATTTTACTAAGTCACTTGTACATTACTTTTAAATATATTTATATATTTTTGGCCACAGTTTTTTCAGTGTATCATAATTCCTTCACGTCAGAACATGAAAAATTATGCTGTCTATGGGCAACTTAAAATACATTTCGGTTAAAAGCTAGCTCAACAAGGTTCACGGGCTGCAGAAATACAAAGACACCAGTGCGACTTAACATCTCAAATTTTGCAGTTATGTAGACAAAGGATCAGTGTAGGGCGGTAAACAGCCATTTTGTAAAAAAAAATTATATGGGTCGGTATCTGCGTCAAAAAATGATCAAAAATGGACAACTTTGTCACTAATTTTTTCATTCTAATTTCGAATTTTTCATAAAAAAGCGCATTTAGCGCCCGACTATATATATTTCCCTATTAAAATCACTTTGAAGCTAATACATATCACTTATAGTTTTAACACAATATTGCAGCGGCGGAAGGCTTGCAACTGATCCCTAATACTGCGTGCAGTTCCCCCTTAAGTCATGTTGAATTCGCACCAGTTCATCTCTATATCGCATTTAATTTTTCGTTGATTTTTTAAAAATTTTATTTAGCCGTCGTTTTGTTCCGCTATCCTGAATGAATTCACACCACAACTTTACCAGTTTGTCTTTATATCACACTTAAGGCTTGCACACAATTTAAAATTAACCTAATAAGTAATGTTTTCAGGCTGATTTTTTGAATATTTATTCGGCCCCATTTTTTTGCTATCTTATATTTATACCAAAATGTTACCAGTTCATTACTTTATATCACTTAGTTTTTCAGTAACAATTTTTTTAACGTTTCACTAGACCGCCATCTTATTCCGGCATATTGGATTTTACAAAAATATTACCAGGTGATCTCAATATGACCCTTAATTTTTGACCTAAAGCGTTGATTGAAGGAAAAAGGAAGATGCGCAACCTTATGGACGAATTCGTGACAGTGCTGATTTCATTCCAATTACGTTTCAGCTGCTGTACGGTGGAGCCGCTCTACGGCAAACGCATAAAACACTCATTCGCAGTCATTCAGCTCTCGCTGTGATGACCGTCGGCTGCGGCGTTGATCGGGAAACAATGAGATTCGTGAAAGACGCTGCCGCACAATATTATTATAGTTTATTGATCACTCAACGTTATTATTTAACCTAACAAAAATTCTACCGCTTTAGCGGTTAACAGGACCGTAATTATAGGTGTTGACAACAGGAAAAAACTTTGTGTTATTTTATTATTACAAAATAAAGGAGATTATTTTAAATCAATGTTTAAATCTAAATTTTAATGTACAAGTATTATTTTTTTAAGACAAAATTTATTTTTTACATTATTCTGAACTAATAAAGGTACAGGGTGTCCCAAAATTGAGCGTTTTTCCATGTTTCTGACAAATAAAACCCTCCATCAGTGCTAATTTATGATGAGGAACGAAACAGCGGGTCAAAAATCTAATCACGTCATATTGTCGACGAAAAAACAAATGGCAATGAGAATGGATTTTTAAATAACTTCCGGAGTAGAACAAAAAAGTAACATATTTTTGAACTGGGTACTTCTTTTCTAATTCTAATAAGAGAGGTAGAGACAAATAAATTTTACATATCCATTACCACATTTTTGACCGCTTCAAAATGACGTAGGTAATTGAATTTTTGACCCGACGCGGGCTTTCCGTTCCTCCGCAAACATTATTGAACTAGTATTGATGATGGGTTTTTTAGTCCGAAATATCAGAAAAATGTTAAGTGTACATGCTGTGGAATTTAGAATTACAATTAGTGTTAATTAAGATGAACACAACAATTTTGGCTATTTAAACAGCAAAGTTTATGATGATCGTTCGGAGATGAATCGTCGAATCGTAAACTTAATAGTGTATTTTGGTACATGTGACATTTATTTGAAAAATATCTCTTAAAAAAAACTCGGTATAAAATTAAAACGATTTTCAAAAATATGTTTTTCCCGAATATCATTGGAAGTACTATAAATATCCTCAATTTCAAAACGACATTTGATTGAGCACAAAATTGCGCAACTTTGTCACAATTTAAACTCTCCTATATAATGTACAGCTTCTCCCAATTGTCACCTTAGACATAGGAATACACCAGGTGAGGGATTTTCCCTGTAAAATAGCTTTTTTTTTAAATTAAAAATTAAAGGAAAATATTGTTCATAAAAGGTTTTATTTTTTTGCAATGACTGTAGAGTATAGATAATTAAAGCAAAGTTGAAATATAATGACTTTATTTCAACATTTTCAAACAGAACATGTAATTTACAAATAATACATTATCAAAACAAAAGTTAAATAAATATGCCCTGTTTGCATCAAACAGATAATGAACATTTAGAAAAAATGTAAAAATAAACTTACATTTAACTACTAAATAGGTACTATCCATAAATATTGAATATATTTAATTTACACAACTGGTATTTTTTTTTTGCATACTACAACACGAAAGTTATATATAGTTATTTAATTATAAATTTTAGCGTGCGCTATACCTGCAGATTTTTAAATATTAGCATAGTTTATTCATTTTGCTGCTATTACTTAAATAATTATGCGAAACGTCCAAATTTCTGCTTGAAGCATTTTCTCCTTAAATTATTTGTGTGAATTATACACATGCTAACGAGTACCCGCGATTTTGTTCGTGTATGACGCTAACGAAAGGGATATAAATTGGTAGGTACTTAGATCACCTTATTTTTCTATAAATTTTAGAAACCACGTTGTTGCTTTTTCGTTCAATTTTTGTCAACAGGGGTTGAGAGATTTTTGTTTATAAATTATTTCCCATTTTTTGGAACACCCTGTATACAGTTAAAAAAAATTAAATGAAATATACCTGATCAAGCGCTGTTTCGAAAAATTAACCGTTTTTTAAATAAAAAATATTGTATTATTTTAGGGGCGGTTTCATCCCCTTGAAATTTGATTTTTAAAAAAAATTCTTCTTATCGGACCTCCACACCCTGCAATCAACCTGTATGCTAAAATTCAGCTTTTACGTCAAGCGGTTTGATCAGAATTGTGATTAATCAGTGACCCGATTTTTTGAAACACCCTGTATACAATACAAAAATAGTGCTGAAAGGTCGCGGTTACCAGCCGATAATTTAAAAAAAAATCATATAAATCGGTGCAGTACAACTCTCACGAACTTGCTGAAAACTTTAGCTACAAATATTAAAAAGCACTAACACGTTTTTTTAAGTAACAAACCAAACATAAATTGTTTCACTGAATTGAAATAGTAAGTATTAAATTTACCATCACGGTCAGGAAAGGAAACTGAAAAAATTATGTATTCGACAAAATTCTTATTTTTCTATGTGGTTTATTTTCCAAATCTTTATTTTGGGGACTATGCATTAATTGTCAGAAAATTTAGGACTTTTTTACTATTAAAAAGTACTTACACTAATTAAATTAAGACAATTTTGGGGGAATTTTCAGAAAATATAAAATTATACATTTGACATATATAACTAATTTCTGTCATTATTATTTGATAGAAAAACAATTCAAAATTGTATTTGCATTTTAATTAGGGCAAGTTTTAAATCTTTTGATAATTATGTTATTATAGAGCACTGAAGAAGAAATTAATTATTTTGAAAGCTTGGCTATTGGAAAAAAATGTACTATAAACTTTTTGGCAGAATTATTTCTTTATACTATTGGTAGTATACGGCCGTTACCTACAAGCGCATTATATATATATATATATATATATATATATATATATATATACATATATACATATATCAGGCGCCATAAGGTTATGACCCATTTAATTTTTTAATTTAAAAAAACATCAAATTCCTGCGATGTAACATTTGTAAGATTATTAAAACCCTGCATAGTTTATTCATTTATTTGAATTTCATTTTAGCAAGGACAATCGAAAAATAAGATACAAAATAAAAATTACTTAGCTGCCCAAAATATAGGAACGGCATATTTCTTCAGTAATCGTCTTTCGCCACTTGAATACATATCGAGTTCAGAAAAATGATTTTCACATAAATGTTTATTTATCAAAGAATTTTCGTCCATTCAAAATATTTCAACATTGCCACAGTTTTGTAGCCATTGACAAAGAATGTCGGGCCTCGTCACGGGAATTTAAAAAAAGGTCACCAAAATATGTTTCTTTTTTCTTTTATTGTTGCATCCAACATACGCACACTCTATTTTTCTGGCAGATATAATTGCTTTAATTAACAGTTTCACAAGAATGAAACGAACTCCAGTTTCGTAGAGTTAAAAATTCACGAGTTTGACTTGAAAACTCGATTCGTACATCTCCGCCGACTATCCGATCTATCCGCTATTTCGCTGTAAACGACTGGCAGCGGTCGTCAAGCAACTCTCGGACACCTTTCCTGGCGGCGACGATGTCGCCAGCTACATCTCGGACACCTTTTGTGCCACGAATTCGCTCATAAGGTTGCGCATCTTCCTTTTTCATTCAATCAACGCCTACAGTCAATCTAATAAGTAGTTTTTAAGCTATCATGTGAACAGATAGACAGAGAAACCGACGCACAGTGGGCCGGATTCAAACAGTAATGTTGAAAAACCCTTAAGCTGTTGAACTTTTTAGCCTAATATAAATTATTAAAAAGACAAATAACAAATTTTTAACTTATTCATTTAGTAATGTTCGAAAGAAACCCTGCTGTCTTTATACCAGAAAATAAAATAGTCAAAAGATTGGTGAAATGACTTCACTTCTAAAATATCTGATAGGGTATTATACAGTCGTGACAGAAAAATACATTTTGATTATCCGGATATAAAGATCAATTACTTTACACTATAACTAACTTAGAACTTCAAGAATCTTTTTAAACCTGTATTTATACCAAAATCGATTTATATTTATACTAAAACATTACTACATCTACTATGATTGCAAATTGCTTTTTGAATTCAGTTGGAATTTTATTTTGGCATGTCACATTTATTTAGGAACCTGGTAAAATTATTGATTTATTTAGCCACAATCGATTTTTTCCATAAATTTTTGATTCATTCGGCAAGCCTGAATCCACATTCGCTCACACGGCTTACAAAAATCCTTTGTTAAACGTTTTATAAATTTTTCGTTTTGATCCTGACAGGTTTTACAAGTCACGGATTTCCATTTTAGATCATCTTGCTATCTTTCCCCTTTTCAAAAATTTCTCGAGTCGATGATGCCTTGACTCTAAAATTATATAAATTTATTTATTTAACAGATAACTGATAGACAATCAAACACTCCGAAAAAATTACGTGCATAAAAATAATGTTCCGTGTTTTTAACAAAACTTTAAAAACATCAAAATGGTTTTAACTATCGCCTACATGTGTGAAGAAAAATTTATTTAAATAGCTATGAGGGGGTTTTTAAGAAATGACGCAGTGATCTTGCATAATTTACAATTTTTAGGTATTGACTGTGTAGGACATGAGGTACATATATTAAAAGTTCTCAGATGGTAGCAAAAAGTAAGCATAATACATATATACTTTAAAACACGTATCCTTAAGTAGAACATTAGGATATTACAATAAAAACTTAAAAAAGACAATTTGACTATACCAATTTTCAACATTTTAGTTTTTATCAAATTTTTTCGCGTATCCATAAAGATAAACAAAATCTAAGACAACAATAAAAAAGACAAACCTACTTGCATGAATTCCGTCTACCGTAGATCTTTTAAAATACTACTACTTAATATATTTTTAAAAGATTTAACCCACTTTATAGCGAAAATACTACAGACACTAAGTAAATGACAAACTTTTGCAGTTTGCAGTCTCCATGACAACGGATAAAACAAATTCAAATATTTTAAGATGCTCCAAAGTCTATTTGATTATTATTGATACAAATTATATATTGCTTTGCAAGTTTATATTTTCGTAGAATTCAAGTTTCTAGTGTGTTCCTGGCCCACAGTGCGACGGGATTGTTAAAACATTTTGTTTTTGGCATCTAGGGATGCTAAAACGTGAAGATATGTAAAACCTAAGAAGGTGATTATTTTCGCGATTACAAATATTATATTTAGCCGCCATTTTGTTCCGCCATCTTGAATTAAGTACCTCAGTTTTACTAGTTCATCTGTATACCACAATTATTTTTGGCACACAATTTGAAATCAGTCCATTAAGTAGTTTTTCAATATTTTACTAAGTCGCTATTTGATTTCGTCATCTTGGACCAAAATTTTACTAGTTGATTCCTATATAATACTTAATTTTTAAACAAAATTTCAGATAAATTGCGTAAGTAGTTTTTTAGTAATAATTTTTTTAACATTTCACTAGGCCACCATTTTGTTTTGCCACATTCGATCTTTACCAAAATGTTACCAGGTCATTGCCATACGACCGTTACTTTTTGATCAAAATTTGAAGTCAATCAGGTAAGTAGTTTTTTAGCTATGCCCCGAACAGACAGACCGACAGACAGACAGACTGGCGGAATTGAGAAAACATTTTTTTCGGCGTCTAGGGACCCTGAAACATGAAGATCTGAAAAAATCTTGGAGAGTGATTTTTTCACGATGATAATACTTTCCTTTTCCGGGGAATGTAAAAACCGGCAAATTTCCTTTACCCAGAATTTTCCTCGTTATGAATTTTTCCTTTTATTAGGAATAGTGAAGTGTGATCCAATTTAGTGCCGCATATAGTCATTAAGTAGCAGATAGATACTGTTTTTTCAAACATTTTTGTTGAGCGCTATTTTGTTCAACCATATTGGATTTATTTTATTTAGCGTATAATTCAAAATAAATTGAATAAATAGTTTTTCTTAGGTGCCATTTTATTTCGCCATCTTGAATTAATACCACAATTTTTACTAGTTTATCTCTATGTCACACTTAATGCTTGCACAACATTTGAAGTTAATCTAATAAGCAGTTTTTCAGACTGTTTTATAAACATTTTATTAGGCCGCCATTTTCATTTGCTGTTTTAGATTCGTAACAAAATGTTGGCGGTGATTTTTATGCTGTTTGTGACTCTAATTAGCCACCCTCCAGTACAGTGACGTAGCTATGGTCAAATGGTGAGGGGAGCGAATGAAAACTTGTTTTTGGTAAATAAACTGCCGTTCATAATTATCTGCTTAGGCGGTTTTTTAGTCAAAATTCGCTTTTCATTATATCTACACTTACTTGACAAAATTGACTTCCAAGAATATGCTTTCTGGAATTCGAACATTGAAAAAAACAATATAGGGCGATTCTAACTGTTGAACGTTTGTCTGCGGACATATTCCAGATCAGAAAGTTGTGGTTCAATTCTAAGGTTCTGTTTTGGTGATAATGGTACATTTTGTCAGTATCATAAGTAGAAAGGCATGTTTGTTAAGAGTTAGTTAACTAGTTAGTTTATACTGTTTTGTTTTCAATTTGACTGATCAGTTAGAGCGTTCTCAAAATATGATTCTTTTAAATTTTTATACCCCATAAAGATATCCAAGATCTACCCTCATGATCCCACAAAATCTATTCCCCGTGAGATACTGACCAATACCATTTTTGGTGGAAACTTGAAACCAATCGGTTTGGACGTTCTTAAGTTATCGTTCGCGCAAATGTTTTTTACACACATCCGTACAGACATCATCATTTTTTGTTCCAAAAATTTGTTTTTCGAGTTCTAGGGACCTTAAAGATGCGTACTCACTTAGCGAACGCTTGGTGAAAACCGCATGCGTTCGCCTTGTTGACACGCTCGTTCGATTGTTTGTTCTTCTGCCGCGTACTCACGAATACGGCCGTACGACAAGGAACGTATGCGTTCGCTTAGTGTGGACGTAAAGTATATGAACGACGAACGTATGCGTTTGCTTGCGGGCCTGTTCGCTCGTCTGACGTTACATCAAAAAGAAAAATCGCTGCAAGTTGTCAATTGTGCACGTATTTTCACAAATTTGGTCGGACGCTCAAGGAGGCAGCGTGGCTTAATATCCTATTTATTATCTAAACACACAGTCATTACGAGAAAGTTTATGACTAAACTGAAGATCTTCTGTGCATCAAATAGATTTAGTTTTAGGTCGTAATAGTTAATTAGTGAACGATGCGAAGGACGAATGGACTAATTTGGATGAGAAAAACAGCAACTTATAGAAGAAAGTGTACCTTTGTAAATGTATTTAAAAATAAAACCAATCTAAAAAAAATGATCATTTAGTAGCTAACATATAATATATAAAACACGTTCTGCATTTATTAAATACTATATTTGTTTTCCCTTACTTTTATTTATAGTTAAACACTACTCTACAAAATATATCAATGTTAACTAATATATATAAATTTATTTTTTGGTGTGACCAAACGGTATGACTTCATAAAATATATGTGCATATGCTTCTATGTCTAGGGTCTCTCCTCATAATTGGCCACTCCCAATATTGGTTTAATTGAAGACACATTTATTGAATATAAAAGTGGTAGAGTTTAGTACGTAGTTTTGAATTAATTTTTATTTATATATACAGGATATCATAAAAATGTGTAGCAAATGCAACAAATATATATTTTTAATAGAACACCATGCGTATTAGTATGCCCATCAAATAGGTCGCATCTCGCTAGTTATAAATGTACTGTGTTTGGTACCTTTATTTTTAAAAAATGCGTACAAATTTGACCAAAATCTTGCCATAAAAGGTCAGAAACTGAGAATGGTTTTCTACATAGTGGAGTCGCATTGCTTCTTATGGCAGCGATTGGCTCTTTCTCAAATTTCTCTGGTGTTTTTAAAGACAAAAAGATGTTTATAAAGATAAAGATACCAAGCCCAGTATATTTATAATAAGCAAGAAGAGGTTCATTTTATTGGCATGTAACACGCTGTTTCCATTAATACAATTTTCTATTAACTATATAATAAATCCTGCAACTTATACAATTACCAATTTTTCTATCTCTTAAAATTAACCTAATACTAGGGGCAGCGAACTAAAAGCAAAGAGCCAGTATATCGATTTCTCTGGGAAGATTTGGCCAAATTGCATGATTTTCTTCAAAAAGTATTTAGAACAGTGCTGAGGTCATCTTATAAAGAGCAGATTTTAAAAATATAAAAATTGGGTAATGGCGCCATTTTGAATTTTTTCCTGCGAGAAAGTTGAATTCTTTAATATAGATTGAAATATTGAAATTTGAAGCATAAACTGTCATTAACCCAAAAAAGTAAAGAGGTGCATCCTCTGTCCTACGGAGGTACAAACTTTTCTCTGATCAAGATCAATTTGGTAGGTAATAATAAATCTTATCAAAACATATTTGTTGTGCCAGTAAGTGGAAAGGAGGGATGAATTAAAGAATCGTATTTCATATATTTTACCGGAGTTTTTAGGGGCACCAAGTTCAATTCTAATTCTAATACATATTTTAATTTTTAACAATTTGTATTATTGACTTTCTATGTAGATGACTTTTTATAATTATAATATCGTTGTTTGATTGTTCAAGCTACTACTTGTTTTAGTTATTAGGTACGTTCAACATTTTAACCTAGGGTTAGCCCTCGAAAACTTTAAGACTGATCTTTTTACTAAAACTTCTTATAAATAAAACTAAAAACAGAGAAATACAAATTTTTATATAAAAAAGAAATAAAACCAACATCAAAAGAAAACATTGAAATTAAAGAAATAATATCTTATAGTTATTATTAAAGGCCTTGGTTGGGCGCAGACTTCATGAAATAACATTTCCAAGATAATGAAATAAAATATTTCTTAGTTTTTTTCTTTTTAAGTTGGTTTTCTGCTGTCAATGGAAGTTATTTTACATTTTTTTCTTAAAGGTTTTATATAAGGTGGTGGTTTAAGGTGGATTATATGCTATGCGCCACTTGCACCACCCATAGGCATTTAGTTTCAAGGTCCTGCATTAGTTCTATACCCCTATATCTGCTTTTAAATATAGATGTCATTTACCAAGGCTATTTTCTTTTGCACTTCCTCATTAAGAATTACAAACGATGCACTTGCAATGAAAATCATTGGTTCAATATTCGCCTTAACGTCTACATTGACCGAACGTATGCGTGTGGTGTTGTTCGCCCGGTTTTCGACAGCCAGTTGTTTTGCAGGAATTGACAATGAACGCACGTTTACACGGTATGCGTGCGGTGTTGTTCATGCGGTCTTTTTCGCTAAGTGAGTACGCACCTTTAGACGTTAAGAAATCCAACTTATATTTTCTGAAAATTTTTGCTATAACAATAGTGTCCCTGCATCAGTCGATTATCAAAAAACAAGTGCTAGAGTAATGTCGCTGTTATTTACCATTTGAAACTTGTCAATAAACATGGCGGGATGCTTAAATTATACCCACGAGGATTATTTAAATTTGTTTATTACCAATGGAGAATGTGGCAAAGTGATATCAAGAACATTGTTATTCGATATCCGCAAAATCAGAAATCATCACCTCACATCGTTGCAAAATTCATAGACAATTTTAAGAAATTTGGACCCGACAAAGCGAAAAAGCTGAGAAATAAACCTATTGTTGATAATAAACATATTGAAATCGCTATTTTGAGATATTTTGCCACATATTCAATAACGTCGATAAGACAAAGTGCCTTGGAGGCAGCATTATCCAAATCAACAATTCGCATGATATTACGCAAACACAAATTTCATCCGTACGCATTTTTCACAGTTCACCACCTAAAAGAAACTGATTTATCAAGGAAGGAAATAATTTCTTCTTAGACAATATCATTTGGACAGACGAAGCTAAATTTGCAAAAAACGGTGCTTTTAATTGCTTTTAATTTACATTTTACATTTATTTAGAAACGAAAATTTTCAAGAATCCTGGCAGTTCAATATTTATTGCGCATTAAAAAATGATGTCGTTCAAAATAATTTAAATGGTAACTAAGATATTTCTGTATCGTTATAGTTATAAAATATGGTTATTGATTTTAGATACAGGTTACTTAAATATCCTATATATGTCCAGTATACGTTTTGAAAATGAATATTTAGACAATTTGGCGTTGGCTGGTCACAGAAATCTATCATACCAATATGACGATGCTCCATCACGTATAGATAGCCAATAATGGCCCTTTTCTTTGGCCACCCCGAACCCCTGATCTAACTGTACTCGTTTTTTTATTTGGGGTGAAATAAAAATTCGAGTTTATAATACCCCAGTGACAATCATGGACGAATTACGAAATTTAAATTCAGAATCAATAAAAAAGAGCCATGAAGAACTATTGCTTCGATGTGAAAAATATCTGGAAGTTCAAGGATTCAGTTTCAACATTTATTAAAAAAATTGTTTTTGTCAAATCTTATTGTCCTTTAATACTAATTTGTAATTTGTAACTTCTTTTTTGACCGAATTGAATCATAACAAATTGTTTATGATTTTATTGATTTTTGTAATGGTGTGGTGTTTGTATTTTTGCGCATATCGAATAGAAAATGTATGGCATGTTCTTGATATCACTTTGCCTCATTGCCGGCATGATTATTGATAAGTGCCAAATGGTAAATAAGAGTGACATTAATCTAGTACTTATTATGTTCTTCGCCGTCATGTCTAATTTACATAAACTGACCTTAATTTTTAATG
This sequence comes from Kuschelorhynchus macadamiae, assembly GCA_030620095.1. Classification (NCBI taxonomy): domain Eukaryota; kingdom Metazoa; phylum Arthropoda; class Insecta; order Coleoptera; family Curculionidae; genus Kuschelorhynchus; species Kuschelorhynchus macadamiae. The sequence continues at coordinate 293,317 of JAUTXW010002346.1, read as the reverse complement.
CTAAACAAGACAAGATTATAAAAATGGGTGGTATCCTTAAAAAATGAATTTTGAAACGTACTTTATTAATAATTCTCAAAATTCTTCAGCTAAATAAGTCTACAAAGAAACTTACACAAGTGAAAAAATAAAAAAAATAAAATAAAAAAAAAAAATCAAAAACGGTGAGACTTTGGTACAGAACGTTATAAATGAAATATGTCTAAAATTTTAAGCAGAATCCAAAATTAAAATAATATATAGGGTGGTCTATTTAAAATAACATCATCAAAATATTTTAGCTTTGTGGCCTCCATCGACAATAGTATAACGTCAAATTTTCAAATTTTTGCCAGTTAATGTATTTCCATTCATCGATGGAGTTCTCGATGGGACACCCTCTATAGCTCATATTGTATATTAATAATAGGATATATGGGTTGGTATACGGAGAAGTATAAAATAAGAATCTAAATGATAATGAAAAGCTGCGAAACTCCTGGGTATTCCTGTATTTATTCCCCCCTTTTATTACATATTCAATTATCCTAAGTGGTACAGATTATTCTCCGAACTATTCAGCACAACAAACAATCACATTAGATATGCCTATATCCCTCAGAGGATGTCATTGGATGTCTCTAATATTTATTATTAATTTAGAATATTAGCCACATTTCCAATTGTCCCAAAATGCATTTGCTGTGGTACAAAGTTAGCTGAAATAAATTATTCATTTTGCTGTCCTCAACATTCCGAGCTTATTCCGATAGAGGTAATCAACTATAACATGTTTCAACAAACGGCACCCCGCTAGCAAACAATGCTGCTTTTCTTCGGGTTGAATTTCTGAATCGGAATAAATTCAATATCCGAGAAAATATTTCTCATTTCTAGATATTTCAGAAATAATGCAATGATTTACTAAATAAATCTAATAATTTCAGAGTTTTATCGCCACTTTGAAAATAAAGGTTAACATTCCATAGTTGTTAAAAAAGTAATTTTACGGATAAAATTACTATTAAAAAATACAAGGTATCATTAAAAATAGAGGACTAAATTGCTTTTTCGGTAACAAAAGAAGTGAACAAATTTAAAGAATCTATTACTCTAATTATTATTATTCTAATTAACCAAATTTTAGAACAAAGTGTTCTAAAAATGAACAAATAAGTTTATTTTAGATTGTTTAAGTCTACTAGATGATATTAATTTTTTTCCACAAAATTAGACGTTTTTTCAACAGTTACAGGTTTTTGTCCACCTAAATTGCTACCTTCTTCGCGTGTGCGTAAAACGCTTCGATGATTTGGTATTTCAATTCTTTATTAAAAGTTAGTCCAAATTTATCCCAGATTACCTATACCTAATTTAAGGGGTTTCCGGAATATTCAATTTTTTTTTGAATATATCGATTTTTTCTAAAAAGTAAATAATACAGACATAAAAAATAATCAAAGTAATCAACTAAACAATAAAGTGTAGGTTTAAGAAACTTTGATCTATGTTATTAAAGTTTCCTGTGAATCAATATTATAGGGGTGTAAAAAAATCAGTGGTATTCTTTTCCCAAGTTCAGTCATTAATAACTTCGTTATTTCAAATCAGACCCCAGTATGTCTCTATACTAAGGGAGAGTATATTAATTCCCTATCAAACCACATTAGGGTTTCCTATTCCCAAATGTAACTGTTTTTTATAATTTACGTTTTTTATAATTTACGTTTTTCTTAATATATTTAGTACTACCGTCTATTAAATTACTGATATTATTTATGAGAACACCCTGTAATAGTGACCTAGTATAACCAAGGACAAATAATACCATATATATACGATCCATCCAGATCCAATACGCCCTAAATTGATTCCAACTTTGAATTGTTTTTCCTATAGTAGGGATCCACTTAGAAATTTTCGCGTAATTGATTCCAGTATGTACAGTTTGATTTACGCATATATTTCTAAACAAATAGTTTTTACGGCACTAATGAACCGTGTATGCGAAGTATAATCGAACTTTGCCACAATGTGCCATTTGATTATCTATGAATTGTGATACTATCAACCTGTATTAGGTTTGTCTACTCCTAACTCTTGCAGTTTTCCAGTAAATAGAGCTTTTGTGCCTGAATTTTAAATAATATCAAAAATATCCAGAATATTGAAGAGCCCTGTTTACTGCGAAACTACAAAAAAAACAACAACAACAACAGGTGTAGTTAAATCTAATACAGTTCAATAGCAAAATTAAATTTTATATTATAATCATCACCTACAAGGTATGCTCATTAATAATAGGGAAAATTTAATAGACGGTATTTCAAAATACAAGAGTTCTAATCACACTACACCACAACTTGTTACGTTCTAGACGCGCGTTTCGCTAACCAAGTTAGCATCATCAGCAGATGATATAAACTGTTATTTTATATCATATATTTATTTATATGTATATATATCATCAGTTGATATCATCTTGATAATGCTAACTTGGTTATTAACAAGTTGTGGTGTACTGTGGTTAGAACTCTTGTATTGTCCGTCCACCACAGGTTCCAGTGTTAGGACTTAAGATGGTATTACTTACTAAGAAAAACAAATTACTAAGGCACTATAGCATTCTTGTTTAGGACACCCTAATGCAGTTTGGATTTAGATCCGGGAACCTAGGGGTCCATGCCTAATGTTGATTTTTATTACCGAGTCCAATCCATGGATCTTCAAAGATCCTATTTAAATATTCACGAATATTACGGCTCAAGTGTGCCGTCATGCATAAGCTCTTTTTAGAATATTTTGTAATGTGCGTTGGTGTAGCCGCATCTACTTTAAACAGGTAGCAACACCCATTTTCTAAATAACATGTCCTGAATTATTGCATTTTTTTATTGGTCTTGTCGTGTTCTCTAAACAATTTTCGTGTATAGAAAACATATACCAAAATTTTACCGTTTTCACGAAAATGAATGTGTTTGAAGCCCTGTAACTTACAAACGACTTAACTTCCGGCGAAACTAATTTCACTTTTCTGTTTTAGTTTTTAGTTATCTATCTCCTGAAACAAATTTTTATTTTGACAGAAAATGTCAAATATTTACGCCTCCTGTCAAACCATAATTTGATGAAGGGAAAAAATAATTAAAAACTAAGACGGGGAAGTGAAATTCATTTCGATGAAAGTTAAATCGTTTGGGAGTTACAGAGTTTCAAAGGGTCAAAATGTCAATTTTATAGCGCCTTTTATAAACAACATATTATAAACAACGAATGTCTATACAATCTTCAGGACAATACAAAAATGTAATAATATACACACTATCAGGAATTCTGAACCAGAGACAACATTTAAAGATCTATTTTTATTTTAGGCATAAAACATGATCGAAAAGTGAGAAAATGGGAATTATTCGAAACAGTCCAGTTGCACTAGCCTGTAGGTGATCAAAAAAATTGCATTGTGGATAGAATTATTAGATTACATAATTATACTCCATTAAGAACTCCTTCCTATATGTGCGAACCGAATCCAATTGAGGTAATATGGGCTCAGTTAAAACATTATATTAGAAACCAAAATGCTAAGCAATTCACAATTAAATTTTTCAAAGAATTAGTAACCATGTTATTGACATTGAAAACAAATTTTGGTAAAACGATCAATACATGGAAGAAGTTGAGCCTCTAATTATTTCGCTTTCTGGTGACGGTGATAGTAGCGATAGAGAAACCGATAATGACAGCAGTGACACTGAAAGTCAGCCACCAACACAATAAACTCTGTCTTTATATTAAAAAATTATTGCGTACGGCTATGATTTCAAATTACGCACCACAATTTCCATGATATTATACCCCCTTGTGCCTCAGACGTCGCACGTAGGGGTATTTATGTAATAAAAGCGGACAAAAACAAAAAAAGAGAAAACATATCAATTACTTCTTATTATATAATTTAGTAACATCTATAAATATTTCGTAATCAAATGCAATTTAATCTAGCAAGCCATGACAGAAAACAAAAAAGTTATGAGGCCGCGAACAGAAATGCTTTTATCAAAACTGCTGTCAACATTTCACATTGATAATATTTCATCAGAGACTGGTACACTATAAAGAGTTGTTAAATATATATTTTTGAACATTTAATAAAGGAAGATACTATACAGTAGTTAAGACGATTTTATATAGGTAGTATGGAATATGTTTAACGAATTTTTTTTTATGTTGGAGGGTATTTATCTATTAGTATTTACAATTTAATTTAATTTTATTTATTTCACGTTTTATTTAGGTATTCAGTTATGTTCCGGAAATTTCCGGAACTTTGTTTATACGCTATAAAGTGGCTTATGGTTTCTTTTTTATAGTTAGTTATAGTAAAATTGCTAATATTTGCTAACGTTAGGTTACTATAAACTTCCTATGTGGCAATGTATCATATAATGTAATAATATCTAAAAATGGGTTAATTGAATTTGGCAGATAGGCATATTTTAAAGAGTTATGTTTAATTAATTTTAAAATACAAGGTCAGTAGATATAAGTTTCCGTCTGGACTATTTTAGTGTTCATGATACGGGGTGTAAATTAGAGAAAAAATATATCAAAAAATATAAAATAGTTTCCAAAAAATAATATAATATGTAATATTAACAGTTACTGAGACCAAAAACTTAATATGTATTATTAAAAATATTATGTACGGGTAATTTTTTTTTCTGATATTGTACTTCAACATCACCTGACAGGAAAGTATTATCTCAGTAAATACAGTTCAATGTCGAGAAAAATTATAAGAGAAAAAACAATATCATGTCTAACGATAACTATAACTTTCAAAAAGTTTGAAAATTGAGAATTCATATTTGGTATAGGTGGTACTAAAACGGTTCGAGTTTTTTTTGCGATTGGGGAAAAGCAGGTGAACGTAAGGGGGGGGTAGATATATTAACCTATTTTTTCTAGCTTTTTCAAACTGAAATGGTTTTTAATTTGTAGCAGAATTAGGAGAATATGGGGAAGAGGCTAATATTAAAAAATCATGTCTTATGTCGTTTTCGGGGTTTTTAGTGTTAAGCATTCGAATTTTAGCAATCATTTATATACTTTGACAACTGTACAAAAAGTAGTAATTATTGCATAAGTGTTACGGGTTAGTTTATTATTAAGCAAAATTTCATTAAAACATAATGTGGGAGTATCGTACACGCCCGCATTCGTTTCTTTGAGAGTATTTTACACCTTTTTTACAAAATACCGATAGGAAAGTAGAAAACAAGAAACACCGCAGAAAAGAAATTAGTTCAAGAAATAAAGAAAAAAATTCAAAGTCAATTTAGGAACGAGTGCGGAATGATTGTGGATGGACCTAAGGCGGGATTTGGAAACACAAACAATGGTAATTTATCTCGTAGATTTTTTGAAAACTGTGAATTATCTAGCAGAATAAAAGGCGTCAATATTGAACTTAAAAAATATAAAATTGTTTTAGAAACTATAAGTAGTGGTCACAAAATAAATACAGAATTATTCAAACAATTTACATTACAACCGCCAAACTATATGTGGAACTATACGGATGGTATCCTATGCATCCAACAGTTCACAAAGTTTTGATACCCGGAGGCGAAATAATAGAAAATGCACTGTTGCCCATAGGGCAGCTCTCAGAAGAGGCTGCAGAAAGCCTTAACAAGCATTTCAAGAAATTCAGAGAAAATTTTTCTACGAAAATTTCCCGTAAAGCTTCCAATGCTGACATTTATAACAGGTTCCTTCGATAAACCGTAAAAATGTGTCTAAAGAAACCATAGATATAACCACCTGATATAAGTATGCTGTTCGAGTAGGTGTGTCTCGTGTTGCTCCGTGTAAAACAGCTATAAGTGTGGTTAATCTTCCGTTTTAATTGATAACTTTCTAGCCAATTGATCGGTTGTTATTGTTGTGAGTGCCTGCATTGCGATTATCTTGCACAGCACTTAAATACCGGGCTAGCAATTAATTAATACTCTGAGCGTGCTTGTTGGTGTTCTTTGGAGTCTACCAGTGCGATAAAATCGTGGTCCTGAAAATGACTACTTGCTCTGCTAAAGGGTCTATGTCTAGCCTGGATGACGATTCCATCAAGAAATTGATTAGTACGATTTGTAACAACCTGATGTCACAGTTTGAGACCAAATTGGACTCCAGATTGCAGAAGCTAGAATCACAGCTAACTAAGGTATGTGCGTCTATCAATGTACTAACAGCCACGGTGGAAAAAAACACAACAAAAATTGCTGATATGGAGGATAAAGACGAGGAACTTGATCAGGAAAAGAGGAAAAACTGTATTCGTATTTGCGGTCTTCCGGATATAGACGATGAAAATCTGCCAAAATCAGTCATTGACTTCATCAATGATGAGCTTAAATTAGATTGTTCGATTAGAGATATTGACTATCTCTTTCGGGCTGGACAGGCAACTAACGATAATAAACCACGTCCAATCATTGCGAAATTTGTGAATAACTGGAAACGAAATGATATAATGGGTGCTAAGAAGGCCTTGAAGGACACAACATATGCTATCTTCGAGGATCTTACTTCTAAACGTTACAAAATTTTGATGCAGGCAAAGAAAAAATATGGCAATAATAAAGTATGGTCATCGGGAGGCAAAGTATTCTTTTGGGATCCCAAGAAAACTGAAAAGGTGCTGCTGACCAGTGATCGTGATAATTAGCCACTTGACCGCGACTTTATTCACCTGGTAAACTATATATATTTATTCACCTGGCAAACTATACGAACGCTTGCGGTAAAAAACCTATAACAATGAATTATCTTGTCTTTTTTTTGCTGTTTTGTTAAATTCGAATGTATACCTTCTATAAACTGAACATTTTCGTTTAGCAATGTTTATTAAATTATTAACGTATTTAACTACAAGGGATTAAGCATTTTTATTTTTTGTTAACATGTTGAACTGAAAAGGATTAAACATTTTTATTTCGAATCTTTGCTTATCTGGGTTTATGGGTTTATGAACGAATAGATGGAATCCTTGTATTTTTTTTTATCAAATGCACTTTATAATATGGACCAGTCAATGGGCATTGTTCTGTTATATTAATATATTATTATATTTTTTATGCAATGTTACAGATTAGATAACACATTTATTTACTTGTTTCTCTATTTCTAGTTACGAATAAACCCACACCTATTTATTTCTCAATTATTTCATTTTTTGTCGGAGCTTGCACGCCATGCCCATATGTTTTGTGTTTATATATATATATATATATATATATATATATATATATATATATATTTTTTTTTTTTTTTAACTTTGCAGGATAAGATTAGTTTTAGTCATTTCAATGTGCGCTCATTGTGTTCAAGCTTTGATGAGTTTTCTGAATACATGGAGGCTGAGCAGTTGGATATTGTTGGATTGTCCGAGACGTGGCTTACTGGCGGGATAGCAACGGCGGTGCTTGCGATAAACGGGTATACTTTTTTAAGGGGGGATCGTGATCATAGAGGGGGTGGTGTAGGTCTCTACGTGAAGAACACATTTAAATTTAAACTTATTAATGTAAATGCTTTTGGGGATTCTTTGGAGCAAATTTGGATCAGTGTTAAAATGGGTGGTAAACACTTTTGTTTAGGATCAATTTATCGCTCGCCCAGCGCAAATTTGATTGAGTGTATTGATGTGCTTGAAAGTACGCTGATCTCTTTGATTCCAGATCATGATGTGGTCTTGTTTGGTAGTGACTTCAACGTTGATTGTCTCTCACAAAATAATGCCTTCTTGAAAATTAATAATTTTTTAAAAAAGTGTGGATTACATCAATTAATTGCGCAACCCACCCGAATTACAAATAATACCGCCACTTTACTTGATATCATAGTTACTTCTTCAGTGGACCTTGTTCAGGATCCAATGGTAGTTAGAATGGATGATATTTCAGACCACTGTCTGGTTAAATGTAACATAAATTGTGGAAAATCACCTAATTCTGTTAAATTTAAGACGTATCGCGACTACAGTAACTTTGTTTATAATGTTTTTATTGCTGATATGTATAGTTTTGACTGGGATTACTTGTATTTTTTAATTGATATCGACGAAATGGTGGAATTTTTTACCAAGGCAGTGATAGAGCTCTTCGATAAACATGCTCCTGTCAAGACTCCTCGTATCACAAAAGCACCTGCCCCCTGGATTACTCCTAATATTAAGCATATGATGCGATTAAGGAACAAAGCCCATTCTAAGTATAAAAAAATTAAAACCGAGGGAAGTTGGAATGATTATAAGCAAATTAGGAATTTTGTAACCATGTCCATCAGAAATGAAAAAAAGGCCTATCTCAATCATCAGTTTAGGGTCGATAACTCAGTACCGGATAGTCGGCCTGAAGAAGTAGGAAGTCCAAACGATTTTAATAAATATTTTCTTGATAGTATTCCCCCACTTCAATCACCGGCAAATAATAATACGTACTTAAATCATTACAAAGATTCATTTTTTAACAATACTTACAACAATTTCAGATTTTCAACGGTTAGTTCTGATAAGATTGAAAAAATAATTTCCCACATGCGTTCTAATGCCAGGGGTGCAGATGGAGTAGATTTCAGAATGATATCTTTATTAGTTCCCCACTTATTGAATCATATATCGTTTATTATTAATACGTGTATCTCTTCTGGTAAGTTTCCTAGTAAATGGAAGATTGCAAATGTCCTTCCAACTGCTAAAATTACTAATGCCGCTACTCTTGCTGACTTTAGACCTATAAGTTTGTTACCTATTTTTTCAAAAATACTCGAAAAAATAATCCATGAACAGTTAAATAGTTATGTATTACAACAAAATATCCTTCCATCCACTCAATCTGGCTTTCGTTCGAAGTATAGTACGACCACAGCTCTTCTAAAAGTAACAGATGATATTTTTCGTCCCACTGACGAAGGTAAAAATTCCTGCCTGTTGCTCCTTGATTATAGTAAGGCATTTGATACACTTGATCACAATATGTTATGTACTAAATTGAAATATTACGGATTAGGCCAGCCTGCTGTTGAGTTTATAAAAAACTACCTGCAAGGAAGGCTTCAGAAAGTTATAATTGGCAATAACTCATCTGATGTATTGGGTTCTAGTTGTGGAGTTCCTCAGGGCAGTATACTAGGTCCTCTACTCTTTTCTCTTTATACTTCAGACTTCAGTGGTCATTTGCAAAAGATGCACTCTCATCAATACGCTGATGACACTCAGTTATATTATAGTTTCAACCCTGATAAAGTTGAATTGGCCGAAAGATATATTAACCAAGACCTACATATTATATATCAAATCTCCACCGCCCATAACCTTTTGCTAAATCAAAATAAAAGTCAGCTTATTCTATTTGGCAAAAATAATGTGGAGATATTGAGGAATTTCAATATTAATATGAATAATGTAAGAATACCGGTCTCAGATTCTTGTAAGAACCTAGGAGTGTATGTAGATTGTGTGTTGGGGTTCAAGTGTCACGTTTCCTACATGCTCCAAAAAAGTTATGGTAAGTTAAGGCATCTTTATCTATTTAAAAATGTCTTATCAACGAGGTTAAATTAAGGTTATGTGATTCGTTGATTTTATCCCTGTTATCATACTGTGATGTGTTATTCTGGCCTGCTTTGTTACAGGAGGATAAAGCGAGTTTGCAAAGACTGCAGAATGCATGTCTGAGATTTTGCTACGGGTTACGAAAGTACGAGCATATTACACCATGTTATATTGATTCTGCTTGGCTTAAGTTGGATCAAAGATTCCGGTTGCATTTATGTACACTGGTTTTCAAAATTAACACATTGCAGATACCTACATATTTATTCGAGAAGCTTGTCAAACATTCTGATATCCATATTCGGGATACACGCCATAATGCTCTGTATTGCGTCCCTCGGCACAAAACCTCTTTATTTCAGCGCTCATTTAGTTTTAACGCTGCCAAGTTTTTCAATGCTTTGCCGGCCGACATAAAAAATTGCTCAGCTGTTGACACATTTAAGAAAAAACTTAAGTTTCATCTAAATTCGGAAAATCGATAATATATTCTTACTTTTCTACTTTCTCTTTTTTTTTGTGTATGGCTAGACCGAACGCTCGGCTGGACACAGTGATCGCACATCATAATTATTGGTTGCTATTAATGACTATTGTTCCTTATATTAGAATCATAGTACCTTAAACTACTTGTTCTTTTTTTTTTGTCAATTAAAAGGATTTGTTCTTCTCTTCACTCTCTTTCATGTATAGGTAACATTTCTTGTTTTTGTTTGTTTGTTAATTATTTTTGAACTTTTCATTATTTCATTTTATTTTACTTTTAGGGTTATTTTTATGTGTTTGTTAACTACTAACATTACCTCTAATAATTGTTACATTGGGTGGTTAGGTGAGTATCTATGCTAGATCTCGCCACCCTAGTACAATGTTTGTTTATATTATTTTACTAACACTGTTTAAATAAAGGCTATTTATTATTACTATTATTATTATTATATGTTGCTACCTGGTGAAGATGACGAAGGACATACATGAAGATTTGGAATTTAGTAATGAAGATTCTTATTACACTTTTGATGATTAATTCATGATTTTACACATACTTGTGCATTTTCTTTTATTCCGTTTACGTACGTAATTTTATACTGTACATCTTTTTTAATATTAATAAGATGCAAGACGCCTTATGAATTTTAATAAAAGCTTGTATCTACTTAAAATCCATATGTGAAATGAGACGAAGTTTTATTAAAAGGTACCTACTCAATAGCCTAGAATTTAAGATGACCCTGTATATTTTTTAAATATAAACATAGAATTACATAAACACAAAAATATATTATTTGAAGTGAAACGTACTTATAATTATCAGTTTTTTTTGTATTTCGATTTTGTACGCAAATCATGAACTATTCGTACCCAAACATTCAATGAAAATTGATATGCTGGCATTCGGTCTCAATTGTGGTATGGGCATTTTCTGTATTATAAATGTGACTATTATGAAAATGTATAATTGAGTCTCTTGAAACGAAAATAAATTTTATGTTATTTTATTTGTTGTAATAGTTTGCCGCTTCTCCTATAAAGTACGCCAGCTAAGCGGTACGGAAAATTAATCGAGGATTTTTGTAAATTTCGCACTGGTCCATTTATAATTGGGATGTGCCTAGAGTCTCCATGCACTTGCCGCTAGAAGGTTCTAGCTATTTCCAGTGGCGCCTATACATTTTGAGCATTTGTTTTCATTTCTATATAAATGTGTTGCGTTGAATTTGAATTATTATTTCGAAGTAACGATGGCGAGCAAAAGAGGAAAACCAATTCGAAGCAGTGTACGTGAAGTTATTGCGAGCGTTATAGAGGCCTGTACTAGAGAAGCCGAAAATAATAGTTTGACTATTCCAATTCAAAATCGAACAGAACGCGTTGCATGTTACACTGGTATTTCGGAAAATAGTGTAAGAAAAATTCAAAAAGAACATAACGATCGCTCATGTTCTACTTCACCTTTAAAATCTCCTGGTAAAAAAAGACCCCGATTATCATACAAAGATAAAATTGACGATGGTGATTTTCAAGTAATTCGACGAACAATAGAGGATTTTTATATAAACTTGAAGAAGGTTCAGACCTGCAAACCCCTACTTTGTGCTGTAAAGAACAAAATAGATTTTCCGTACGGGCATAAAACCTTAAATCGGCTTTTACGATCAAATGGTTTTGTTTGGCGCAAGTGCCAAAATAAACGAAAATTGCTCATTGAGAGACCAAATATTTTTCACTGGCGGGTGAAATATCTATTAACTGTAAGGCAATTTAGGCAAGAAGGACGCAATATTGTGTATCTAGACGAAACCTGGGTAGATAATGATATGACAGGGAACAAATGCTGGCAAAGTGAAAGTGTTATAGGTGTTGTTCAGGGAATCCGCTCTAGTAGTCGCATTATTACAGTTCATGCTGGTTCAGAAGCCGGATTTGTTCCAGGTGCTGCTTTAGTTTTTCGCTCGGGACTAACAACTGGAAACTATCATGGACAGATGAATAGAGATAATTTTGAAATGTGGTTGCTCGAGAAGCTTCTACCTAACATTCCTCCCAAATCAGTCGTGGTAATGGATAATGCGTCTTATCATTCTCACGTAGAAGAACTAAATACTCTAAAAAGCTCATATGATATCGTGGCTTAAATCGAACAATCTTGTATGTGATCCAACATGGAGAAAATATGAATTATATGAAGTAATATCAGTCTAGAGAAAAAAAGTATAAAATTGACGGTCTTTTACGTAACCTCGGTCATACACCTTAAAGGCTGCCTTCATACATGTGCGACCTCAACCCTATTGAACTTGCATGGACAGGAGTAAAAAAATATATTCGAGGGCGCAACACCGGTGAACTTTTAACTAAAAATTTAAATAAAATAACATTAGAAGCGATTAACTCAATATCGGCTGAAAATTGGAAATCGTATGTTAAACATATTCGTTCTATTGAAGATAAATACTGGGAAGTAGATGGCAAAATTGAAACGGTTATTGATGACTTAGTTATCACACTGGGATCTTCAAGTAGTGACGACGAAACCTCAGCATTTTCAAAGGAAGACAACGATTTAGAAGGAATCGAACCATTAGAATCACATCAACCTCAAAAATGGCTTAGTTTTGTTTTCATATATTTTGTAAAATTGTTCATAAAATAGCTGTCAATGAACTGCTTCAAAATAATTAATTTTCTGTTCAGTACCGGATGTCAAAAAATATCTAACATTGCAATTAATATTTGAAAAACTACAGAACTCATATTTTTCCAAAATTAACACATCAATGTAGTTATAGTAGGGGAGCCAGCACTGATTCCAGTAAACAAGATTTATTAAAATTTTAACTTATGCAGTTCGACTTTGGGCTATTCGGGTATGCCAAAAGTGACCGTTTGTCTTCGCCTGTCATATTACTTTGTCCAGGGGGCGTCATTGTGAAGTACTAGAGAGGGTGTTTCCTAATTGCGTACTAATGTTAAAGGGGGTGATTATTGGACCTTTTTAAGAAAAAAAGTTTAATATGAACCTAAAAGTCTTAACTTTGGAGATACAGGGTTTTAAAAAAATTCTGACGCTATTATAGATAAATAACTGTGTGAAATTTGATACACGTCTTTTATGCATAAAAGGGCATTTTTTATTAACAATTAATTTTTGAAATTTCTACCAGTGGCGTGCATACGTAATTAACCTGGGTAAATCCGTATGCTCCTTATTGCATCGAAGACCTGTATCAAATATCATGCAGTTATCTACAATAGCATCAGAATTGGGATGAAATAAAATGTTTTCTTTTTAAAGTTTACCATCCTGTATCTCAGAAGTTAAGACTTTTAGGACATAAAAACACCCTCTTTAACATCAGCACGCAGTTAGGAAACGCCCTCTATAGTACTTCACAATGACGGCCCCTATATAAAGTAATATGACAAACGGAGACAGACGGCCACTTTTGGCATACCCGAGTAGCCCAAAGTCGAACTGCATAAATTAAAATTTTGATAAATCTCGTTCACTGGATCTGATGCTGGCTGCCCTTGTAAAATCTGGACTTGTAAATCGTGTATCACTATACTGGGTGGTCCAATAATAGTGGACGTAGACAGTAGCACGGACACTTAAAAGACAGAACTCAAGTAAAAATATATTTATAGGTAAATCGATCAAGAAAAATCAAAATTAAATCATTTTAAAATTCGAAAGTTCGCTGTTTTTGCAACACAAAAGAGATATAGAAGTGAGGTACACGATAGAAAACAGACAAATATAGATAGAGGTTCATTAAGCATAGTAACATTTTTTAATTATCTGAAATGCGTATAGTCAAAAAGGAGTGCCATATTATTTAAAAAACGACGGGACACCACTAGTTTAAAGAGATTTTGTTGGCCGACCTTCCTAAACCGATTGACTCCGCCCGGTTTTCTTTCGTGTCCCGCACTTTACCTGTACCAATGCAAAGGTCCTTTTGGCCGTTGGCCTGAAATATCTATTGCCCTTGAAAAAGAATCAATCTACATTAGGCGTTGATGAAGCCTAACGAATGTCCGTACGTCTGGTAGTTGATGAAAAGGATATCTTTCATTGTAGATACGCTATGCGTTTGCCGCATTTCCGTCTGCCAGGCCATAACAAAAATGGATATCTCCCATTCTGGCATATGTAGTTGACCATTATTATTAATTATTAAAAGAAAAATTAATTCACACTAATTTAACCTAAATTGCAAATTAAACGAATAAAACAAGAATCTAATAGCAAATTAACGAACGAAAATTAAACTATATAGCGTTTGTAACGATGCGGTGTTTAACGTAAATTATAAAATAAATTAATATTACAAGTAACTAATAGCGAACTACAGATAGAAATAGAAAATATTTTTGGCATTGACCACTTCAGCAGTTAGGTTAGGTTACAATTACTGTCCGCGCATTTTTCTTTTTGGACCGAAAATTTTTAAATTTTTGTGTTTTTTGACGCTCGCTAACGGTACTTCGGGGAAATACGCTTCTATGGGGACGATCGGGCGCTTCATTTAATAAAAACGCGATTTCGATGAGGCTTATAATAAGTCGACAGTGGCGGCCGATAGGGGCACTCTTTTAGAAACTCTGATGATTCAAAATGCAGGTCGATATGGTTAAATTTTCGAGGCGGGGCAGTTTTTTTTCGGATTTCTTGTCTAAAAATCCCGGATAAGTTCGTTAAAGGGTAATATCGGAGCACGGGATGTCACTTAAAAAAAAATAAAAAAGGGGCAGCTTTGAAGGCATTTTGCGGAATCGAAACCCTGACTACTTGTTTACGTAAAAAAGGGGTTCGATGGGAAATATAAAGGAGATTTAAAATAGGGTATGTATATAGGGTGCCTATACCTCAAATGACGAGAAAGCGGTCGAAATACAGAAAACCCAAAAAAAAATGTTTTCGATTTTTCAGTTTTCCTAATTTCTAAAGCTGTTGCGAGTTCTTATGCTTATACTGACTGCTAATGATCATCGGGGACCATTAAAGGTTTCAGATGTTTTACATATGGGGTATTATGTATTTTATTTATACTGCCAAGCGTGTTACAAACTAAATATTTTGATACTAGGTATAGATATGGTTTTAGTTGTTTAAAGTATTCTGAATTGAGAACTGCAAAATGTTTTGTTGTTAGTGTAAATTTTAGACGATTAAAAATATTTATCTTCCATCAAAACCATTAACCTATCATATTTTTACTTTCATATATAACAGCCTATATATTGTATTCTTAATATAATGTATAGGATATATAGTGTATTCTAATCCTGAAATGTTTTAAAAAATATTTCGGCGTTTTAGAGAACTTAGAAAATGAAAAAACATATTTGTATAAGAAAAATGATAATGCCTGTAGGGATGTGTGTATATTGTATAATGTGTACGCAAAATTCGCTTGAACGATAACTTTAGAACAGACAAACCAATTCGCTTCAGATTTGCGTCAAAAATAATATGGATTAAAACATCGCGGGAATAAGATTTTGTGAGTCATGGGCGTAGATCTTCGATATTTTTAAGCGGTACATATAAACATTTTTTCTACTAAGCAGGGTAGCTTAGAAGGATGAAAGAGTTCCCATGAAAACGAAAAAAAAAATATGTATTTCAAAAATATTTTTGATTGTAAAGCTGTTTGTTAAAAGAAGGGTGACACATAGTAAATTTCTTTTATCTCTTTTTACATTAAATATTTTCTACATTATACAGGTTAGCCCTTGGGAATAATAGCAACCCTAAACATACAAATATTCTTTATGCATTTTTGAAAAAACGATAAAACACGACAAACTTATTTTCCTTTTTGCATACAAAAGCATATTTTTTTGTATATAATAAAACAAAATCAAAATTTTAGGTTAGATACAAATATTTCTTTATTTCAGAAACAATATTTTTAAAAATAATAAAAGAAATATTTTATTGTATATTGATTTGAAATTTCGTTATTAGATGTGGTGATAGTGATTTAGAAAAAAATATATAAATTCTAACGGCTGTCAAAATGTTTTTCGTCTAATTTTTAAAAGGTATAAAATATCGATTTTGCGGTTTCGATGATGCTGTTTAAAGTTTTTCAGATAATTATATACAAAATATATACAAATATGCATATTAAGAAACATATTAGAGAACTTTTTAGAAAGTATCTATTACTACTATTTTATCTAAAATAATGATTTTGAAATTATTTTCTATACAATACATTTATTTAAATTGTTTGCATTATTTCCTAATCGGTTGGTCACAGTAAACAAAAGGCAATTATTGTAAAGTATCAGTAGTAAAATGCAATTGAAAAACAATGACGGACAATTTTTTTAACAAAATAGATACATTTGATACCTGATGATATAGAATTAAAATGTGTGGGAGATTCCCCAACCAAAAATAAAACTAAAACTCCATATCAACATTCGATCTTGATGCATTCTGAGATACAGAGTGTTAAAGATTTTTATTTTTTTGGTTTATTTCAAACTTCTTCAAAACGACTGCAGCAATCCGAATAAAATTTGAAGAAGGAAAATTATTTAAACTAGCACTGATAAATTTGAGTAGATAGCTTCACCAGGAGTGTGCATGTGGGCTGTCGCTGCAATAATTTTATTAAAAAAAAAACATGTGCCCCACTGACTTTGTATCTTTTGTTAGCATAGTTATGCAGGCTGTTTAGTGCCTGTTAAAAGTTACCTCTTGATATTTTGTCCTTTTCGATCTCTTTTATGAGAAAAAATGCAATCTAATTAACCTCTATTAAGTCAGGCTTAATATTAATCCACAATAAATCTAGTATGCCATGACCTGTGTTAAATAAAAAAATCAGATTGAGTAATTGTCATTTACTTGACAAAATGTTAGATACTGTTGATTGCGGTTTTTAAGTTTAGCAAATAACTAGTTTCGTGTTTCCGTTCTTAGATTTAAGTGTTTAGTTTGTTGTGCTTATTAAATATTACGTGTCTTTAAAGTGCCTTATGTCAATTATACCTCGGCTGTTATAAATACCAGACTCATTTCTAACGAAAAAAAGAAATATTTCCGCATCGTCTGTATACAGAATCTGGAAAGAGCGACAATTAAAACAATATCACTCGTGTGCGTTCAAGAACTTTTATATACCGAGAAATTATGGGCCTAGACAAGAATTTTGCCAGTGGTTTTTAAATAAATTGGAAAATTTGTATTAAATGTTTCTCTCGTCGTGTTCTTTTTACACACCAAGCAACATTTACAAAAAATGGAATAATAAATTTCCATAACATTGATAATTGATCTGAGGAAAATCCCCATTTACTAAGAGTTGCAAACTCGCAGTATGAGTTTAAATTTGGGCTGGTATTATTGGAAATGAAATTATTGGTCCAATTATTCTGCCACATAAAGTGAGTCATGTGTCATATTTAAATTTTCTGATAAATGATCTGCCCGAGCTATTACCTGTATTAATGAGAAACAGAATGCAGTTTCAACACGATGGAGCACCGGCAC
This sequence comes from Kuschelorhynchus macadamiae, assembly GCA_030620095.1. NCBI lineage: Eukaryota > Metazoa > Arthropoda > Insecta > Coleoptera > Curculionidae > Kuschelorhynchus > Kuschelorhynchus macadamiae. The sequence goes on along the minus strand of JAUTXW010002346.1, from coordinate 275,702 downwards.
ATTTTCCTGTCGATTTTAGGGAGTATTTCTCGGAAACATACGGGCATCGAAGGATTGGCCATGGTGGTCCAGTAGCATGACCACCAAGATCCCTTGACTTGAATCCTTTGGATTTTTATCTGTGGGGGCATTTAAATAACGCGAGTAGAAATGTTTGCAGAACTTTTACAACGAATTGAAATGGCATTTGTAATAGTTCGGTAAAATCCTCGTATTTTCGCCAGAGTAAGAACATCTTTGCCAGACGATTGAGGGCTTGTAATGAACCTGATGGTGAGCATTTTTAGCACTTCATGTGATCCCATTCAGGTAAATAATTTAAACTAAGGACCTTTAAAATTTATTTTAAGAAAAAAAAATCTTCAGTACACTATATAATTAAATTGCATTTTTCTGATAAAAGAGATTGAAATCGACAAAATATCAAGGAATAACTTTTAAAAGGCACTTAACAGCCTACATAACCATGCTAACAAAGGATAAAAAAATCAGTGGCGTACATGTTTTTTTAGAAAATTATTGCAGTTACATCCCACACGCACGCCCCTGGTGAAGCTGTACATACATTTTTATCAGTGAAATATGTGCAAATTTAAGTAACTTTCCACCTCCAAATTTTATTCGGATTGCTACAGTCGTTTTGAAGAAATTTGGAATAAACCAAAAAAATAAATAATCTTTAACACCTCAGAAATGAAGCGAGGTCGGACCCATGTTGATATGAACTTTTAGTTTTATTTATGGGTGAGGAATCGCCCCACGTGTTTTTTGAAACACCCTGTGTTAGAAACGAAGAAGCTTGGACTATATATTTAGAGGACCTCTTATTTGGAAAATTAACTTAGGAATTCACCATTAGTTTTTAATTCAAACAGTTGTGTTTGCCCATCCATAAATTTTGCAATTTTCCTTAAAACGGTTCATCGTATGAAATTATACCGTAGATAATATATAAAATAACTTTCTTCTTTCTTTTCAATGTCCTGTATTATGAAAGTACTTTACACTACATGTCTATAGGACCTTTTCTTCGTAACATTAGCTTAGAAATACCCGCAAACCTGTATCTCCGGAATTAGATTCATTTAAAATTTTGGTGCTGTATATGGATTTAAAATCTGATTGTTTTGACACACTCAACTTTGACATCGCTCATTGGCGTTCGAATCTAGGTGGGAAAAATGGAGTTGATTTAAAAACAATTATATATATTAGTGATTTTTGTATGGAAATTTTTATCCTAGATCATTATTCAGCATCATCAATCTATACAAAATTTCAACAATATATTTTATTGGCTTTCGGAGATACGAGCTTTCAAAAAATGCATTATTTTTATTTCGAATTCTTCAAGTTTCTGCTATAGTATTTGCTAATAATGTCTTATCAATAAAATTATTAGTTACTGTCTTAGAGCAATCTTACCTAAATTCAAGAAACATGGTAAAAATATAGAAAAAATGCATCATAGTGTTTTTTGGTAAAGGCGATGGTTTACAAGAATTTTGGATCTGAAATGTAAAAAATCCATTTTTTGGAAGCATGTATCTCCGTAAACCTGCACAATATTTTGTTGAAACATTTTTGACGAAAAACAATTAAAAACGATTCTCAATATGCACCGAATACAAATCGCTCCGATGATTTTCCTAAAAATTAAATAAAATATATTACCTTTCACAGCGACGTAAATAACTTTTCCAAGTCCAGATCCGATCCCGTTAGTGGCACGGCAAAGATAGTTTCCCTCGTCTTGAGACGAAACCGCCTCGAACCACAGTGAGCCGTTTGCGAGCTGAATCACCCTGTGCAACCCCGAGATCGGTCGGTAATCCGTTGATTTACCTGTAAGTTTGCATAAAATGGAAATTATTGTGGGCCTGATATTTCCGGAGAATCAAATTGCTTAATAAAAGGAGGGTTGAAGGGGAAATTAGATTTCGCTCTAAAGCTAATGAGGTTTGAGCCAAATGTATCGAATTGGCTTTTCGGACGATTTGCGTAAAAATCCAGAATAGTGACATTTATTATTCTCATAAAAAACTGAACCGTTTTCATACTTAAATTACTGTTACAAATCCAAACATTTGTGTTTTTTTATTTTTCATTGATAGCATAGTATGTATAGACTAAATTAAACTAAATATCCTTGAATAAACCACATAAAAAATCCAAACACCACAATTTTCACTAATTTTCAATGCAAAAACTCTCTATTATGATGTCTTTGATAGAATGCTGTTACAACGATGACGTCTTCGGCGACTAACCTACTGCTAACTCGGTACATATCCAACTAGTGCCTACGCGCTGCCGCGCTCCAGCTGGTACCGATTCTACTATACAACAAAAAAATCATTTATATTAAACTATTTCAAAATCTGCTAACAGTAATTATAAGCGATCATTTCCGTATTTTGTTTTATTTGAGATATTTGACAGTTTAGACTTTATATTCTTGATAATAGCTATCTGTTTTTACTTATGTTATTTTCTATTAGTTGTTTTTGTATAGAGTTTAAAAAAAAAAATTTAGTAACATTGAGAACTGCATATTTTAGTTATTGGTAAAGGCACTCAAGCGTATAACTTTCTCAAACGACGGTAAAACTAAAGTAGATACCATAAGAAGGAGAATGAAACAAGTTTGTCTGGCTTTTTGCCTAAAAAGTTGACTCATCCAAGGTTATTTGTATTTAAAAATGAGGAAAAGTGTAAATTGCTTGAGTTTGTAATAGTAATAAGAACCACTATGCATTGTATCGGGTACCCAACTAAGATGGACGCCGGCCGTAACTCGGTAACAGTTAGTTATACCATTTGGGATAAAAACTACCAATAGGTAAATCGGCCACGGGAAATCGCTGGAAATAATTTTAAAATTCGAAAGATCGCTGCTAGGGGGCGCAGCTTTTATGGCCAATCAAATAACGGGATTTTCCTTAAAAATATGGAAGTAAAGAGATATCTTAAATATAGCCATCGTAATCACTGGAAAATTTGATTTTCTTTGTTTAATGTGTTTTACTCTGTCTCATAAAATATAGTGGTGGGGAAACGTTAAACATTTTTTATTTAATTAGCAATAAATCTGGTGTGAGTTAACGGAATTAGACAAACCAGGTCTCGTTTAATAGAGCTGCACAACCTGCAGTATAAACTTTGTCCTAATCGTTAGCGCCAACCGCAACTTCCTATCTTCTTCTAAAAGCAATTGCTGATTAGTAGAAGCAAAAGCCTTAAGAACAAGTAATTGCTTAAAGATCTTAAGAATAAAACCATAAGCTTTCTAACGCATTCTAAGCAATTGCTTTGTCAACTTGTCAAGGCGCGTCTATTTGTTTACGGTGCCTTCAGTCCAAACATATTTCGTTATATGTATACTGTAATTTTCTTCGAAAGGTAAAAGAAAAATATTATAATTTGCATTATATCGGATACTAGTGAATATACTGACCCTGAAGAGACTCCAGAAGATAAGCAATTTTATTTCGTCAGTAAATTAAAAGAACATAAAGTGATTTTCACTAAGTCGCAAGTTCCCGAAATAAAAAGCATTTCAGACTCTAACAAACAATTACAAAGAAATATTTAATTAAGCAAGTATCGAAGAAAGTTAGCAACATGAAAAGGGAAGTAAAAAAGAAATATGATGTAAATAGAACTGGAAATAAAAAAATTAGTATAAAACCATGGGAAAAACTATTAATGGATACTTTAGAAGCAGAAAGAAATCCTGTGTTTAATAAAATACCAGGTTAGTAACGTTCACACTTATAGAGAGTTTTTTTTAATAGAACACTTTTAACCCTTAAGTCACTTCTACTTGACTTTTAGAAGTAGCTAATTATGGCGTTCTTCACCGGCACCGGCTGTTTGTGTCTTTGTTTATGGGCATGGAATAGAAGAAAGTGAAAATATACTCAGATTGCACTAAAGATTCTAGTGGAAAACGTCATTAGATAAAATCTCAGATATAAATAACATATAGTTTATGTTAATCAATTCTTTGAAATAAATAAAATAAACACAATTATTGTCGAAAAACTACATGTCATAATCATCTGCTAAAAATTGTACTACTTAAAATTCTCTCATTCTTCAGTGTATTGTATAATTAAATAAATAAAATGCTCTGTCTCACATTAAAAGAAACGTACTGTATATAAACTGATTAAACTTTAGCGTCATTTGAGAAATGAGAAAATTATTTTAATAGCAGATTTTTTTTAATATTTTAGTATTATTATAACTACATAACTACATATTCAATAAAAAAAATTAAACTTCTTTTAATTTTTTAGGTGCAGTGTCGATTAGTTTTGACCTTAAATCGCCAGAATCCTGTTCAGGTTCAGAAAGTGTAGTTGCATCGCCACCGCCACCACCAATTGTACCTATAAAGAAACGTAAAGTCTTACCCGAAACCGAAGAAACAAAACATTTAAGTAATTCAGAATTTCAGCGTTTAGTGTTTTGGAACAACTTAAGCTAGTTAGAATGCAGCAGGAAGAAATTCAAAAAAGAAAAGCAAACGAAGAAACTGAAAAGTATATTACAGAAAATGATCGTGTTCTTTTGAAATTGTATTTTTTTTTAAGTAAGCTACTTTAACTTTTTATTTAATAAAACATCTGACTCTTCCAGAAAAGCAAATTTTTCATCTTTTCAATATTTTGCAATATTATACAAGACAACACAACAGAAGACAATTGGTGAAATTTTTTCAAATTTGCTACGAACCGTACACTGCAATTATGACACGTTCTCGACAAAAAATATTATTATATCGTTGCTGAGCAGCTGTCGCTGTCGCGCCAAGGAGCCATGAGCCAGAGAGCTATGGGAAAACCATCCTCTCCTAATAAGCAACAGTATTCCCCAGCATTTCTTAAACAGTGGTAAACATAGGAGTTTTTAAAAATTCTGCTATCATGCACGGATCCTGACCACTGACATTCTATACTTGTAAACATTTCTTGTGCGTTGCAAGTTGCTTGAACGTTTGAACTGACAAATCCCTTCCTATTGACATATTCATCACGAATTAGTCAAACTTAGGGATTCTGATGTGGGTGCAGTCAATGACCCTAATAGCATTTGGAAATCGGTATTTTAGCCTCAGTAAGTTCTGCTCCAGTTGTGGGAAATTGTATCCATATGTTTGCCGTATTCACAATTCTGTTTATAACGTAAGTATATGTTTTGGAGACACTGGTTTGATGAACACTGATTTCTTCCCCATTTGCATTTTGAAAACTTGGGTCCGCCACGACACGCAGAAAAATTTTCATTTTGTCTAAAGCCGATAAAGCTCCACCGCGTGTTTCAACATTTTCTTCCAGGAAATAGTTTGCAAGCCATTGTACATTTTCACGATTAAAGCGGTACAATTTTCTATAATCTTCTTCTGTGCATTCCTTACCTACTTCGTAGAATTTCACTTTCCTATTCAAAAACTCTGCCATTTTAGGGTGTAAACCGGTCAAATGCCACAACAAAACTAACCTAAGCAAATATAAGGATGGTTTAGTGAAGCTTGAAAATTTACCAGCAATTGCTTATATACCAATAGCAATTCTTAGCATTCTCTTAGCATCTTTATTCATACTATATTAGGAAAATACTTAACATTTTAAGCAAAACCTTTTACTTTGAGCTTTCCTTTGATTTGAAGCAACTACTACACGGCCAAGTAATTTCTAAATATTTTATTCATTTCAACTTAAGCAATTAATAGGAATTTTCAAGAAAAAGCAATTGCTAAATTTTTACTCATTAGGCCAATTAACAAAACAAATAACATTAGGCCGCCGGCTATGCTATATCTCCAGAACCTGTCATAATAGAGTTGTCGGTTCGGAAGTTGCGGTCTGCTCTGACTTTTTAGGAATTTTGTTCTCTATTTAACTATGTACAAAGAGACTCATATAAAAATTTCATGTATATATAATTATAAATGTTGAAATGTCAAACAGGGCTCTCTACAGTTACCACGATAAAATCGATTCGGACGAAATTTAATTTTCCAGTGATTACGATAACATATTTAAAACATCTATTTAGTTTGCTAATAAAGTGTGCCAAATTTCAAATTTTTATCTTGATTAGTTAAAAATTAAAACGGGTAGGAGGGATATTAAAGAGCAGCAGTGTATAAGCAAGCATAGTTATATATATATATATATATATATATATATATATATATTATATATATTTATATATACAAATCACGTGTCTTATTTCGGTACGATCAAGTTAAGTGCCATCGACGGTGAGAAACCACAGCGTTTGTTTTCTAGTTTTTATATTTAAAACATCTATTTAGTTTGCTAATTACCGTGGGCCAAATTTCAAATTTTTATCTTGATTAGTTAAAAAATTAAAACGGGTAGGAGGGATATTAAAGAACAGCAGTGTCTAAGCAAGCATAGTTATATATATATATATATATATATATATATATATATATATATTTATATATTTATATATACAAATCACATGTCTTATTTCGGTACAATCAAGTTAAGTGCCATCGACGGAAATAAACCACAGCGTTTGTTTTCTAGTTTAGAGCGTGTTTGTTAACCTGTTAGTTACGTTTATTATAGTTTTTTAAAATGGAAAACAAAAGACAAAGAGGCGGTGGTCGACATAGAGATGAACAAAGGAAACTAAAAGTTTCCGGATTAGAATATCAAACTAGAAAAAAGAAAACTGTGCCGAAAAAACAAGAACCTAAACGACAGGTAAGCTTAAGTTTATGCAAAAATATTTTTGATGCTTAAGGGTAGGTGCTAATAAAAATGGCGTCCTTCTCGGCTGTTCTAAAATTCATCCAGGAGTTTTAGACTTTAATAAACTGTGTTGCTGTGTTATATTTCGATCAAAGACGACGACGGTTATCTTAGTTTATATATCATTGGTGTTACGTCAAGTTTAAGTCTATTGAGAAATAATTTTAATTTCAGGTGTCCTGCAAGTGCTATCATTCTTGCAAACTTATATCTTATGAAAGAAAACTTGAACTACATCAGAAATATTACAAAGCAACGTCCGATGTGCAAGGTACCTGTATTATGAATCTTATCAGCCTAGCTCCGGTAAAAAGAAGACGCCATGGAAACTATGACGAGGTACGTGATAGTCATCGTCAAGGTATGGTTTTTTATGTTGTGTCTTATGAAATGGGTGAAATGATAAGGGTGTGTAAAAAGACATTCATGAATATTTTTGCGATATCAAAAATGAAACTTGCAACTACAATAAGAAAAAAGAAGTTGGGAGAAACAACTTTTAAGGATAACCGAACCTCTCACAAATCAAAGAACTTCACCGTTGACGATCGTAATGCTGTTTTTCGCCATATAGCCTCATTTCCTAGGGATGAAAGTCATTATTCAGGGTCTCAGTCTGCTAAAGAATACTTAAGCTCCGAACCTAATATTCACCAGTTATACAAGGCATTTGTTACCACATATCCAAACCAAGACTGTTCGTATCGATTTTATTACAGAGTGTTTCAACAAGAATTTCCAAATTAAAATTTCGCCCATTTAGGAGTGATACTTGTAGAGTCCGCGATAAGGCAACATGTGAAATATAAGCTGACTTCCCTTCTAGCTCACAAGCCCGTCAAAATTTAGAAATTCACCATCGAAAAGCAGAGCAGGCAATATTTTTATCAATATTATCATCACAGTTGTCTGGAGCCGGTTTTTGCTGTTTGTCTGTTGACGTGCAACAAGTCCTGTTATACCCACATTAACACATTCCAATATGTTTTACGCAAGTCAGCTTAGCTATTACAATTTGGGAATTCACTGCAGCAACACAAATACTGCATATATGTGCGTTTGGAATGAAGGAATTGCAGGCAGGGGAAGCAACGAAGACGGACAACTGCGCAGGACAAAATAAAAATAATATATATGTATATATCGATATATATATATATATAATATATACATGTATATATATATATCGATATATATATATATATATATATATATATATATATATATATATATATATATATATATATATATATATATATATATATATATATATATATATATATATATATATATATATATATATATATATATATATATATATATATATATATATATATATATATATATATATATATATATATATATATATATATATATATATATATATATATATATATATATATATATATATATATATATATATATATATATATATATATATATATATATATATATATATATATATATATATATATATATATATATATATATATATATATATATATATATATATATATATATATATATATATATATATATATATATATATATATATATATATATATATATATATATATATATATATATATATATATATATATATATACATATGTATATATATATATATATATATATATATATAGATATACATATGTATATATATATATATATATATATATATATATATATATATATATATATATATATATATATATATATATAAATTTTCTGGATTTAAGGTCAATTTAAAAACTTTACACATATACTTTAAATCATATATTTGCCCATAAACATGATGTAGTCAGATAACGTTTCGACCGCACTTCGGTCTTTTTCAAATCTAAAAATGGAGAAGGGCGTAGAATTTTAATTTAGTATTTTATCTTGTTAGTATTACCTTAGAACGTAAACTATTAAGGAAAGTACATTTATTTTTAATTTTATAAAAATGGAAAGTGAATATTTTCCTTCTTACCTCAATACGTAGAATTATTCAAAACGGCACAAGATGTCGCATTTCCACATATATACATACACATCGATACAATTAAAATACACATATTATGTTAAAACATTAAGACATCAAGTGGTTATTCCAGTATTGAAATATAAAATTTACTCAGGTTATTGACGTCCTTCTTATCGTTGATAGCATTTTTGCTTTTTTGTATTTTGACCATCTCAAAAAATTCTCTTTTTTTAGTTTGCGGTTCGGATTTTAAGATTTTGGTGTTACTATAATCAAAGGTATGTTTTTTTGAATTTTCATGATTTGTTAGAGCCGTCGCGTTTTTTTTGTCATACTTGTGACCCTTCAGCCGGTTTTCCAAGTATTGGCTAGTTTGGCCTATGTACACACTGTTGCAATCTTTGCAGGGTATTTCATAAATAACATTACTTTTTTTGTTTTTTTGGGATTTTGGATTTTAATCTGGAAAAATTATTTGATAGTAGATTGGAAGCCTTGTGACAAGTTTGAATATTATATTGTTTAAATAATTTTTGAAGTGGTTGGGATAAGCCGTTTATAAAGGGTAAAGATATAAATTTCGTTCGTTCGAGTTATAAAATTTGTGGATTCTACTTTTAATGGTTTTATTTATAAGCTGTTCGGGATAATTATTTATTTTTAGAGCATTTCTGGCTTTTTCTAAGGCTTGTTTCCGGTATTCAGGATCTGAGAGCATGATGGCGCGATCTGCTAAACCTACAATTACGGATTTTTTTTGGGAATTTGGGTGGTTCGATTTATAGTTTAAGTATCTAGAAGACCAAGTAGATTTTGTGTACCATTCAGTTTTCAATTTTCGCCTATATGGTGTATTGTTAAATCTAAAAAGTTGATTCTGTTATTTTTTTCGACTTCAATTGTAAATTGTAAGCTTTTATGAAATTCGTTAAATGTAGTTAAAACATTATTTACTTGATTTGCTGGTATTGTAGTAATGCAATCATCAACATAACGATAAAAAAATGGTATGTCAAAGTTTAGATTTTTTAAAACTTTTGTTTCCAGGTCTTCCATGACTATTTGTGCTACAACGCTTGATATGGAGGCACCCATTGCGCATCCTTCTGTTTGTTGATATAACTGATCTTCATATAAAAAATATGTGGAGTTAAGGGTTAATTCAACTGCTTTGATAAATTCCTCTTGTGGTATATCTGTATATTTTTTGATTTCTTACCACTTTTCATTTATTACTTTTATTGCAAGTGGTATGGATACGTTAGTATATAAGGATATCACGTCTAACGAGATTAGCAGATAGTTTTTTGGAATTTTTATATTTTTTATTTTTTGTTTAAATTGAAATGAATCTTTTATATAATAGTTGTTTTTGTATATAATTTTTCTGAGGATACCTTTTAAGTAATTTGATAGAGGGGTGTATGGGGATTGTATGCAAGAAACTTTTGGACGCAATGGAATATCTTTTTTATGAAGTTTTGGTAATCCGTATATTTTTCGGCGTTTCGAATTTTGAGGTTTTTAGCAGTATTTGGAGAGATAAATTGTTTTTTTTCCCTAAAATCAATTAGTTCGTTATTTTTTTTTTTGGTAATGGTTTATGGGGTCCGATTTAATTTTTTTGTATGTTTTTGTATCATCCAATAAGGAATTCATTTTTTTGGAATACTCTGTTGCATGAATTATTACGGTTTTGTTAGATTTATCGGCTTTAAGTATTTTAATTTCAGGGTTTTCTTTTAAGAATTTTTTAGTTTTCGTTATTTTTGAAGAAAAATTATTATTGTTGTTTTTATGAGTTTTAAGTTTGTTTTTAAAATTAGTAATTATATTGCAAGTTTTTGCCCTGATTTGATCTTTTTCTTCCATTTTTAAATTGTATATACCTGTTTCTATATTACATATTATGTTTTTTTATTATTTTATTATTACAATTTATCTCTCCAAATACTGCTAAAAACCTCAAAATTCGAAACGCCGTGCCACCAAAAATATACGGATTACCAAAACTTCATAAAAAAGATATTCCATTGCGTCCAATAGTTTCTTGCATACAATCCCCATACCCCCTCTACAAATTACTTAAAAGGTATCCTCAGTAATATTATATACAAAAACAACTATTATATAAAAGATTCATTTCAATTTAAACAAAAAATAAAAAATATAAAAATTCCAAAAAACTATCTGCTAATCTCGTTAGACGTGATATCCTTATATACTAACGTACCCATACCACTTGCAATAAAAGTAATAAAAGAAAAGTGGTCAGAAATCAAAAAATATACAGATAACCACAAGAGGAATTTATCAAAGCAGTTGAATTAACCCTTAACTCCACATATTTTTTATATGAAGATCAGTTATATCAACAAACAGAGGGATGCGCAAGGGGTGCCTCGATATCAAGCGTTGTAGCACAAATAGTCATGGAAGACCTGGAAACAAAAGTTTTAAAAAATCTAAACTTTGACATACCATTTTTTTACCGTTATGTTGATGATTGCATTACTACAATACCAGCAAATCAAGTAAATAATGTTTTAACTACATTTAACGAATTTCATAAAAGCTTACAATTTACAATTGAAGTCGAAAAAAATAACAGAATCAACTTTTTAGATTTAACAGTACACCATATAGGCGAAAATATGAAAACTGAAGGGTACACAAAATCTACTTGGTCTTCTAGATACTTAAACTATAAATCGAATCACCCAAATTCCCAAAAAAAATCCGTAATTGTAGGTTTAGCAGATCGCGCCATCATGCTCTCAGATCCTGAATACCGGAAACAAGCCTTAGAAATAGCCAGAAATGCTCTAAAAATAAATAATTATCCCGAACAGCTTATAAATAAAACCATTAAAAGTAGAATCCACGAATTTTATAACTCGAACGACACAAAAAATAATCAGACTTCAAACACAAAAAAATTTATATCTTTACCCTTTATAAACGGCTTATCCCAACCACTTCAAAAATTATTTAAACAATATAATATTCAAACTTGTCACAAGGCTTCCAATCTACTATCAAATAATTTTTCCAGATTAAAATCCAAAATCCCAAAAAACAAAAAAAGTAATGTTATTTATGAAATAACCTGCAAAGATTGCAACAGTGTGTACATAGGCCAAACTAGGCAATACTTGGAAAACCGACTGAAGGGTCACAAGTATGACAAAAAAAACGCGACGGCTCTAACAAATCACGAAAAATCAAAAAAACATACCTTTGATTATAGTAACACCAAAATCTTAAAATCCGAACCGCAAACTAAAAAAAGAGAATTTTTTGAGATGGTCAAAATACAAAAAAGCAAAAATGCTATCAACGATAAGAAGGACGTCAATAACCTGAGTAAATTTTATATTTCAATACTCGAATAACCACTGTGATGTCTTAATGTTTTAACATAATATGTGTATTTTAATTGTATCGATGTGTATGTATATATATGTGGAAATGTGACATCTTGTGCCGTTTTGAATAATTCTACGTATTGAGGTAAGAAGGAAAATATTCACTTTCCATTTTTATAAAATTAAAAATAAATGTACTTTCCTTAATAGTTTACGTTCTAAGGTAATACTAACAAGATAAAATACTAAATGTAAAAATACTAAATTAAAATTCTACGCTCTACTCCATTTTTAGATTTGAAAAAGACCGAAGTGCGGTCGAAACGTTATCTGACTACATCATGTTTATGGGCAAATATATGATTTAAAGTATATGTGTAAAGTTTTTAAATTGACCTTAAATCGAGAAAATTGAAATAAAAATATATACTCAAACTGGTCAAAAAAAAATTAAACCATATATATATATATATATATATATATATATATATATATATATATATATATATATATATATATATATATATATACGTATCGTCTGTCTCCTCACGTAGTGGCGTAACTGACAAAATTGAAAATTATCAGTTATGTTGGTAAAATATGTAACCTTAGGTGCTCTATAATCTCCAGAAGTTTCACACATATAGTCGTAACGGTTTGTCTTGAATTCAATTTTTAAATTTTTGCTTATCTGAAATATAATATAAAACATTTTTCACGTATAGGCGTATATTTACTTACGCCTCTACGTGAGAATGAAATATGTATATCTAATAATTGGTGGTGCTGGCGTATCTGCATGTCATATGTTAAACATAACTTGTAAAGATTTAGTATTCGGTGTTTATCTATACAAACAATTGCAGAACAAGCACTAAGAGAATGTACCTGCATCCAGAATTGACTCTGAGAAAAATGTACAGAATGTTTACGGTAGAACAGACGAAAAAAGGAAATGAAAATACTTCGAGTTTGGCTACATTCCAGAAGGTATTTAAAACAAAAAATTTATCATTTTTAAGGCCAAAAAAAGACCAATACTGTCTTTGCATCAATTTTATAGAAGGAGATGATGAACATAAAAATTTGTTAAAAGAAAAATATAACAAACACATTTTAGAAAAAAACTTAGTGAGACAGAAAAAAGATCAAGACAAATTGGAAGCTCACGAGAACTCATCCAGGGTTGAGTGCGCAGTTTTCGATCTTCAACAGGTTATCTATTTTCCGATTTCAAAGGAAAGCGCTATATTTTATAAATCTAGATTATCTGTATTCAATTTCACGGTTTACGATCTGGTGATAAAAAGTGCTTTTGTATTACCTGCGATGAAACGAACAGTAAACGTGGATCGGCTGAAATTGCTACTTGCCTTTTTAAAGTAATTTCAGAGCATGCTGTGAATGGAAAAGAAAAAATTAATTTATATTCTGATAACAGCTATGGCCAGAATAAAAATCCAATAGTGGCGTCTATGTTGCCTCTTTGAAAAAATACAAAAATGTTAAACAAATTTCTTGAAACTAATCATGGCCAGAACGAGGGCGACAGCGCTCATAGTGCCATAGGTTATTCCTTAAAACATTCAGGAGATCTTTTTACTCCATCTCAACTATACTCTATAATGAGATGCTCTAGAAATAATAACCCTTACGAGGTAATTCCAATGAATTTCAGAGACTTTGGGGATTTTAAATCTTTGTCCAAAGATTTAAGAATATTGTCTGTTAGAGAAAGCGAGAATAACAGAACAGTTAAGTGGACGAGTATAATGGATTTGATGGTTACAAAAGAGGAACCAATGGCAATTTTATTTAAATACAGCCATGATGAAAATAGCTACGACAAAATCATTTTGAAGCAACCCATTGCCCTCTCAAATATTATTCTCAAACCCTTAAACGTTGGACGAATCCCAATTTCAAAGAAAAAATACGAGGATTTAGTATCTCTTTGTAAGGGCCAAACTCCTGTTATTCGCATGCCCGAATTACAGGAGTTCTTTTTTTCCTTACCTCATGAAAATTAATTTAATGGCTTTAGTTTTAGTTTATTAGAATTTTTTTCGAGTTTGATTTATTTTTAATATTTGTTTTTAGAGTTTTTATTTTGTTAACGTGAATTCCAATTTTCTAAATAAAAAGTTATCTTTTCAATTATATTTTTTTAATTACTTTTGGAAACATTATTTTGGCGTAAAAGAAAACAGGCAACAAACTATGCTCACATAGAGGCGTAACTAAATAAATTATTTTGGCGTAACAGAAAATCTTTAAAGAAACATTGTCACATAGAGGCGTAACTGTTTAAAGCATTTTTTTTTTAAACGGAAAGAGTGTGCACATTCATAATAGAGCATTTATAAAGCTTAATTCTCTACCAATTAAATATAAAATAATGATTACTACAAGTTGAATATATTTTACTGGACAGCTATTTAATTTGGTATCACTTTCGTTTTTCTGCTCTACTGAAAAATTTATAAAATATTAGTTACGCTACTAATATATACTATATATATATATATATATATATATATATATATATATATACATATACATACATACATACATATATATATATATATATATATATATATATATATATATATATATATACATATATATATATATATATATATATATATATATATATATATATATATATATATATATATATATATTTTTTTTTTTTTTAATTCAAAAGCGTTAAAAATATTTTTTACATTGCGTCTACCAAATAAACTTTGTGCTGTCATTGCTAATTTTAGGACTTTAATGTAATTCATGTGATTATGTTAAATGAAATGTATATTTTAGTATATTTACCATATCCTTTTAACCATAACATAGTGGGTTCTGGGAACCCCTTAGCCACACACTGGACAAGCACTGAATTCCCTAGCAATGCTGAGATGTCCTGTGGTTCAACTGTCCATTGTGGAGCAACTAGAAACAATAAATAATGATTTTAAAATGCCCTAAATCGATCTAAATTCTACTAGAAGCAATGTTTTACAAGTTTCTTTATGCTTTCATAAAATAATTGTACAGGGTGGTTTTATTTTAAATGGCCTACAAGTTAAACTTTTAGAGATATCAAAAAATATTATATACAAATATTTTATGGTTTTCTTCAGATAGTCAGGATTGCTAAAACAATAAAAAAATGAAACTTTGCTGTTTTAAATGTATAATATAATTTCAATAAATGACCATCGTCTTGCTGACTCTAAAACTACCAGGTGAGATACCTTTATTTTTACTTTTGTATATGTTCTCTAACAAATTGCGTCTTATAGCAAGGCTTCTGTCGAATTTCTCGGTGGTTTTTAAAAATAAACTTGGTATTTTTATAATCAGCAAAAAGACAGCCATTTATTGAAATAATATTATACAGAGTGTTCCATTTAAAATGACAAAGTCGATGCTCAATTTTTTAGTTTCCAATTGTTATTTGTTTATTTTTGTAGCAAATCCTGACGGTCCAGAGAAAACCATAAAACCTTTGTATAAAATATTTATTGATATCTCTAAAAGTTAAGCTTGTAGACCCCTTTTAAAATATAATCAGTCACCCTGTAAAGGGTGTTTAACATAAGAAGCCCTATCCCCTTATCTGGAGATCCATAAAAGGAAGACGTAAAGGCAAACAATTCTTTAGTTCTTTCAAAGTTAATTTATTTTGTTTTTATTTATACAAAGTATTGCAATTTTCCTGAGTTGTGCTACTTAATTTAAAGATTTTAATTAGTTTACGTTTTTTATTTTACATTGTAACTTATAATTAAACATTTAACAAATATATAACCTGAAAAGATGTTCAATATGGTTTTCTATGATGCCAATGTTAGACTGAAATATCTATGTATGACCAAAGATAAGTTTAAAATTTTTTGACATGTGGCTAGTTACAAACCATCTAAAATTTTAAAATTAAACTTTTATTGTTGTACATCATTGAATTAGCTGGTTAATCCTTTATTTAAATTTAATGTAACTTACAAGGAGTTGCACTAAAAAATAATACGATTCTCCAACCTTGGCAACGTTGTATTTTTTAAGTTTTAAAACCTGAATTTTGGACTGTAAATAGTATTAACTTTTATCTGTTTTTTTTTCGCTCCTAGCATAAGTTTAAAAAAGTTTATAAAAACTATTTTTATTTTGTTAATTTGAAAATAAATATAAAACACTGCAGGAAAATGCCATTACATTCCAAACGTTGCATTACAGAACCATACTGCAATAATATTTAGTAATAACAGATTGAAAGACATGAAAATAGAAGCGATAAATGAAACCATTAGAAGTAGCAATAAAGAAAATATGCTCTGTATAGAAAAACATAGGCAAAATTGCTGAAACTACCAAGAACCTAACGAAGATAAGAAGAAAAACATTCAGGAAGGCCGAAAATTATGAAAATATAAACAAGGAAATAAACAATAATATTCGAAAAGATCTAAAAGAGTACAATACAAAACTAATAAAGAGCACTATCGAAAATAACAAAACATTTAGATCTAAATTATCACACGGAAGAGACAAAATAAATAAATTAAAATGACAAACGCGTTAATATTGTTAATAGTAGACAAGAAATTTTGGCTGTTGTTAAAGACTTCTACAAACCTCTATACAGCTCCAAATGTCCAAATCACCAATACCACATACGAAAAATCCAAAATATCGGATCCAAAGTAATCCTCGAAATAGACAACAACGAACTGAGAAAAGCGCTCAATCAAATGAAAAATCAAAGATACCCAGGAGAAGACCATATTACCACCGAAATGCCGAAAATGGCAGGATAATATCCACTAGAGAGTATTCGAATCCTACTAAACAAATGTATAAGCGAAGAAAGAATTCTGAACAACTGGAGCAACACGAAAGGCATTTTGTTATATAAGATAGGAGATATAAACAACATAGAGAACTATCGTCCTATTTGTCTCCTTTCACACTTATAAAAATTAGTAACAAAAATAATGACAAATAGAATAACTCAAATAATGAATTCGTATCAACCAGTAGAAGAAGCGGTTTCCGTAAAGGATTTAGTATAGTCCATCATCTACAGATAGTACGCACTTGCATAGAGAAAACTAACGAATACATGCCGTTACACCTAGTGTTTATGGATTATAAAAAAGCCTTTGACTCGATCGAGACTTAGGAAATGCTAAGAGCATTAGACCACGCACGGAGAGACACTAGATATTCAAATCTGATCAAACACGTATACAATGGAGTCCCCATACAAATAACGCCGGACGAAGACACAAGGACCGATAAAATAAAAGTACATAGAGGCATACTCCAAGGAGATACTATTTCGCCTAAACTCTTTACACTAACCTTAGAGATGTTTTCAAGGGTTTTAACTGGCAACCAAGGGCATTAATATAGATGGGGTACATCTAAACCATTTGCGCTTCACAGACGATATAGTCCTTATAAGTAATAATACAAAAGAACTTTAAAGTATGTTAGAAGAGCTTCATCAGGTATCCTTAAGCATCCGATTTGAAATGAACCTAGATACAACTAAATTATTTAGCTTAGAAAACATTCAGGTGAACATCGAAAGCCAAACACCTCAAAATGTATCAGAATATATTTATCTAGGACGTAAGATACAACTAGGTAAAGAAAATCAAAGCTATGAAGGATCTAGGAGAATAGGATTATGTTTGGCTGCATTCGGCAAACTAGGATACTTAAATCTAGAGAAATAGCAATAAATTTAAAACGAAAAATATATGACTCAGCCATATTGCCGGTCCTTACGTATGGCTTAGATACAATGACCCTTACCCGCAAATCTGCAAACAAGCTCCAATTAATGCAACGAACAATGAAAGGATCTATATTCTAAGACATCGAATGAAGAACGAAGAAATTAGAAGAAGAACGCGCGTAACAGATGTCCCAAGAAAAATACCCCAACTTAAACGGCAATGAACTGGCCACATAAATCCAGAAAGGTGGACTCATAAATTGATGACCTGGCGCTCAAGAGAAACCAAAAGGAAAGGAGTGTTGTTATACCACCAAAGAGATGGCGTGATGACATCCAAAAGATTGTAGGGAGAAATTGGATACAAATTGCTCAAGCTAGGACGACGTGGAAAGAACTGAAAGAGGCCTTCGTAGGCTGAAAAGAAGAATAACAGAAATCCACCTCCGCTTTAGTTGAAAAATAAGAAATAATTACCGGATAGGAAGTTTACCCCCTTTCCCCATTTATATAATATGGACCTGCAGGGAAAAATGAACAATCTATGTTAACTGGAGTGGAAATCATATGATTTCTTTTTAAATGATACAATGTTTTGGTTGACAAATATATATTTGAAAGGGAGTAATTTTTATTAGACAGTAATTCAATGAATGAAAAGCAAGAGAGCATTCTGAAATTTAAATAATTCAAATACAGATACTATCGATAAAATGTTAAAAGTATGAATACATAATTTACACAAAAAAAGAGAATAAAATTTCTGTAGAAGAAATAAATTACCTTTAACCATGAGCTGGGCAGTGAAATTAACTCTAGCAGCGGCATTGCTGGCCACACAAGTATAGGCACCAGTATGTTTTGAATTGACGTTTTTAAATACTAGCATACTGTAGAATTCAGCTGCTCTTTCTTCAACCTGAAAAAGTATATTTCGTTTCCTGAAATTATCCTAACACTAATTATAAAACAATACAATTCCCAACTTTACGTACTAATCAACAATGGGCTTCCTATTGTCTACAAACATTACAGTTTATTTTGTTATCATGTCTCGATTTTTTTTTGTTGTAGCTAGATGTGATAAGACACTGTATTGTTGAAACACTAAATTTATTATTTTTGTTTTGTATTTATGTAAATAATGAGAATCCTATAAACACTAGATGTTATAAGTGGTATATATGGGCTATAATTATTAGCGTTTTTCTATTTCTTACTTTTATTATGTTATTTTTTGGCTCCCTTAGAAATACTGTATATATTTACATAATAGTTGTTAAGGAATTGCGTTTTTTAAATGAAGAAAATAATTTTGGTTTATTATTTTTGTCTGAATCTGAGAATTTTTTATTGTCCTCCAACGTTAAATTTTATTCTAACTCGATTTTGATAATATATTTTATTAATTATTTTCTACTGTCAATGATATTTTTGATATTATTTTGATATTTTTTGTCAATGATATATTTTGAACCAACTCGGATAACTGGTTCTGTAACAGATAATATTTCAGATCGTAATATGATATAGTGTGATGTTAATTTAGCAACGATGCTAGTTCTACCTCATATAATTGGATATAGATGTTTTAATAATTGTAATTTAAATAACTTTTTTAATCTTAGACGATCTAAGATAATTTATAGAAACAATATTGATAACAACAAAGCATATATTTTTAATATCAATACGCGAATCTCGAATAACGAGAGCTTGCACCCTGTTTAAAAAATAACATAAGAACATTTCTGAAATAAAATTAACTGAAGATTGGAATACAAAAAAACAATATTTAGGCTCCTTTTGTTCCGAAAAAAACTATCGTAGGGTATGGTCCGTTGTTAGAAACTTAAATATTTGTGTCTATCAAGGTAATATTCCTAATTATCTTTTCGATCCCACTACTGTAAATAATTTGTGGGTAAGTTTTGTTTAAAATACATGTGATTGTTCCAATAATGTCAATTATCACCATAACAATGTTTATGCTCCGAATACTGGTTTTGCATTTCAACTAGCAAGGAATTCCGACATCAACAAATGTTAAATAATATTAGAAGTAACGCCAAAAGAGAGTACCTGATCCACATTATTAGCTGCTCTATAGAAAGCAATTACTTCCATGACTCTTGGAAAATATCTATTGGTAAACAATCACCTAAGGTATCTAACCCTTCCAGTTTGAATGATCTTAGAGCAATAGATATTTTACTGGCTATTTCAAAAATATTTAAAAAGGTATTACATAGCAAAAAATAATATGCAGTTTTCTAAAAAAATGGTCCATC
The DNA here is from genome assembly GCA_030620095.1 of Kuschelorhynchus macadamiae. Classification (NCBI taxonomy): domain Eukaryota; kingdom Metazoa; phylum Arthropoda; class Insecta; order Coleoptera; family Curculionidae; genus Kuschelorhynchus; species Kuschelorhynchus macadamiae. The sequence goes on along the minus strand of JAUTXW010002346.1, from coordinate 255,531 downwards.
CATTGTGTTAATTATGTCACTGATGATATAATTAATAAAAACATGATTCGTATTTTAATCATCATTTACTTATATCAAACCTTATATATTATGATTTTAGTGTCAATTCTTAATTCTCTTCTTTGGTCTATACTGCTGAAATCCTAAGTCGTTAAGTTTTTGTAAAGTTCAAGATTTCGCTGATAATACTGAGTTATATTGATGTTTTGATGCATAAGATTATGTACAATAAATCCTTTCTAAAAGATAACTTGAACATTTTGAGTAATTTTTTAAAGGACCACAATTTACAATTAAAACCATCAAAACATTTATTATTTTATTTGGTAATAAACTTAAGGTACAGTTGATAAAGGACTTACTAATAATATACCTAAATAATTTAAAATTCGATTTAGTTGAAAAGGCAAAAGACTAGGCTTATGATTAGACAATCAGCTTATATTAAAATAGCACTTAAAGAAATTATTTAAAAAAACTTACCTACCTTTCTCTTAAAATTTTCTATAATAGACATGCATTAATTTTAAAACTTAGAATTAAGTTGTGTGAATCACTCGTTTTGTCTCATTCTAAATATTGTGATTTTTTGTATGGGGTTTGCCTCAATCATGAGAGTAGGGGCGGTATTTAAAACGTGCAAAATATTTGTGTACGATTTCTTTAGGGAATTAGGTCTCAGCATATACCGAGATTCTACGAAGATATTGCATGAGAAAAGAATAGTTTCTTAAGAACGCGGCAACGTCGTCGAGTGTTTGCTTATTTGTGCAGATGTTTTGCTTCATTTTTTCCAGTAATTATCTTTGAATTAATTCAGGAGAAGTACGTTTTTCAGTCATATTAAAGTTGGATTTTAAGGCACCTTCTGAATTGACTAGGTAGGTGTTTTTTTTTCTAAAATTTTTTCAGCTGTTGCCTGCTTAATTTACTCTAACTGGAATCTCACTTAATTTACTTTAACTGTAATCAGATAATTTTTACTAAAGCCATTATTATTCAAGATGCCAAAAAAGTGTAAAACCTGCAATAAATATTTTGAGAAAAAAGAGTTGGCTCTATGTGAAATGCCACAATGCCAACCTTGTGCATCCCTGACCTCCATAGAGATGAGATCTTCGATCGATTCGATCACTCGATTTGTAAATCTTCTTTCCTGACATTTTTAAGTGGCCCTGCGGAGGCTGAGGTTATGGAGAAACTTTTACAGAACCAATAAGGAACTTGCATATTTTTATTTTATTACATTAATGTATTCTCTTACATATAAAAAGTAAATATTTAAAATATAACGCTTTAAAAATCAATACTTATTTTGTAATAAAGTTCTAAAATTTCGCGGGCAAACGGAGCATTTCAAACGACAGCATTTGGTGCCGTCTACGGTTTGACGTTAGATCATACCAGTATGGCAACGTCGGCATCGATAGTTGATGGCAGTATTGGCAGTTTTGTTTGTTTAAATTTTGTGGTTTAATTTATATGTTTATTTAAAAAAAATGGTGTATTACTAGTAAATTAATATAATTCACATAAACAACCAATAGAATAAAATAAACTCGAGACTGACAATGCTGAAATCGCAAAACGCAGTCAATGTCGTCCATTAACCACTAAAAAGACAAATGTCATCTGGCTGACGGCTTGACGAATTACGCCTGTTGTTGAACTTGCACCGGTGCCAGATTTCGCGTATACGTATGACGTCAAGTCCCGTTTTTGGTCGGGTGACGTAATTTGAATTTTGAGGCTTTTTTAATTGCCTTTTGTCGGCCGGGGAGGCAATAAAATTGAATTTTTTTAGATATATGTTTAAATACCACGTGGTCTTATAATCTTTGGAATTTTTTTCGAATTTAAAAATGTATGCAAGTTCCCTATTTTCTTTACACTTTAAACAACATTTACAATCTTTACTTTAAGCCGACTTGGCTAAACAAAAAGATTATCGTTACATCATAGTTCAGTCGGCTTTTGACAGAATATCTCTGTCACTGAAAATGTAATAACATTTTCAAAAAAACATCAGGGAATTCAATCATTTGGTACCATTGAAATACCTGAAATCGAATCATCTTTACACAAAATAAGAAACAAAAAAGCATGATGATACTCCTATTTATGCACTGACGATATTGCTATTTATGCACTAACTGCTATCTGGGATAACATCAAATATCCGCTTTCATATATTTTTAACCTGTCCATTAGCACTGGCATATTCTCAGATGCGTTACAACATGGTGATAAAATACCATTGTTAAAAAAGGGCAACCCAGACTCTGTTGAAAATTAAAGGGCAATAACAGCTCCAACATCTTTCGCTAAAATCTTCGAAAGGATTTTCACTGATCGCCTGGAGTCTTTTCTAACTAGGGAGGGTTTAGTGAGCCCTGCTCAACATGGCTTGCGTAAGAAATTTTCTACAAACACTGCTGCCTTTGATCTACTGAAACCTATTTATAAGGGCTTTGTATCCAATCAGTACACAACAGCTCCCTTTTTTGACCTTAAAAAAGCCTTTGATTGCGTCGATACGTCACTTCTACTTTAAAAAATAAAACGTTCTTGGAATTCGTGGTAATATTAAAAAGTGGCTAAACTCTTTCCTTTTGGATCGCGCTATTAGAGCCAAAATACAAAACTGTTTATCGGATAGACTCCCTATTACATGTGGTGTTCCCCAAGGGAGTGTGTTATCACCATTACTGTTCGCTTTGTTTATAAATGACCTAGAAGAATGTCTATCTATAGACAATAATTCTGCAAAACTTACTATAATACTATATGCAGATGATACGACAGTTGTTTTAACGACCGGTTCTCTGGAATAACTTTCAGCATTGGCAAATCAAATTCTGCATTCATTTTCGGTATAGTGCAGAAGTAACCATCTACAAGATGGTTGTCAATGTCAATTAAACTCACTACATGCTATTTTATAAAAAGAGGCAAGTCTCTAATTTCAATCTAAAACTAAATAACAATATTATCCAAAGAGTTCGACAATGCAAATGAGCTTTTCTTAGATTCTCGACTAAGAGAGTCCGTACATGTAGATCATGTCGCTGCAAAACCTAATTTAGCATTGTATGTTATCGTAAACTTAAAGAATATTATGGATAAGAAGCACTTATTGAATATCTACTATGCTTTGGCCTTCAGCCATTTAAGTGATCTTATTTTCTCTTGGGGTCAGACAACAGACCTTTAAAGGTTATTTATTCTACAAAAGCGAATTATTCGTAAGATTTACTCACTAAGTCCACTGGAATCATGTAGACGGTCTTTTCAAGAAAATTAAATACTTACGCTTCCTAGCATCTTAATAATGAGTGTCGTAGTATTTGTAAAAAAGCACATAAATAGGTTTCCTATTGCTGCAACAGTCCATGATAAGAACACTAGGCACTCCAATAAAATTTATATTCCTATATATAAAACATCAACTTATAAAAAATGTTCTTTCTGTTTCTCCAGCAATCTATACAACGCACTTGCAGAAATCATTAAGAGCTTACCAAGTATCAGAAAGTTTGGTGCTACCTTCACGAAAAAAATTTCGTGAATATTACAACAAACTTACTTAAAATATACTGTTTTTTATTATATTGTACCTTGTATAACTGACATTGCCAAATGTTTAATTTGTAAATTTATATGGCAACAATCAATAAATAAATAATTAAACCTATTAATGATCCATTTTTTCCCGTCATTATTCGAAAACGTCTATCGTTTCGTAGAGATGTCCAGGAAGTCAACATAAAACGAAACCTGAATCTTACTATGCCACATCATAGAACTGCAATTTTTAAGCGCAGCTTCATTTTCAATGCGGTTCATGATTTTAACTTAATACTGTTAGTTCTCTTTTCAAATATTTTAAAAGCTAAATAAAAAAAGTATTTATTTTGCAAAATTCTAATTAGTAATTTTCATTGCTGAGCAAACTTATACGTCCAAGACTACAATTTATTATTTGTTTATGTAGTATTTGTATTTTTTTATTATCCTGAGATGCTGTTTGTGTCATTTTTATCCAATAAATTTCGTTTTGTTCTGCTAGACTGCGCTAGACTCTGGTACTTTAAGGTTGACCATTATGAAACTTCATTTGTATGTATCATTACAATAAAAGCGTTATTTAATTATTTAAATGTACTTTTTATAAACAATGCAATTGTTGAACAACACGTATGATATGACGGACTCCTTAAAGACATTAAAAAAATGTCAATAATGTTTCTCTGGAAATAAAGATTTAATGACATTAGTAAGTTAAAGTGAAGTTGTAAAATATCAAAAACTACATCGGACGAGAGACATCTAAAATAACTTTTATCTAGTTATAAACTTTATAGCTTTATTTTATGGACTTCGAGGAGAGAAACTTCATCATACTAAGTATATCATTTTACCATTTTCGGTTTTAAAGTTTTGAAGTATCTTTGAATAATAATCGCCTTTAATACAAAAGAAGTTAAAATCAATGAAGTAATTCAACATTATCTTTTTCCCGTAAAAATGTAACCATAGATATTTAAAACATAATGGTGTGTTTTTTTATCTACTTACTTGATAGCCTTGTGTAACGTTTTTTTGCTTTGGAAGAAAAGGGGTTTGATATTTTACCTTCGAAGATACAAATGTATAATTACGAAAACGATTAGGCTCCATAAATATTTATTTGTGATATGTAATTCCAGTAATGAAAATAAATTATCGATTTGATTATAAATTAATGAAGAAAACGTGATCTATTTCATTTAGTAATTACTTCCCAAGATGCCTGTTATTTGGATATGGATAACAAGTAATTGATTATGATTGAAAGGATAACATAAATAAGTTGTCTACTACAATTATGGATAATATCACGCCTTCTGACAGATTCCAATGATATTTAGAAGTTATGTACATGGTATTTATTTATATTTCGACACCTATCTAAACTACAGCTTAAACTATAAAAGATACATAAAAACATTAAATACAAAAGTTGTAGGATTTTTCTTATGTTATATGTACCGAGTTAGAACCTTAATTAAGAATAACAAAAAAATAACGCAAATAAACAACTGTCAAAATTCAAATAATTTACCAGTTGTTAATTATTGGATACCGAAATTTCGTGTTGGTAAGAAAAAAATATTCGATAAATTTAGCACCTTTAAAGAACATAGTACTAAATTTATTTATAATTTGGCAATAAGAAAACGGAACATAGAAGAAAACATATTCTTATGTTTTCTTCTATTTACTTGTGAATATCAAACATTGGAAAACATATGAAATGATGTTCAAAACAGATTGTTTTATAGTCAGGAGGTATGAGGACAACATTTTAAAACTTGCTGAGATAAAGGTTAGTTAGAATAAGGTCATTTTAAGCATAACTTAAGATAAACATTGTTTAAGGTTTAGTTATTTTTATTATTTTGTGACAATTATTAATTTTAAAAAAATATTTGCTTTTATCTTTTATGTAGATAAAATTAAAAAAATTTTTATAGTTATATAGTTAACAATAGGCGAGGTTATCCCCTATGTTATGTAGTGTTTCACTTGTTATAAATCCAACTTTGGTTAGTTTTTCTATACCAAATAACATACTCTTAGCTCCATTAACACATACCTTTGTAGTCTTTATAGTTTGTCCTGTGGAAGAGTAAAACAGTATACTCGAAAGCTTGACTATACAAAAAAAGGGTTTTTTCATTTTACCATAAGTCAACCTTTATAAGCTCGAGTTCAAGATATATATCTTAATTCCTAAGTATTTTATGTATTTAACTCTAGTAACTCGGTCAGTGCAATTTATACATCCCCGAGCATTTTTACATGTATGTAGTGTAACGGCATTGAGGCTGGGGTAGAAAGTTTTATTTAAAGAGAAGGTCATAGACTTGGTCTTATCGATATTTAAAGTTAATAAGTTTGCATTTAGCCAATTAAAAATCGTGTTTAATTCTATTTCAGCATTAAATTTTGCTCGTTCCCATGTATCCCCTGAGAATACTAAAAACCATGTCGTCTGCAAAAGTAATGATTTTACCGAGAATATTTAAATTGAAAATGGTATTAATGCAGATTTAAAATAAAGTTGGTCCCAAAATTGTTCCCTGAGGTATGCCATAACCTAGGTTATTTTCATACCTGCAGTATAACTTCTGTATTGATGTTTTTTGGCGATGATTTTGTAAATAATCGGTAATAAGTGTCTCTGAAATACACTTAATTCCATATCGACCTAGTTTAGATATCAATATTTCATGAGATATTGTGTCAAAGGTCCAGGAACACTAGCAAAGACTTTTCGCCATTGTTGAGTGCTTTATGTACTTTGCTGATCACGGCATACAGTGACGGCAAATTAATTGGAAACGATACCTTAAGAAAATCTGAACCGTTGCTAGTAAGAAATTGGTTTAAGATATTTCGAATACTATAATTATTGTTGCTATTGTTAGGGTGTACTTCTATTATTATCGCATTAAACAAACTTATTAAGTTTAAAAAATAATTTATTCATTACAAAATTCGAAGAACACTACATTTTTAAGCGGCAAACTAATTGGAAACGTTTTTCTGAATCAACAACAAGTACTTCCACTTTAAAATCGAAAATCAATATTTTTTAACAAGAAGACTTATGTTAAAATTGACAGTCGTTACCATAGAGCCTTAGTGGGTTGTTGACTTCCGTTCCTGTCAATAATTTAATGATAATCTTCATTCGAATTTCTGGAAATATGGGTTCGCGAAAAAGTTGTAACGGCAAGTCATTATTAATCTTAATAGGAAAGGCTATTCATATCAAAATATTGCAGACATGGTTTATCGTTCCAAAAAGCGGTGTTTTAATAATGTTCATCATGTTAGGATTCATGGAGTCTCTAGAACTTTTCCTAATAAGCGACGTCCCAGAAAAACAGATCATCGAATTCTTCACATTTCTAAGGCAGACCCACACAACTCAGCAGTTGATATTTGGGAAGAAATTTTCGTTGAAAATCCAAGGGAATTCAGTGTTCGAAGTGTTTGTAATCGTTTGAACGAGGCACAAACTTTTGGCAGGGTACCAAGGAAGAAGCCTCACCTTTCTGAAGTGAATCGAAGGAGCCGTTTGGAATTTGATAGAAATCATCTTCTTTGAAACGTGCAACAATGGAAACAGATACTATGGTCAGATGAATCCAAGGTAAATAAATTTTGTTCTGATGGAACACGTTTTGTTTGGCGTCCATCAAATAAAGAATTTGACCCGCGCTGCCCTATGAAAAGAGTGAAATTTGGTGGTGGTTGTATCATGGTATGGGGCTGCTTCTCTTAGAATGGTGCTGGCCCTCTTTATAGAATAAATGGTACTATGGGTCTGTATGAATATAATAACATTCTGGAAAACGTGATGAAATAATATGCAGAAGAAAATTTATCAGTACTTTGGAAATTCCAACAATGGTAATGATCCAAAGTACTCTGCTAGGAGGGTGACTGTCTGGCTTCAAGATAATCATGTGGATGTTTTACAATGGCCATCTTGTAGTCCAGATCTTAACCCAATAGAAAATCTTTGGATGATATTTAAGAGGAAATTAGGTTCAAGAACTTTCCAAAATTTTGACGAAGTATTCGAGAGTATGAGAGAAGCTTGGACCAGTATTCTACTAGAGACTTGTAGATGTCTAATACTAATAATAGTTCATGCCTAGGAGGTGTTTAAAAGTAATTGAAGCCAATAGAAATCCAACTAAATACTAGGTACTCGATTGAGACAAAAACTTATAAGTTGTTAGAAAATGTTGATTCAGAAATACGTTTCCAATTAGTTTGCCTCTTAAAAATGCAGTGTTCTTCGAATTTTTTAGTGAATACATATTTTTTAAACTTAATAAGGTTATTTATTGCGATAATAATAGATATACACCCTAACAATAGCAACAATGATTATAATATTCGAAATATCTTAAACCAATTTCTTACTAGCAACGGTTCAGATTTTCTTACGGTATCGTTTCCAATTAGTTTGCGGTCACTATATATGGAATCAGTAGTTGATACTCCCTTTTTGAGACCATATTGATGTTTAGATATTATATTATATTTATTTAAATGATTCAATGCTCTAAGTTTTATATATTTTTCGAAAATGTTTGCAAAATTGTTTACTATTGATTTTTTTAATAAATTATGAAACATCCCTCCTTCTACATCAGATTTATAATATGCACTAATGGTTTTACGATAAATTGTGATAATTTTATTGTTTCAGTATTAATATTGTCAGGACCCACACAATTGTTTTCAACCCCTTTATGTTGCCCTTTACTTCGTTTTCTGTTACTGGTGACAAAAATATTGATTCTTTAAGGTTAAATTGTTTGTAATATTATTTGTTGTATTGTTTAGGTTCGCTATATACTATAGCGCCATCTATATTTTTTATTTGATTTATTCCTATATTTGATATAAGAGAATTCGTAGAATCATTTATTATTTGCCAATTTTTCTTTAGGGTTTTGTTGTTTATAAAAATTATTTTTAGTTAACTAATAAACGCTTTTTTAGTTTATTTCAAGTCTCTATTGAATTTAATACCGTGTCATTTATTCATGGCGTTTCAATCTTTGAATTTGCTTTCGAAATATATATTTTTGTGTTTTTATTTATCAAACAAATATATTTATTAAAAAATAAATTAAAAGAAGTATTTACATTTGCTGCGCTTAGTACATCAGCCCAATTTTCTATTCTTTTAGAAAAGAATAGTAAATGATATTTTTATATATAATAAATTGATTATTTTTTTGTAGGTACTGTTTTATAAATCTTATATTTACGATTGTAGATTTTTATAAACGTCCTTTAATATTACGATTTTTGAATTCTAGATATAATTCTCTTTATAACGACGTTTTATAACGAAATGTTTGCTTTCAAGATGGCGCACATAACGTACTTTTTCTCTTAACCAATGTGAGCTATAATTGACGGGCCAAATCAATATTTCTGCTCAATAGGCCGTGGATATAACCAAATGGTGTATTTTAAGCCTGCGGCAAGTTCCATTCGTACTTTTTTAAGTACACAGGATAAATAAATTTTGATTTTGATAAAAATAAATTTAGTTTTTCTTAAGTTTTGTAAACTGATGGCATTTTTTTCAAGATCTAAATCTAGGCACCTATCGCTTCCCAATGACGTATGACAAGTGGATATTTAAAGTATTAGATTTAATTAAAAATAAATTGGTATAAAGGAATTATAAATCATAAAGATAATTTATGAACATGCCATCATTTATTAACAAATAAACTATCAAACAATATTCAAAATATTAAATTATATTAAAGCAGGAAGTTTTCAAAATGGCGTCCGTGCATTTCATTACATTTATGTATAAAAGAAACCGTTTTTTTGCATAACCCTATTTAATATTACTGGAGTAACTAATAGGAAAGCATTACGAGAATTAAAAATGCCATTGTTTGTAAAATGCGCTTCATCGGTAAATAATATCCTGCGATTCAAATCAATGTTGTCTAGTAGTGGGCAGTAATTCAACCTTCACTTATACAAATACCTATGAATTTTAAATTTGTAACGTTTTATGACCTACTTGATTATTGAATGTATGCGCTTATTGCATATTGAAATTTAAATGTGGGAGTTCCCATTAAAAAAAATGGAAATACTTGAATTTTCCTAATTATATTAAAAATTGAAATTAAGTTATTTTTTAAATGTATCTTATCGCAAATAGGAAAGACGGTGTACTGAGCAAAAATATTTATTTGGTACGTGAATTATGACTCCCACATGTTAAACGATATAGGAACAAAAAGAGTTCAAGAGGAAACCTTCAATCAACGCTACTAGAGAACTGGCGTTGTAGCTTAGTATTAGTAAAGAAACTGTGCGAAGTATATTAAGAATACTTTTATGTTACAAATTTGAAATTTATCAGCATTTGTAGGAAAATGACGGTCATCGAAGGTTTGAATTACTGCAATTGGTTTTTAGAAAACATTGACTTAAATCCCAGGATATTTTTTACGGACGAAACGCGTTTTACAAACAACCGGCACAATATACATTATTGGTCTACCGTCAATGAACGAAATAGTAAACGAAATTGAAGCTCTACCTTTAGAATTTTGAGAGGGTTTATATTTTCATCAATGTGAGGCTCCATCCCACAATATATAAATTGTACAAAATTATGCCAACGCAAGGTTTATTAACCGCGCAATTTCAACTCTTGGGCAACTCATCAGATCTAACCCCTATGGACTACTTTCTGTGGGGTTATATCAAGGACCAAATCTATATTTCACATACCGCAACATTAGAAGACATACAATTCGCAATGCTAACTCCAGTAATAATAAACAGGGTTATGCAAAAAATGATTACATTCATACATGTACTGAAATTCAGGGACGACATTTTGAAAACTTCCTACCTTAATATTTTGAATCTTGTTTGATAATTTATTTGTTAATAAACTGAATTATCTTTATAATTTATAATTCCGTTTTACCATTTTTTTAAATTCATTCTAATAAATTTAAATATCAATTTGTCATACGTCATTGGGAGGCGATAGGTGCTTCAATTTACAAAACTTAAGAAAAACTAAATTTATTTTTATCAAGTATATTAAAAAAAATTAGGTTATTACTTCCCTCGTAAAAGGGAAGTATTGTAATCGTGAAAAAATCACTCTCCGAGATTTTTTCAGATCTTCACGTTTCAGGGTCCCTAGATGACGAAAAACATGTTTTCTCAAAAATTAAGGGTCATATGGGGATGACCTGGTAATATTTTGGTAAAAATACAATATGGCGAAACAAAATGGCGGCTTAGTGAAATGTTAAAAAAATTATTATTAAAAAAATCCTCATCCAATTTAACTCAAATTTTGCAAAAACATCAAGTATTATGTTGGAATCAACTAATTTCGGTACGAATCGAAGATGGAGGAACAAAATGGCGGCTTAATAAAATATTTAAAAATTCAGCCTGAAAAAACTGCTTAATGGTTTGATTTCAAATTGTGTACCATAACTAATTGTGGTAAAAGAATCAACCAGTAAAATAGTGGTACTAATTCAAGATGGCCGAACAAAATGGCGGCCAAATAAAATACTTGTAATCGTGAAAAAGTTACCCTCTCATTTTTACACATCTTTACGTTTTAGCGTCTCTAGATGCCAAAATATATGTTTTATGAACTCCGTCGGTTCGTCTGTCGGTCTTTCTGTCTGTCAGTTCGAGGCATAGCTTAAAGTCTACTTTAGACTATTCCTAGGATCCGGTAAAAAAACCATTTTTTTTTTAGTGTCGACGTTTCGCAACTTTATTGTTGCATTCCCAGGACACATATATAGATTTTATATCCTGCATGAAACCCATATTATCAGTCTTTACCTACTCCGTTGCAGATATTTCCCACATATTAAGTTTCTAAATGGTTTTCGGTAACGATCTTTTTGTTCTTAGGTTGGTGTATTTTTTGGGGTTAGGAAATATCTGCAGACCAACGGAGTAGGTAAAAACTGATAATATGGGTTTTATGTAGGCTATTAAATCTGTGTCCTGAGGATGCAACTATAAAGTTCCGAAACGTAAACATTAAAAAAAAGGCTTTTGTTTTATTACTGGATCCTAATACCAAATAATACACCACTTTAACATAACAATAAGAGGATCGATAACGAAAACCAGTTAGAAACTTAATATCTGGGAAGTATCTGCGGACCAGCGGAGTAGGTAAAGACTGACAATATAGGTTTCAATTTCAGGTGGCGAAACAAAATGGCGGCCAAATAATTTTTTTAAAAAATCAATGTAAAAAAATCTTGTTCAATTGATTTTGCAGAAAAATTAGATGTGAAAATGGCATAAACTGGTACGATGTAATATGACGTAGCAAGATGGCGGTTTGTTTCAATGTAAAAACTACTTATTAAATTTATTTTATTATGCCCAAAAGTCAAGTGTGGCATAGGTACAAAGAAAATGGTAAAATATTGGTAGGAATCCAATGTGTTGGAATAAACAGAAATGAAAAGACAGTATGCGTAACACATATATACTGTGACTATGTATTGAACTAAATTGGGTCACACTTCATTATTCCTAACAAATGAAAAAAAATCATAACGAGGGAAGTTCCGGGTAAAGAAACTTACCGATTTTTTTTCAGTGTATTTAAAAAATCACGAATGGCGCTAGCCGCAGGCTTAAAATACACCATTTGTTCGCATCCACGGCCTATTATAAGCAGGTGTCAAAATATAAATGAAAAATGTAAAGTAGACAAAACAACACTAAAACGCATGGCTATCTAGATAGAAAGCTTGCTACTTTGACGCTTTGCACTTGAAAAATCGAGGACTTGCTTGCTAAGCAAAAAGGAAATGTTTACTATTTCGAATACCGGACGAAGTGTACATTCCTTGTTCTTTTCCCTTAGCGCAGACAAATCTTATTTTTTCCCCATCCAGTGGTTTTCATTTTTTAATAATTTGAGAACTATCTACTTGTCTCCTCCTATATTTTACCCGTTGATAAACACCGTTATTTTCTATCAATCCGCACTAACAGCTTACATTTACATTTTGAAAAATTTGTTGTTTTTCCCCATACCATTCAATTATTATAATTAATTACAATTACGCTCGCGCCCAAAGAAAAAACCGGACAAAAAATAGCAGTTAAGTTTAATCTACAGTAATATTTTCAATTATGGACCAATTTGAATGAAATTTTTGATAAATTGTAGATGCATACTTTGCGTCTCCTTGTATAAATCCACGCTTCTTAAAATTTTCTGGAACTCGCAATTCAAGGAGTATTCTCAGCGTTAAAAAAGTTACTGTAGATTAAACTCGACTATTTTGTTTGTCTGGAGTTGTTGGTCGGGAATGTATTATTATTAATAATGTTATACGACAATACAACAAATGAAAATTCTAAATATCTGTGCAATAATATATTATTACGGGAATAACAAAGCGAGAGTGCACTTAATTTAAAGTTATAAAATACCACAAATCGATTTAGAGAAAGCAATCCGACACAACTTTTATCCCGTTATAAAGTTTGGAGGTTTAATTTTATAGGTTACTGGAGAGAAACTTCATCATACTAAGTACATTATTTTGCAGTTTCCGTTTTAAAGTCTTACACTAACTTGTTTTATAGGCTATTGAACTGAGTATCATTTTATATGTATAACAAATTAAACCGTAAGCTCTCATACAGTTTGCTTATAGTGAAATCAATATGAATATAACTTAATTTGAACTTATTATGATAATTGACTAAGCAGGAAAAATGTTTTCTGTTTCTGGTAAATCGTTTGTTCTAAATGGCAATTATACAGAGTGGACATAAAGTGTATCACACCTACTGCGACTTTTAAATTGTTGGCGATATATCACTTCAACATCTGAATCGTTAACATTTGAGCAACTTTTCTATTTTTGCGAATTGTTCTTTTTATATGGAGAAAAGGCACGATTTGCTCCTTTAATAATGGTCGCCGTTGATAGATGGGATAAAACCTTAATTTGTGGGACGTAAAACCTTACACTTAGTATTCTGTTCCTTATATTATATAATTCAATATATTTATATAGGGTGTTCACACATTTGACTCATACCGCCACTGCTCTGAAGTCACAATAGTGGGGAGTATTGACGAATTTTTGCAGTTTATACCTTGCGGTTTCGGTTTCTAGTCATCATAAATTAAAGAATGGAGCATCGTGCGTTTTTTTGTTGAGAGATATACAAAATAAAGGAATGTTTCATTGGGAGGCAAAGAGTGTTACGGGTTCTCCTTCGCACTTGATTCACATGTTGCTGTCAGGAGTTGTGTTTTTCTCTCACGATATACCTCAAGGGCAAGTAGTTCGAGAGGGCGTAACTGAAAGGGTTGGCTCATATGTCAATTTTTATTTCTCTCTTCCTACGGGGTTATCTTACATCTCTTCGCTAATATTTTTCTACAGATCGATAAGAGGAGTTAGGATCTATTACTCACCTAAAGCGTGACATGCTGCGTCACTTCGTTAAGGCTCTAATGGCAAAAACTATATCAGGAAAAATGCGGCCGATCGTCGCCAAACTTTTTTTAAACTGCCTATGACACCGCCTTGCCTCAGTTCCTGTCCGAAATCAAAATTTTGACAAATTACGGTTGACAGGTGATTTTTGAAAATAGGTTACATTATCCGTTGACATGTGATACGTGATTAGTTAGCGCTCCGAGCAGCCGCGCGCGCCTTATATCTGAACTTCGAGCGATTGTTGACTGTTTCATTAAACTGAGGTCTGACTGCATTTTTCTTTAATTGTATATACTACAGTAATTAAGTGGTAAACAAAATTTTCAGTCATTACAAAACTCTTGTAACGATATCATTTTCGCGGCAACTTATGCAACGTGCTGACTCGCCGCGTTCCATAATCTATGCTAGAATAAAAAACAAGGAACGTGGTCAGGCCGCATAGTTGAGCGAGTGAGCACCTCGGATAATTTGTTTCGATAATGATGTCGTTAAAGAGTTTTGTAATTGTTGAAAATTGGATTACTTGTTAATTATTATATATAACTAAAGAAAAAAAAGAGTTAGACCTCAATTTAATGGAACAGACGAAATAAGCAGTCTCTGGAAGTGTAGATACAAAGAGCGCGCGGCTGCTCGAAGCTCTTTTGGTTCCACCATTACTGATGCCGCGAGATGAGACGAGAGAAAACCTTCTCTCGTCTGGTCTCGTGACACATGAGAAAAATGCCCTCTTGTCTCGCCGAGAATGCCTCTCGCGATATAAAAATTTAAAAAATCTATACCTAATTTGTTACCAGACAATATAATATTAACAATAAAAGTTTGATATTCAATTTTGTAATAAGACGGTAATTTTTAATTATCTTAAATCTAAAAACTAAAAGAAAATGATTCACGAAGAGTAATTGTCAATTCAAAAAATGTTTAATTAGTTTTTAAAGAATATTCAGATTTAAATTTGAAGCATTCCTCAATTTTTTTTTCAACTTACTTGGCCTCTTGCACTTACTGCACCTGAGAACGAACTTTACCATCTCTTATAAAACACCCAACAAACCACTACTTCAGGAACTTTGCCGTTGCTGCAGGGAAGCCACGCATATTGAAAATAAAAGTGGTATTTTTTTCGATTGTATAAAAATTTGTTTCGCGAACGATATGTTCAAACAATATCAATAAAAATGATATCATGAGTGAAATTGCCAAAAAATAGCAACTTTGAATATTACAAGAGAAACATTTTTTCTCGAGTGGTATTTGACATGACTATTTCACGAGAAAAATAACATAAACACCAAAATATTTAAGAAATCATAGTTCTTGGGGTTAGACCGTGTCAAATTGGAATTACTATCCGACGTTACGCCTTCAATTTCACGAGACATCTTCAGAGATCTCTACTCCATAAGACCTTAACATTGAATGAGCTCGAAGAGGTTCAAGCGATCCGTGACCTTGTGTTAAGACGGATTTCCACGTGTGATGTAGACTGTAAAGCATGTCTCTAATAAAATTTTTTGTATGTTTAAATATTTTAATAGATTCTCTTATTTCTGCGTTTATAAAATCCTGGAACCGATACTAGAACCTTGGTTTCCTTTACATTTATAATATGGCCAGTGTTATGCGGGTGTTCAGCTACAGCAGATTGAACATTTTGTTTCTTTTTAATACATCGTTCATGTTCCTTAAGTCTAGTTGATATTGAGCGTCCTGTTTCTCCCACATACACTTCCCCACAGGGCAAAGAATTATATATACTCCTTCTGTTTGGAAAAGTACAATATCTTTCGGGGGTCGCAAGCGTTGTCCAATCTTCTTATGTGTATTGAAGATTGTACGTATGTTGGACCGTCGAAGTAATCGTCTTATTTTGTCTGTAGTGCTATGTATGCAGGGGAACACTATTTGTGGCTCTTTGTCATTCTCCTTTGGCGGAGTTGGATTACTATATCTTTTAATTGAACGCGTAATATCTTCAGTGCAATAGCTATTCCCTCTGAGAGCTTCGGTCTAAGTATCTATTTGTGTGCGTTCGGTTTTCCATACACAGAATGTTCTAATGTACCATTTTCCGTCTTTTGAACACATACATCTAGAAAGGGAACTTGATATTATGATGTTGTTGATTAAGGTGTTCCAGAAATATAAGGAGATTAGCCTGTCCATGAGTCCAAATAACAAAAATATCATCTACGTATCTGAAGCAGTATTTTGGTTTTAGTGGAGCGGATGTTAGAGCAATATCCTCAAAGGCTTCCATAAAGATATTCGCTACCACAGGTGATAGAGGAGATCCAATAGCTGCCACTGAAGTTTGTTCATAAAAAGTTCCTTGAAGAATGAAATAAGTAGATGTAAGAAAAGCTTCCACTAGGTATATTAAGTTCTTATGATCCAGTATGTCTGATATAATGAAAATTGAGTCGCTGACAGGAACATTTGTGTATAGTGATTCTACATCGAAATTGACCAAAATATCTTCGGGATCCACGAAATATGAACAGAATCTGTTTTTCCAGTAAATGGATTTAGAAAATTTGAAAGGTATTTGCCTAGTTTGTATGTGGGCGAGTCTATTGCACTGACGATCGGTCAGTATATTGTCCTTGTCTATTTTCGGAAGGCCGTAGAACCTAGGAATCTTGGAGCTTCTTGGTTTTAATGATTTCTTCTCCGCTGTAGGTAGACTGGATGCGTTAATCAGATTGGTAAAGCGTCTTTCTATTTTACTTGTGGGGTCTGCCAGCATAACCTTATATGTATTGTTGTCCAAAAGTTGAGTAACCTTTTCCACGTATTCCGTCCTGTCCATGACGACTGTGGCGTTGCCTTTATCTGCTGGAAGTACCAGAATGTTTGAGTCTTCATTGCTGTTTTTTTCGGCTACGCAGATGTTCGACTTCGATGCTTTTGAATTTTTAATGACAAAAACCAAAATACTGGTTCAGATATGTAGATGATACTTTTGTTGTTTGGCCTAAGGCTAATCTCCTCATATTTCTGAAACACCTTAATCAACAACATCATAATATCAAGTTCACGATGGAAATTGACTCTAATAGAATGATACCCTTTCTAGATGTAAGTGTTCAAAGGAAAATGGTACATTAGGACATTCTGTGTATAGAAAACCGACGCATACAAATAGATACTTAAATGCAAATCACCATCCAGCACAAAAGAAATCGGAAAACTCACTATTTCAATTTCTAATTAAGAGCCACCGTTAGGTAGTGTTGTTCTTCCCTACATGCCTACATGGCACTACAGACAAAAAACATTGGACAATGCTTGCGAACCCCGAAATAGTACCTTTCCAAACAGAAGGAATATTGACAATTCCTTGCTCCTTTGGAGAAATGTATGTGGGAGAACAGGACGCTCAATATCAACTAGACTTAAGGAACATGAACAATGTATTAAAAAGAAACAAATTTCAATCTGCTGTAGGTGAACACCAGCATAACACTGGCCCTATTATAAATATAAAGAAAACCAAGGTTCTAGCATCCGTTCCAGGATTTTATAAACGAAAAATTTGAGAATCTATTGAAATGTTTATGTTACGGTCTACATCACACGTGGAAACCGATCTTAACAAGTCAGGTATAAAAGCCCGCCTGAATCTCGAGCTCATTCGGTGTTCATGTCTCGTGGAGTAAAGATCCTTACAATGCCTCGTGCAATCGAAGGCGAAACGTCGGATAGCAAATCCAATTTGACATGGGCTACTCCCAAGAACCATGATTTCTTAATTGACCAAAGTCGTGAAAGCTCGTTCTATGTTACCAAAATACTTATTCAATAATTTTTATATTGTTATGGAAATAAATATGAAAATACCTAGCTCAACAAAGTTTTGTCGCTGTAATCACATCGTGTTTATTTTTGTCCTTTTGGAATGTCGTTTTACCGGTAGAAAACATCTCGTAGTCAAGGAATTTGGGTAGATAGTACTCTAGTGAAATAGTACGTAACAAAAATCTATTTTGTGCCTGTAATCAGCGGAGCAACGTAATTCTCATAAGAACATCATTAATTGCATAATTTTAATATTTTTACGTTGCCAGAACCACACCTAATAAAAATAAATCAAAACAGATTCTTATGTAGTGTCGCTTTTGATGTTGTAATTTTCAATCTTCTACGTATAGAAAAATCTCCGTTCGGACCGACATATACAACAGACGTACATAAAAAATTCTATGCTATGAATGTAACTATACAACGATCCTTAATTTTTTTTTCCTAAAACTTACAATAAAAAAGTTAGTTTACAGAAAGTATTGCTTGAAAAATAATGCAAAATGACAATAAAAAAGTTACTCAAGTGAATTATCTTACCTGCTAAACTTTTTTCAAAAAATGGTTTTTGATTTTGAAATAGTTGGGGTAAATGTTCTGATATTAAATAAAATAAGAAATCATTGGCGTAGTTACTTGATATTTTGTTCGATAATATATTTTTAATTAATTCGAAAAACTGCGAAATAAGCCAAATTTATTTTATTTTTTTGTAAACAAAATAATTTCTGTCTAATATACAGGATAGCCCTAAAGTAATGAGGCAGCCCCCGGATACGAAAAAAGTATTCAGAAAACGGTAAAACATGTGAAACTTCTTTTATTTTTTTTTATATATTATATTTTTTATACAAAAAAAGTTATTTTTTCAACTATACAGGGTAGCCATCGAAGAATGAAACCACCACCTGAAAATGACAAGGAAACTCAAAAGCATTTAGCATGCCTTAGAAAACAGTGAAACACGTCAAATTTGTTCTATTATTTTGTATTTAAAAACATTTTATTCCAGTTATACAGGCACATAAAATACGTCCCTGAAACTGAAATCAAAAATATTTTAAGAGCGTTTAGATTTTGTTAAGAAACGGTTAAACACGTATTTTTTTTATTTTTATCTATATAAACACATTTTTTATTATTCAGGATTGCTCTAAAAATATAAAGCACCCTCCAAAAGACAAAACGTTTTTTTAAAGCAGTTAGTATTTGTATATAAAACATTTTTTCCAGTATACGGAGTAGCCCTGGGGCAAACAAGACTCCCTTAAGAAATGCAAATATTTTTTTTACTTCCATTACGCTTAGCTTTTTAAAAAACTGTAAAACAGGGCAAATCTATTTTTTTTGCATACATAAGAGATTTTTTTTCTTTATAAAAGGTTAATTTATGGGGATAAAAAGCTCTTTAAAAAGAAATTTGAAATTTTAGATTTAGTATTATGTTTGCCAAAACACATTTTTTGGACCCATTTCTGTTTTCACCAGCAAAATAAGAACAACCGATAGCATTTAAATTTTGTATATAGCTATAAATTAAAAAAAAAACAGTTTTCTGTCACTTTTCTCTCGTCTCGCAGGCATCACTATCCACCATCCATGGGACGTTCTTATCCCGATATCTCTGACGGCAGTCATTTTTCGCCGACGTGGGCATTATTTAGGTCTGCGCAAGTGCTAACTAATCACGTGTCACATGCCATCTGGCAATGTCTAAAATCACCTGTCAAATGTCATTTGTCAAAACTGTCATTTTTGGGCAGGAGATGATGTAAGATGCAAGTAATAAGAATAAAAAAACTATTTTTAAAAAACAATTATTTATTTTAAAATAATTATTGCGACTTAAGCATTGAATATGGAATATAAGAAGTACAAGTTTACTATACGAAGTCTATGCCAGAACTCGGCGTTGCTTCTCACGCTCTTCGAGTATATCTGGAAAACTGCTGATCTTGCATTGGCGTGTCAGCTTGGTTCCTATGAGAAAGTCATTGAAAGGACACACATAACTCCTCCATCCCTAGAATGAACTCGAGGGTGGAACCACTTGAACTTCATCAACAGGTCCATTTTTCTTTCTTTTTAATATCTTGATTACTGTTTCTTTCTTCCTAAATAGAAATCATAAAACAATAATAATTACAAGCCAAAAAGATCACTCATTATAATAAGAATTAATTTTGGAAAATTCTAAGGGTTCTTCTCGCTCTGCTTGCGTTTGAAGTTCTTGGAGCCTGTCTAGTGATATCTTCTCTAATGTAATCTTCTTAACTTGAAGTATTGGCATATTATTTACTTTAATGTCTTTTAAAGTTACAGGGTGACCCTAAAAAATATCTTTTTCATTTTTATAAGTATAAATATTAGTTTTTAAATAACACTTAGGTGACACAATAAAAAGGAATGTCCCTTTTAGTAATACGACTTAGTTTTCGACACAATTGGTTTGAATTTTCTGTTCTTCGGGAAAGACGACTCCAATGTAGTGGTTTCTTCCACTATTGATTTCGTAACACAGTTTTCTGTCACTTTTCTCTCGTCTCGCAGGCATCACTATCCACCATCCATGGGACGTTCTTATCCCGATATCTCTGACGGCAGTCATTTTTCGCCGACGTGGGCATTATTTAGGTCTGCGCAAGTGCTAACTAATCACGTGTCACATGCCATCTGGCAATGTCTAAAATCACCTGTCAAATGTCATTTGTCAAAACTGTCATTTTTGGGCAGGAGATGATGTAAGATGCAAGTAATAAGAATAAAAAAACTATTTTTAAAAAACAATTATTTATTTTAAAATAATTATTGCGACTTAAGCATTGAATATGGAATATAAGAAGTACAAGTTTACTATACGAAGTCTATGCCAGAACTCGGCGTTGCTTCTCACGCTCTTCGAGTATATCTGGAAAACTGCTGATCTTGCATTGGCGTGTCAGCTTGGTTCCTATGAGAAAGTCATTGAAAGGACACACATAACTCCTCCATCCCTAGAATGAACTCGAGGGTGGAACCACTTGAACTTCATCAACAGGTCCATTTTTCTTTCTTTTTAATATCTTGATTACTGTTTCTTTCTTCCTAAATAGAAATCATAAAACAATAATAATTACAAGCCAAAAAGATCACTCATTATAATAAGAATTAATTTTGGAAAATTCTAAGGGTTCTTCTCGCTCTGCTTGCGTTTGAAGTTCTTGGAGCCTGTCTAGTGATAACTTCTCTAATGTAATCTTCTTAACTTGAAGTATTGGCATATTATTTACTTTAATGTCTTTTAAAGTTACAGGGTGACCCTAAAAAATATCTTTTTCATTTTTATAAGTATAAATATTAGTTTTTAAATAACACTTAGGTGACACAATAAAAAGGAATGTCCCTTTTAGTAATACGACTTAGTTTTCGACACAATTGGTTTGAATTTTCTGTTCTTCGGGAAAGACGACTCCAATGTAGTGGTTTCTTCCACTATTGATTTCGTAACATGAACAGGAACTTGCTGGCATTCGTTTGATCTATTCTGTAGGGACAGCAATGACGTAACGTAATCAGGATTTTCATGTGTAGCTAGTAGGCGATTGTTCTTGCATAAGTAATTTGGGTTGAGGTCAAGGCACTCTTCATTTTGGTACTGGTACTGGTCCGTGTTTAGGACAAGGTTTCTACTACACTATAATATTTATAATACTCTTTTTCATTAAATAATAACTGTACATATTTATGTGATTTTTCAAGTTGTCTTACTATAACTTTTAGTTCATGAGGAGTTATAATGTTACGATGTAGTACCTATTTTAAGATTAGCAAAACTTATTGCATTTTCTATATCATTAATAAAGTTCAATAATGAGTCTAAATTGATTTTTATTTGATCTATTATTTCGCGAATTTCTAGATAACGCACGTAATTAGATTTTGTTTGTTTTAGGTCTTCAGTTATTTCATTTATTTTGTTTTCAATCAATACTTAATTATCTAATAGATAATAATAAACAATAAATATAAGATATAGATATAAATTGTATTTATATTTTTCATTAAATTAGAGGTTAAGACATTTTCTTATTAACCTCTTGAATAATCTTATTTTGATTGTTTTTGAAGTTCTACAATGTTATTATGTATTTCTTTCGCGTCATCTTGATCCATATTGCCTGTGATCAACTTAACAGGCGAACCTAGAGGATTAAGTAAACCTCGTTTATATCTTTTATTAGGTAAAAGAGAATTCATTTTTTGTGTTACTACATTTATTTCATAGTTTAAATGCTTATACGCTTCGTATAAAGGTATTTGATGCGTATTAGAAGAACTATTTATTATTACTGCTAATTTTTGGTAATTTAGGTTAATTGAGTTTACTTTGTTTTCGAGAGAAATTAAATCTATATAATGTATAAATGTATGAGAAGCAATTTTTATTTTTGTGTTGCCTAATTTAAACGGTAGGATACCGGGATTGGTATTAAGGTTCTGCACTTGAACCTTCTGTGCCTTCATCAGGTGAAGTAGTGTCGTCAACCTGTAAAAGGTTTTTATCCGTTAATTTTCGGGGCTTTTTAAATATTTGTTTATGATTGAGTATTTTGCGTAGTTTTTACTGTTAAATCATTACTTTGTAATATATGTCCAGGTTTATATAGGGAATTTGTTTTTATTTGTCGATCGGGTAATTTCCGATAACCAATAGATCCGGGTTCAATAACAGGGGGATCATTTCTTTTCTCATTCGCTTTTGCAATAACATTTGTTTTATGTTGCGATATTTTTTCGTGAATATTATTATATAGTTTATACATTATTTCTTTGGCTTCATTTAGTTGGTGATTAATTAGTTGGGTATCGTCATCAATATCGATTGGTTCTTTTAATTCCAAAAATTAAGTCGATTTGTTTTTGTTTCGTTACCGAATGTATGGAATTATTATATCCAAGAATGGCAAAATTTAATTATTCAAATTGGTTTAAATTCGGTTTTGTTAAGGTTAATGTTCGCATGTGCTCTAAGATTGTCGAGTGAAATCTTTCGACTATAGAATTGCTGTTCGGATTTAAAGGTAAAGTGTAATGCCAGTTAATTTTATAAAGTTTGGCAAATTCCTTTATTATATTCTGATTAAATTCAGTGCCATTATCAGATACGATACTTTCGGGTATTTTATAATTTGAAACAAATTGAATGAGCGATTGATAGACATGTATGGCAGGTAAACTCGGTAAAATAAATGCTTGACCGAATCGTGAAAAGCTATCACAAATAATTAGAGCTACTGTATTACAAAATTTAAAAGTGTCAACATAAACTGTTTCAAATGGTTTTTTAGGCGTGGGAGTTAATTGCAATTTTATTAAAGGCGGGTGACGCTCATATTTTGCTTGTTGACATATGGTACAATTATTTACATATTTTCTGACGTCGTCATTTAATCTGGGCTAATAATACCTGATTTTTAATTGGTCAATAGTTTCGTGTATACCTCTATGATTAGTTATGCCTTCATGTTAACTTTTTATGAGACTTATTTGTCTTTCTTCTTTTGTTACATCGCAAAGAAGTTTATTAGATTTTAATAGCTTATAGGATGCATGAATAAAAGTTTTTAGGTATAATATTACACATTTGTTTGTAAAAATTTGGTCGTCTTTAAATACGTCGGTTTAAATACTGAATTTTTTTTCATAAGATTATTTTATTATATATATATATATATATATATATATATATATATATATATACCATCTAGTATATATATATATATACATATATATATATATATATATATATATATATATATATACCATCTAGTTCGATTAGTTGGTTTTTCAAAAACTTTTTTGATTTCTAATCGCGGGTTTTGATTTACTTTAATTATTATTATTTGACATCAAAAGTAGTTAAGAGGTTTTTCTGTAATGTTTATAGTTAATATAGGATCTTCTGCACTTGTATGTACAGTTTCTATGTCATTATTTTCATCAGGATCAATCTGTCCTATTATTGACTGATTGTCTGTCGTGGTTGGATATTTTAAAATAGCTTGTATTTTGTCTGGGTTTGGTTTAACACCTTCAGGCGTAATTATATGGCCTAAGAATGCTACTTCTTTTTATAGAAATTCGGATTTGTCTAGTTGAGTTTTCAAATTACTTTCACTCAATCTTTTAAATATTTGTTTTAAATTATTATTTACAGGAACTTTTGAAGTTTCAATAGTAGTAGGGTCAATACGAGTGTAAAATAGCGATTTTGCATTTGCTTCTTAATGACTTAAAATTATTTCGGCTTTGTGGGTTTTTAATACATATTTTTGTAAATCTAGTTGAACGTTTAAATCTTTTAATGTTTCAAATATTCTATACCAACGAATCTCCATTGAACATAATTTCTCGTTCCCCTCATCCCCAATTATAGAAGCTTTCAATTTCCCACCTTGGATCAGGACGCCTCCAGAAATTAACTTTAGCATGAGTACATTTGACAAATCATCAGACAACCCTAAATTAATTAGAAATTATTTTCAAGATACAATTGAAAACAACTACCCACATCACAAAATAATATATACCGATGGCTCTAAATCCTCAACTTCAGTCGGTTCAGCCTTTTTCTCGGCCAACCTATCTAAAAGCTGTACCCTTGATATTACATGCAGCATTTTCACAGCAGAACTACATGCCATTGAGGAAGCAATCTATATATCTCTAACTCTCCCAATGATAAATGGCTCATAGCTTCTGACTCCAAAAGTGCACTCCAGGCACTTTCCAAATTTCACTCTGAAGATCCGTCAATTATCAACATCCAAAATATGATAATTAAAAACCTCAGACGAAACTCAACCATAGCATTTATTTGGTCCCCAGGCCACATTGGGATTAAGGGGAACGAAACTGCAGACAATCTGGCAAAGTCAGCCTCAGGCAATACCCACCTTCTACCGTTATTTCATAGAGATCTTAATCTGAAGATAAACACCTTTATACATAACCTTAACAACATAGATTGGGAACTTCTAGAGGGGCACAATAAACTCCAAGAAGCTTTCAAAAGTTCTCCAGAAGAACTTATACTGAACAAACTCAGCAGAAAAGATCAATCAGTATACTATCGAATACTAATAGGGCATTTCAGATTAACACATCTATACTTATTAAATAATGACGAACCACCGATATGTCAACACTGCAACACTCCCCTTACAATTAAACACATTTTTATGGAATGCGACGCTCTAACTAATTTGAGGAACACTCATAACATACCAACCGGGAACCTAAATATGATATTGACCCCAGAACCCAAAAACATTAAAAACATACTTATCTTTCTTAAAGAAGCTAAGCTATACAGAGAAATATGAAACAACCAATATTTATAAATAACTAAAGAAATGTTATGCAGCGCTAAATAGCCAATAGATGCTGATGCGCTTTCACACTAAATTCTCTCTCTCTCTCTCTCTCTCTTTTAATGTTTCGTAACCTATAAGACCATCGCAAAAATGGTGAAATTTGAATAGGTAAAATTTCATTTGTTTCTCAGAATTAAACTCATTAAATGCAGGTATTTCCGCACAATAATCTTTTGTAGTAGTTTGAAAAATTTACGAAATTGTAAATAGTTCTTTCTTAATATAGTCACTAAAATAATTTTCGGCTAAATCAGGGTTTAAAAATGATTTCGTTGCTCCAGTATCAATTAATAATTTTAAAGGTGGATTACTAATTTGAATATACGGTAGATCTTTTTTGTCATAAATAGAGTGTATTTCTATGGGATCGTTTTGGGTGGCTCGGTATCGTGAAAATTTTGGTCATTAGTATTTTGAAAATTTGTTTGTATTTGATTTTCAGAGTAACTTTGCTCTGGGTACAAATCATTTTGATTACTAAAATCGGTGAAATTTGAATAATCATTGCAAGAATAATTATTATCAAAATAATTATCGTAATTTCCGTTATCATAAAAATTTGCGTTCGTTGCTTGGTTTTGTATATTATTTCAATCGTAACAGGGTACGTCTATATTATGTAATTGGAATTGATTATTTTGCGGTCTAAAGGACCTATTTGTATTATGAGATATACCATTCATCGGTACTGGTTTTGGTAAGTCTTGAGCAATACGAGAATTAGGGTTCCAAACATTTTATGGATTTCTTGGTGTACCAAATACTTGCTTATTCGTAAAATATTTTTGATTAGGCATAGGCCTTGGCTGTATATTAATAGGGCCGCGAGGAAATGATTGATTTCCATTGTTTTGTGCTACATTATTCTGATTATAATTATTTGGAATATACTGGTAATTAGGTAAAAATGATTAATTCTATTTTGCGAAATAACATTTTTATTTTTATTTACACTAGAATTTTCAAATTGTTGCGGTTTTTGTAGGTATCTAATATTAGTTTCTGAAATAATGTATTGCCCTTCTGCTAAATCTGTTGGTTTCATAGCGCGTATAGTTGAACCAAGAGGTTCTTTTAAACCTGCTAAAAATATTTTTAAAGCAGGTAAATTGTAAAAATCTTTCTTAATTCTACTAGTTGCCTGACATAATGGATCAGTATGTGTATCGATAAAATTGTGTAATGCACTTAGATTAGACATTACTCTTGTGTAATATTGTAAAGGAGATTCATTGGTGATTTGTTTTAATTGATCTAAATCAAACAATAATCCGTTTTCGTCTCTTTGATCGCCAAGATGAGCTATGAGCGCTT
Source organism: Kuschelorhynchus macadamiae (assembly GCA_030620095.1). NCBI lineage: Eukaryota > Metazoa > Arthropoda > Insecta > Coleoptera > Curculionidae > Kuschelorhynchus > Kuschelorhynchus macadamiae. The sequence goes on along the minus strand of JAUTXW010002346.1, from coordinate 228,908 downwards.
CTTTTACGGTTTTCCAATCTTTGGAAGCACATATATTATAAACTTCCCTAGCTTTACCTACTAGTTTAGCATAAATGCCGATTATTATTTTGAAATTTTGGACACAATCTAAATTTTCATTGTTCCTATACGTAGTTATTAATTTGTTACTTGTTTCTAAGTATCAAGATAATTCTAAAGGGTTTCCGTCAAATTTAGAAACTATATCTATCAATTTGCAATTAAAATTTAGAGGAGCCATTTCGTTAATCGATAGGTTTGAAAATAGACTTTCCAAAAACTTATTTTTTTTTTCTTGAAAATTTGAAAATTTTGAACCTAACCTATCACTTTGTTCTGCAATAGAAACTAACTCACTTTCAATGTTTTCTCCACTAGAAGAACCAGATGAAGTCGAGGCAGTCGACATAGACAGGAAAATCAAAAAGGATGGGTTACTTACAGAAGGAATGTCTTCATTCTTCGTGTATTTGAACCTTTTCTTGTTTTCTTCTTTCTTGAATCCTAGCGTACACACTTAATTATCCCGAATTACGCTTTTTCGACGTTTTCTGGGGCGATTTTCGAAGTTTCAGTCCTTTTTTGAACAAACGGTTGAAACCGAAGGGATTTTCGCGCCGGAAATCCCTTTCAAACATCCGTACGACTGCGCCACTTTATGTTTTTAGTCATAAAGAATCTATTTTTAAAAAACTAAAAAACAAGTATTTATTTTATAATAATTATTACGACTTAAACATTGAATATTGAATATAAGAAGTACAAGTTTACTATACGAAGTTTATGTCGAGAAAGTCATTGAAAGAACACACATAACTGGGCTAAACTACTATTGTGTTTACGAAAAAAAATATAAGACTTTCGACTACTTTCCGATCACCTTCCATTTTTACCCATTTCAAAAGTAACACCAGGGGCTTGAACAAGTATTATACAGGATGACGCTTAAAAAGACAATGCTAGGTATTAAAAAGTGTACTTTTGAGGCATACACAAAGGTATTCTTACTAAAAGTATTTTTGAAACTACTAAGAAACTTTTCGTCTTAAAATGTTTTATTTATTTTATCATTACGGGGTGAAGGTATTGCGTATATAGCGTTGGGAGACCCATATAGTGTAAATGTAGCAGTAGAAATTCGGAATTCAAAAATTGAAAACTTATGTCCTATATCAACTAAATTTTTACTATGAGATATTGAACCTCTGTTTTGTAGCTTTAGGTATATTGTACATGTACAAAATATTCCGAGAAATAATGTTTACATTTTGTGCAAGTACAAATTTAGGCAGAATGTTTTGGAATTATAATAAACAATAATCCTTTAATATTTTTGCATACATTCTAGCGAGCAATGAAATATTTTTTTTATTTATACTTAAGACTAATTCAATAATAACTAACCTCTAATGTTGCCGATATAGGTTCGCCATCCTTGTACCAGAAAAAATGTATTGGCAAATCCCCAGATGTAACAGTGCATGTCGCTTGTGCTCGTCCTCCTTCCTGTATGCTCGTTGGAAAATTGAAGGGCTCCATAACTGGGGGAGCGTTAACAATAAGTTGTATTTCTTTTCGAGCTACGTGGCCTTCCCGGCTTGTTACATAACATGTATAAAAGCCCTTGTCCGTGTTCTGGTCCACTTTCATGATCGTTAGGGCACCACCTGCAAAGTGGGAATAATATACCGATATCTGCTACTGACGTCGGAAAGAAGAGAGCATTGTCTGCGAACGAGAAAGATTCGAAATTATTGTCTGGGATTCCATTTTCCAGTTACTAATGAGCAATTGACAAAATATATATATATATATATATATATATATATATATATATATATATATATATATATATATACATCTATTATAAAATTGGGTTAAATATACAGGGTGAAAGGGAAATGCCTACAAATATTTTACCACATAAAAAATACAATACTTATTTTAACTAAAAATAAAGTCTTATACCGGATGTTCAGTTAAGGGCGCTCACTATCCATATCTCGGAAGCCCTTAATGAAAAAAAAAATTATAACAAAAATAACTGACGTTTCTAAATTTACCACAAGGGGGCGCAGTTGCTAGAGCTAAGAATACATTTCAAAAAGTCAACAACACTCCCAGAACTAGATACAACTTTTATTACCTTACTGAAGAGCTGAGTTAGTATCTTATCACTTTGGTTTTAAACTTATTATCATGTCTTCCTTAATAAGGGTGGGAGAAGTTGTTGATTTACAGAGGTTTTAAAGTCACTCTGTGTTATGTATTGCTTCAGGAGAATACGCATTAGTTCACTTATTTGGCAATAGCTTAAAAACTAGCAGAAACTTCGATCATTTATTAATCTTCATAACTAGCTACGAGAAGTATAACCTGTGTTACTCAATTCGAATCGTAAGACCAGTAAAATATATACTACGTCACTAGAACGGACCCTCTAAATAGAAATAAAGCGGGACAAACCGGTTATTAGGCAACCCTCACGTATGTAGCATACCCTTCTCTCTCTTACACATTGCTTATATGGGGATTAAATCAATTTTATATTTTTGATTAGCCTAATTTCCAGTGAAGTGGTTGGAAAAGAATGACATAACTTAACGACTGAACTGTTAAGTTTAAAATTAAGAAATAGATATGCGTTTTTCACAAATATTCCAGACACATAAATATATTCGATTACTTAATAGATACTTTACCTACTGCAGAACTTCCAAAAATAAAATCAAAATTCTAATATTCATTCTTCATCTTATACTCATCATATAATTCTGAAATTTTGAATTGTTTAATTAATAGATAGATAGTAGCCTAAAATTTGGCTCAATATTTAAACCCGGAATTTATACATGTTTCAAAAAAAAAATGTAACATGAAGGTAAGAACTTTATTTTTGAATCTTAAATGCTGACTTGAATTCCTAAAACGCTGGTAAGTTCCTTTTTAGTTTTCGGAGGGACTGCTTATAGTTTTTCGCTTCACTCACCGCATTAGTCTATATTAGTGTGTATAAGTGATCTGATAAGAATATATTTATTTTACCGAATGGATATTACGAATTATGGATTCAGTATTTAGCCTTTAAAAAAATTAATCAGTGAATCAGGACGAATTCTGTTAATTTTTCACCGACTTATGTATATGTATGTACAGGGTATCCCATTTTGGTTGCAATTGCGGGGTATCTCGCTTATTTTTAAAGATTTGTGGTTATCGCGAACCTGAGCTACTTTTTTGTGAAAATCATTTAATAACAATTATTTATCAATATATCTATTGATAATTTTCCACAAAAAATTGCTACCTACCTAGATTTATGTAACAAAAGGAAAAAACATCAATAAACAATTATTATCCAACAAGCCTATCAAAAAAAAACAACTTTGAAAGTTGTAGAATAAGCATTACAGTAATCAAGTAAATTGTTCAATCTAATTTCGAATGTGTTGTATGCACGCTTCGCATAATTTTGTAAGTATCGAGAACTTTCTCTTATTGCGTTTCCTAAATCTTGAATATTATCATAATGACCCTTGTAAATTTTAGTCTCTAGATATCCATTATCGAAAAGTGTGGGGACCTAGGGGGCATATCTTATAGACCCAATGGTTCCCTTTCATTGATTGGTAAAATTATTCTCTCGAAATTTGAGAATTTCGTGCAGGAGCCCCGTCCTGTTGAAAATAAATTTATATGCGCTAAAGGATCATCATCAGCAAATCAGGTATAGCTATCTCTAAAATTTGAACGTAGCGATTGGCCGTTCGGTTTGCCTCAAAAATATAAAATTTTATCTGTGTTCCCAAGCAACACACTTTTAGACCAAACCTGCCTTGCTGTCTTCTGGGAAATATTTGCTGTTGGTTTTCCGTGGACCAGAATTTGCTATTCTGCGTATTAAGTATACCAGAATTACTAAAATATGCTTCGTCTGACCATATAACCTTCATTTCAAAATCTCTAACCGTATCACGTCTTTCTCGATACCAATTGCAGAAAACTCTCCGACGTTGAGCATCCCCAGGGTGAAAGTGCTGGACAAGCCTAAATTTGTATAGGTCATATTTGTGATTTTAGAATTTTTTGAACTTTAGTTTTTGGAATCCCTTTTCACTGGCTTTACAGGAGCTTGTAGGGTAAGCTCTCGATTTCTTTATTATATGTTTCTGAATGAGGTTTGTTAAATGATCCGTGATCAAATAAATAATTTTTTATTCGATAAAAAGTGTACAAACCAAGTATTTACCTGTTAAAATACATCCTATATGCAATTTCGATATTTTCATTACTTAAACTAAAACAATCGTATTTCTCAAAATGTTCAAAAGTTTGGTTTTTGGCCATAATCACAAATATACTTCTACACAATAAATAAATACAAAACTAGTAAAATTCAGAACAAAATTTGGGAACTGTCACTTACCTCCAAGTAAACAATAAAAAGCAGCATTGTTTTGCATGTGCTACTGCAAAATTTTGAATTCCAATTATGAAAATTAGAACTTTTGTTGTTGTTTATTAAAATAGTGGGTCTATGGTTATATTTTGAGAAGATAGTAAAAAGACAAATTAATTTCTTGACAAATATACAGCAGTGTTGGTCAATATTTCAAAAACAGTAATATTTAGAAAAAAACTGACTACGCCACTAGATTCTACGTAAAATACTTAGTAGAAATGAACTAGTAGCGCCACTTTCCCAAATATGTTCCGCCTGCCGACAAAACTCCGCAGATTGTTGGCAGCATATAAAGCACTTCAGTTGAGATTCGTCGTTCGATCTATAAGGTTCCAGAGCTGCGTTCCAGAACAGAGCCGGATGGATTAGCGAAAATAAGTACTGCTGTTGGGTGTCTCAACACGTCGAAAAATGGTTTATATTTTCTTTCATGAATTATAGTTTGTTTAAAACTTCTAATACATTTCAAATAAAATATACCACATGTTTCTGTTTATCATTTTGAACATATTCCTGTTTTGACGTCACTTAAACGAAACGTAAATGTAAAACAGTGAAGCTGAGTATTCTTGACCATACATACGGGTTATAAATCTGAATTTCCAAAAAATTATAAATAGTTATTGAGGAAATCTTGAACTTTTGTGACCTCCAGCTTTTAGGCTTAATTCTAATTTTCTAACTATAATGTTGATTATGTGATAACAATGGAATTTATACATAAAAAATCCCCTAACCGATATACTACTAAATATACATGAAATTGATGTTAAAATTAAAATCGATGTAGGTAGAAAATCTGTGAAACAATAATATATTAGTACTTAATTTTTTAGGATATTCTAAAGTTTTATTTCTCCCCCTTTTAAACTCCTACCAATTTGTGAACTGAAATCTTAAAATACATTGTACTACCTATCTTTTTATTTAAATGGAAAATTTAACGTGTCAAATTTTAAATCTGTTTATATGCTTATTTAACTCAGAATTAACAAATTTGCATCTCTAAAATATCTGAAAATATAATTAAATTACTTTTAAAAATGTTAAATCGTTTCTTTAAAAAAAAAACACTAACTTTAGAATTAAAAGTCTGTATACCCAAAAATCCGTAATAAGAAAATACTACGTGATTTTACCCTAAAAATATTGATTTGTCATTTCATGCCCCTTTTAAAACCTTCATCTAAATTAATTATGCTCAAAAATCAGTCCAGTTAACCCGTGAGCTAATAGACATACCGAGATATTCTTTGATAAAAATTGGTTTTTACACGTTGCGAAAAACTTCTCTGGCGAGCGCCCAACTTCCGTTTGCCGGCCGCGCCTTTCGGAAATTTTCGCAATAATTCTGCTACATTCGTAGGCACCAGTGATCGAGCGATGCGAAAAAAAATGTGGCAGAAATAGATCAAAGGATTTGTCGAGGAGTGGACCTATTGGTTTATTTTTACTATGGTAAAAAACTCTAAAAGTATTCGTTTTTACTTTTCTGAAAATTTGTCAGACAATTAAGATACATGGGGTACCTGAAAATGCAATATCGCCCTGTAGCTCGGAAACTAAGAGCTATGATTATTTTGTTTTGCGGCATCTTTTGTTTCACAAAGAAGTAGTCCAGGTTCGCGAAAACCATAAGGTTTTATCTCTAGATACCCCCCAATTGAAACCAAAGTGGTACATGGTATGTTAAGGTAAATCCCCCGGACCTAGGGAGGCGGGATCCAATTTCTTGGAGGGAGCTTAGAGAGTTATCTGCAAATATCGAGTTTTATATGGTTTTGGGGTTTCTAGAGGCACGAACAATTTTACTAATTAAAAAAAAAGAATCCTATGGGTGTTTTTTACAAATATGTTTACGTTTTTGTATATATTTTTTACCGTGTTTTTAATCCAAAATAGAGTCTTTGAAAAACTCATCACAATGAGCGAAAGGTCTACTTTACATAAAAAAAAACTGTGTTTTGATTATTAACCTACACCCAAGGAAATAAGATATCAGCCAATAAATATATGGTTAAAGAAAGCGTCTATAGATTTTACTAAATGGTCAAATTTTTAGATAGATGCTTATCAACTATTTTTTTCTTAATTTTACTGAAATCGATTTTCACGTTTTTTAAAAAATGTATCGTATTTTTTAATTTTCTGTCATAGCAAAATCTGCGTCAATAACCACTGTGATCTCTAAATATTTAAATACACAATGTTTTTACTCAATCCGTAAATATGTTTTCAAAAAAATATTTTTTTAAATATATGCCACTAAAAATATCAATACCAATAACCCCAGCAATGTTATCATTTAAAAATGTGTACGTATATTATGACTGTTCTCAATTTAATTAAATAATAATAATGGGGGAATTTAATTAAATAATAATAATGGGGGAGTTTACTAAAGAGACTCGCTAAGTCCACTTTGATTCTGCGTAGCGATGAACCCCCTCTCCACTCAACAATACAGGGCATGGCTTCAACATCAAAGCCAATAGAGACAATTCCCGAACCATATCCCGCCTTCTCTATATGAATGATATTAAGCTTCATGGTGGAAACCATAACCAACTAAAAAAGCTTATTGACGTGACATACATCTTCTCGAAAGACATCCATATGGAATTTGGAATGGAAAAATGTAAAAACCTTACACATCGAAAAAGGCATGCAAAATGGTGATGTAACCCTACCTAATGGAGCAATAGTTGAAGCGATGAACCAAGGAGAGACCTACAAATACCTGGGATTCCAACAATCTAGACTGCTCCAGGATAAGCAAGGCCAAGATGAAAGATCAGTATGTTCAGAGAGTGCGAGCTCTTCTGAAGACAGAACTGAACGCCGGAAATCTCATTACAGCAATTAAATGCCCGTGCTGATCTACAGTTTCGGAATCTTGAAATGGACTAACACGGAACTAAAGGGACTACAATGAACTACTCGCCTAATGATGACCAAGTACAAGGCACATCACCCAAGGTCATCAACTTTCAGAATGACCTTACCACGAAGAAAAGGTGGAAGATCCTTTGTTGACTTGACCAATTCGCACTCCCGACAGCTGCAAAAATTGAAAGATTTCTTCACGAGCAAGGCAGAAACATTAAGCCTCCACCGCATGATGTTACACACCATCATACACCAGAAGCTTGCCAGTAAATACGGGCTCCTGAACACTTTTATGCTCTATTATAAATAACAAACAAGTTCAGTGCTTGAAAATAATGCCTTCACACTGTACAACGACCGGGCAATTATCACTGACAGACGGGTGCCGAATAATCGGCCTGATGTTGTACTGTTAAATAAGGAAACAAAGCTTATTTGGTAAATGTCGCGGTACCCAACAATAACAACGTGTTGGATAAATATCAAGAGAAACAGGCCAAATATGTGGAGCTGGCCATTGAGATACAGCAGATGTGGCGATTGAATAAGGTTAATGTGATATCAATTATGGTATCGTCAACTGGATTAGAACAGAATCTGAGAATAAATAAAATTCTTACAGAACAAATGGAAACCAGCCCACTCCTTTCGATACATGCATCCGGGATCGGCTTGGAACCCAACATTTGTTGAGAAATTGAATAATAATGATGCTTATTTAAAGAACAGATTATTATTATTACTATTAATATTAATAAACTGAGAACAAACAATAATGTATCTAAATGTTTTAACATATAATATTGTAGGAATCATTAATATTGATGATCCCTAGAATTTGTCTTGCATGTTCTCAACACTGTCAAAATGTCTTTTTAGAAAAATTAATAATTTCTCAAGTATTAACACCCTGAAAATATCGAACTACATACACACTCGCGTATTCTAAATAAAAAACGTCGAAAAAACCTTATATTTTTCGAAAAGTTTTGCAATTACACTTATCACAATACTACCTCATACAATAGCGCATGTTTGTATTATAATAATATGTTATGTCGACTGATATACGAGGAAAGAGACTATGCAACGAACGGACCACTTTAAAATGTCTCCTGCCTTCCTAACCCTCACAGAAAATAACATTTCGCAAATATCTGGCCAAATGTTAAATTTCGAATTCTAATCTGCCGTCTTGCCTATACCTTTTTCGATAAACTATATTTTTCCAGATGCATGATATCAACAGAAAAATACCAATAACTGGACAATAAATATCAAAAACTGTAGATACTGTATTCAGTTGTTTCAGACCCTGGAAATTCCAAAACGCATAAGGTACAACAATGTACCAAAAAGCAATTTAAAGAGGGCATTTCAGCCTACAAAACAGGTATATTTAATAAACATAACATCATGTTTTATCCTGTATATACTTACAGATCTCCGACTCCTAACGTTTTATGTTAGGCAAATTTCTTAGTCCAAGAAAAAACGTGCATTATAAAAATAAAATAAAACATCTATACACTACAAATTTCCTTAAGGTAAATCTAAACAGTGAAAATTATTTAATAATTCCATTTATACCGTTGAATGCACTGTCCCCAAATCTCCGTCTAATTCTTTGCTGAGAGTGTTGCCACATTTAGCTCAAATTAGTGGAACTAAATGGGAATAGAGAGATTATGACTGAGCCTATGTCAACAACTGACTTATACGGCAAATTACTGGAAGCCATACAACAAAGCGAAACAAATACCAGGAGTGACCTGGACAGTCTTAGTCACGACAATAAAAAAGTTCTTGATTTGCTAGGCGAGGACACTAAGGAAATTAAGAAGCTGGATTCAGATATTCATCAACTTCAGTCTAGAAATTTGCAATTTGAACGACAATATCGAAAGAATAACGTTGTTGTATTGGGCCTGGAGAAAGAAGAAGGTAGTGGGTTATTAAGGTTTGTGTTGGAAAAATTTGAAGAATTACTTCAAGTGAATTGAACAGACTCCGACATTAGTAACGGGTATTATCTAAAATCTAATGGGAATATAGTACCTATTAAAGTAGAAATAGTGACGTATATAAAAAAAACCTTATTTTAAAAAACTGCAAAAAGTTAAAGGGAACCAACATTTTTATATCCCATGATATGTGTTATGAAGACCGGCAAACAAATATTGTCCTGAGACAACACCAAAAATCATTTCAGTCCCAAAATTGCCGTGCAACAATAAAAGGTAATTTACTAATGGTTAATGACAAAGTGTACTCTGTTGAACAGCTACAAGAGCTCGCACGCATATTTTCCTACCCTCAAAGCTGTAGTGAGCGTAATAGCGAATCATCAACTTTTACGGTTACAGAAACTAATAGTCCACTATTGAATGAATTGCAATCGTCAAGTTCTTCCATGAAAGAAGCTCCAAGTCAAAGGAAGTAGCCAAACCGGTTTCAAAGGAATCAGTTTCAAGAAAAACATCAAGGACAATTTCTCTTGTTAACGGAAAACCCTCTGTTAAAAGGCTTAGATCTAATATTGGTGTCCCAGCTAGACCGCCGTTATCCTTTCCAGGCGTTCTGACAAGAAATAAAAAAAAAACAATAGACTTTTTCAAACCTTATTTACCTTTTCTTTTCTTTTCTTGCCTTTTCTAGTAACTAACTTTATATTTAGGAACCTTAAAATTTCGTGATTTTTGTCTAATATATTTGGCAACGTCGCAATTTTTGTACTTAATATACATTCAAGAAAATGTCTCTCTCTCAAGCAGCATGAATACGTTTTTTACCTAGGTTATTTTGCTAAAATGTATATGTTTTTTTTGCTGGGATTTATTGAATACTAGCTTAAGTTATGAGTGTTAGTTTTGGCATGTTTGCCTTATGTACATAGATAGTTTCAAAATTTTATTATTAACAATTTTCTATTTGTCAGCTTTGATATGGCTAATCAATTATCTATAGCACAACTTAACATTAGATCTTTAATGCCAAAAATTGTTGATGTTAGAGAAATGCTTTTATCTCTCAAATTCGATAATTTATCCCTGACCGAAACTTGGCTAACAAATACTATAACTGACAATGTTATACTATAGAAGGGTACATGCTATTAAGAACGGACAGGCGGGTGGGACGGGGGGGCGGCGTATGCATGTATTTCAGCAATCTTTTGAAACTCTCGAGGTATGACTGTGGGATTGATTCAGATGTTTCTTTCGAGAATATATGGATTAAAGGTAAGTTGGAAAACAAAAAAATTGTAGTAGGGATTTTTTATAGGCCTCCAAATGACCAGTAAACTATTTCTTTGATGTATTTCTGGCATTAACTAGAACTAAGTTTGAATATGTCATATGGTTGGGTGACGTGAATATTAATATGTTGTCCTAAAATACTACTTTATATCAAAGATTTGGGAATATTTTAAGCGGTTTAAATTTGGTGCAAATAATTGATCAACCCACCCAAATATTACTAAACAGGGTCTCTTTACTTGATGTAATTATTGTCTCGGATGAATCTGCTGTTACGGGGTCGGATGTAAGGCCAATGGATCATATGTCGGATCATGGTCTTACAGTATGTACATTGTATTTTGAAATCAAGAGATTTTGGAAGCTTTGATTTGAATGCTTTCAAAGCAAGTCTTTCATGTATACCTTTTAATGATATTTTGGGCCGAGACGATATAAATGGCAAAATCGGGTTATTAAATTATTACTTACTGGGACTATTTGACTCCTACGCTCCTTACAGAACACTACGAATAACAAAAAAATATGGTTTATTGGATATTATGAGAGGGAGGTTTGACGTTCCTGATCAGCTAAAAGATGTTAAAAAATTAAACGATTATTATATAAATGATATACCCAAACTTGTAGCTGATCAGGAAACTTTAGATTCTTATCACGGTCACAACGCGCAGGAGCGTGAAATATTTACTTTTCAACTTATGTCTAAGTTTGAAGTCCAGAAGATGTTATATAATTTTAAAAGTAATGCTATGGGGCAGGATAGAATAAATATTAAAATGTTAATAATATGTTGTCCAGAGATTTTACCTTACCTTGCCCATATTGTAAATAAAAAAGTAATTCAGTGTTTGCTGATATTTGGAAGGAGGCTACAGTATTACCCTTACCAAAGATCAACACACCAAAGACTTTCAAAGATCTTCGCCCTGTTAGTATTTTACCAGCGCTTTTAAAGCTGCTTGAAAAGATAATAGACTCACAAATTCGAACATTTACTTTTAGTACTAAGATAATTCCACCGGTACAGTCAGAATTCAGGAAATTTCATAGCTGTGAAACGGCTCTTTTAGCTATAACAGATGATATTTTGAGAGCCAATGATGTTAACAAGCTTACACTTTTAACTTTAATTGATTTTTCCAAGGCCTTCGATACCCTGAACTACAATATTTTACTTGCTATTTTGCACTAATTGGGGCTTTCGAATTCGGAAATAAATGTTTTTCGGTCTTATTTTGTAAATAGAAAGCAACGTGTTAAGATTGGTGGACACATTTCTAGGCCATTAGATCTTTTGTCAGGTAAGCCTCAGAGGTCCATTCTCGGACCTCTACTTTACATTTTTATACACATCCAAAATAATTAAAGCCGTTAAATATTGCCATTTTATCTTTGCGCGGATGATACGTAAATGTATCTTTCTTTTCCACCCAGCGACCTTGCATCTTGCTTAAATAAAACTAACTCCGATCTGGATAATCTTTATATTTCAGCGTCTAAACACTGCCTTCAAATTAATCTCTCGAAAACAAGTTTGTTAATATTCGGTTCGACCAAAATAAAACAGTCACTGAAATAAATGTTAGAGTAGGTAATATAGAGGTGTCATGTACCAATGAGGCCAAAAACATCAGTTTAATTCTGGATACGGACGTCAAGTTCCGAAATCATATTAGTAGCTGTATTCGCGTTGCCTATACTAACTTAAAAATGATCTATGGTGTACGAAATTTTTTCTCTAAAAAATCTAAAATTATCTTATGTGAATCTCTTGTACTTTCTAAATTTAATTTCGCTGACTCTATCTATGGACCTTTCGTTGATTTACAGACGGCTAGAAGAATACAGGTTTCTCAAAACTCGTGTCTTCGCCTTACTTATGGTTACGACGCAGGAAGCATATTTCACATAAACTAATGGAAGCAAAATGGCTTAATATGAAAAACTGTAGGCTCTTACACGCAGCTATTCTGTTTCACAAAATACCACTTTTTAAACAACCTGCATATCTGTACTCTAAGATTACTTTTCGATCTGACGTGCATACGTTAAATCTCCGATTCAGGGGCCTACTCACACCTCCCGCTCACAAACACACATTCTTTAGGTCGTCATTTACATACCAAATCTCGAATGTTTATAATAATCTCCCTGACATATTAAAATTGTATCCGTTAAATGTTTAAAGAAAAACTTAAAAAACATAATATTGAATGATCAAAGCATTTCTCTAGTGTAAGTTAGAATTTTATTACGTTTGTACTGCTTGAGAGCTTTATGTTTTTTTTTTCTTACTAGGTCTTAATAGTTTTTAAACATTGTTAACATTTAGGACTAGTTTAACTATTGTTAATGCTCTTAATTGTATACTACCAATTATTTATATTTTTTTTTCTTTGGCTTAAGATGAAAAACAGAGATTTTCCTTAGATCTTGGGCCTTTTTCCACAAGTTGTGTTATATTTTTTTTTGTAAAGATGTGTGTACAAATTATCGAAAATAAAGACCTTTAACTAACTAACAATTATGTCTATTGACTGTGTCATTTAGAAAAAAGTTGCTTCATCACTAAAGAATGCCAAATACAAGTAACTTTGTTGCCTTTCACATAAATGCAACATTTCTTCTATACTATATATACAACACTCTAATCTGCGATCTAGGTCATCTTCATTCTAGTAACTAGTAAACCTAGTAGGAGTGAAATTTATATTTTTTCATAATTTTGTGAACTGTTGACTTACCCACATCTACATCAGCAGATACTGCTCGAAGGGATTGTTTCGGTTGAACAGGAAATGTTCCTAGAACCTAAATTTCAAGATATTTAGGTTTAACAGAAGATCAGGGAGCATCTTTGATATTAAAAGTTGTTACGAACTTCTCGAAAATAAGTTAAAGTTTTATATAGGTGGTGGGGAGGGACTATATGCAACTGCCGAATTTAAACTCTTTAGCTTTACCAATATTCGAGATATTAAGCCACAGTAAAATTTTTCGAACACCTTGTATATCTTGATTCATTAACAAGAAAAACAGCTACGAAACTGTATCAAATTTTGCGTGGTGACGTTTAGTGTAGTTTTCACTATATTCCACAAATATTAGAAAAATATGTATTCAGGCATATTCATTTTCAAGACGCTAAGCTCTTTAAAATGAAATCGCGTTTACTCTAAGCTATAAATAAAAATCTTAAACCCACCTTCCTCTAAGCGATGCCTCATGTCTTGCGGTAGCTCCTGGCCATGTCGCTCCCACCGCACGGACTTGATGGGGTATCCGGAGTAAGGACAATGTATTACAGCGTCTGTTCCTGCAACGGCTTTTGCCGGCCCGATAGATCGAATGAACGGAGGACCTGCAATGGAATTTTAAGGATTAGAGATTAACTGACAGCGAGTTGGGTAGTCCACGTTGGCAAATGCTCCTCTGGCTTAAGCCCCGTTGGATTATATTGTCCTGGCGCCATTCGCGTCGACATTAATTGTTGCATGTAACCACATAACTATCATTTATGGCTGGAAAGTGTGTTTTGTTTATGTTAGAGTTCGCGATTATGATCTTCCTAGAAAACTGTTGAAATCAGAGAGTGTCTTTGGGGGGGGGGGGGGGGTTTACGTTTTACAAAAAATATATATTTTGGAGAAAAAAGACTTATCAAATTTTATAAAGATTACTTAATATATCAAAAAAAGTTCGGGTAACACTAATTTCGTTAAAATATAGCTTCTATCTCAAGGGTAAAGATATGATTTATGTTAATTTTCTGGGAAAAACTAAGACACTTTTTTCAAAAATCCTAAACAACTGTATAGAGTATAGATAATAGATGAGCTCAAGACAAAGAAAAATAAATTTAAAATAAGGTAATTGCACAATACTTTGTGAAATTAATTTAAAATTCGCATTTTGATATATTATGTCGTAAGCTTATGATTTTCATCCAGAAAAATCGGAAAATGTGCTTTACCTGGAACTTCCTTCCTTAAGAATATTTCCTTTTATGAGGAATAGTGAAGTAAGATCAAATTTAGTTCCGCATAGAGCCATTACGTAACACATATAAATACGTTTTTTTTTAATTTTTGTAGACAAAAAGAGGAATTCATGAATTTCGCAGGGTAGTTCCTTTACAGATTAGTTTTAGTCAAGCACCCTGAAGTTCCATATGAATAAAACCCTCCTTTTGTCTGGAAAACTGAAAGAAAACACAATTTATAATAATATATGTATTTACTAAATTATTATCGAAACTAAATAGGATCATACTTGACTAATAAAAGGAAGGATTAATAACAAGAAAGATCCGGGTAAAAGAAATTTTGAGATCATACTTTATTATCCATAATTAAAGGAAGGATTAATAACGAGGGAAGTGCGGGGTTAAAGAAATTTAACGATTTTTTTATATTGTTTTAACAGGTCGTCATAACATTCCATCATATCGGATTCGCACCAATATTTAACCATTATGCTATTTTCGTCAAAATAATTTCAACGTTTTTAATAGAAGGTTTAATTTTTTAAGATATGTTTCCCCTACTTTACTTACTATGCATAAACCTTAATGGAATTTTCAAGTGTGTAGCATATCACACATAATGATCAAAACCATGACCATTCATACCAAAAATTATAAATAAATATCTCTATTTTAGCCGAGAATTATGAAACAATTTTTTGAATTAGGCCAAAATCTCTATTTTCCCTACTTATTGGGAAATTCTTTTGCCTTACAGCAAAAATTACCAGTCCAGCAAAACAAACTCTTTTTAGCGTGATATGAATGAATGATTCAATATTGTTTGCTTTTGGCAATTTTTGACTAACGAGGACGCATATTGTCATCAAGTAGGCTACAATTAGCTTCTAGATTTATTTAAAATGCAAATAAAAACATGGCTGAAGTTTAACTTCTCGCGTTTAACTGCGCCTTCAGTATGTGGGGTGGTTTTTGTTTTATTGATCTAGAACAGCGAAATCATGTTTTGTTTAAAATATTTAATACAGTTCTAGCAATAATACTACTGTTATAATCAAAAAATATTCAGAAGAGTGCATTATCTTAGCTAATGTTTTCTCTAGAATGTGATAATCTTAATTGGTTGCGTTAATGGTACTATTCTCATCGAGCATTTTAACAGAAAATATTAACAGGATCAGCTACATGTACATCACTCTACGAGTATTCCAAACAATTTTTTAAGGAAACTCTCAACTATGCATCAAAAACAAAATTATTTTTCTCTTTTTATTCACACTAAGTTATAATAATATTGCCAAAATATGTTTTTTTCTGACTGGGATCTGGCATTGTGACGCTCATTTTTTATTTTTCTCAGTGATATTTACTTACTCAAATTACTTTTTATTTTTTCTATTTCTGTTAAGATCAAAAATAAAATAACTTTTAATTTTATTGTGGTGGGCAACGTTCATATTATTTTTCTCTTCAAGAAAAAACAGTTTTTCAGCAACTATTTGTTTAGATCAGTAGGCTTTTTTTAGGGAGTGACTTACATATATAATAAATAATTTAGTTTCCAGTAAAACAATGACTTTTAATCTATAATGACCAGCACAGGAGAAATTACCCTGAAATAACGTATTTCTGTTTTATTGCGATAAATGTTTTCGTGTCAAGGAAACGTATTTTATTCACAAAAGTCTAAAAAAAGCTGTACAAAGGCCTGCGTACTACTTTAGGAATTAATGTTTTTGTCGTCTACTATTTTGACATTTGACTATGAAGTAAATTAAGACTAGCTTGGAACATTGACAATGATTTAGTCAGAAATGATACATTTTCTAATGACTGGAATTTTTAAATTATCAAGCAAAAACTGTTTGAGACGGTTAATGCAAGTCCTTGAAAATGTATCATTTGAAGTTAGTCAGGTTTAGACAAAATTATAAATGTTTAAATTTAGGCCCATATTTCAAAATCCTAAACTTGTTTTGTTGAGTCTATATTTAGGTCCACTTAAATGATTAATACGATTTTATCAAAATGCTCCGAGGGAAGGGGATTTTTGATACGAGAGTAGCAAAAATTATGTACTGGGGGGTCCCCAGACGATTATTTTCAATAAAAATGCTAGCAAGGGGATATTGTCAGTATACAACGTGTTCGATAAACGTCTTTTCATGTAAGATCATTTTTACCCCAACAATAACTTTTTATAATTTATTATTTAATGAACAGGCTGTTCTTGCAGTTTTTTATAGTGGTACACAATAATAATAATAATACAAATAATAATAATATTAAAACCTCAGGGGTATAGAGACATGCTTTTGTATCTCTCTTTGCACGGGCACGCGCTCTCGAGGTACCCTAGCCAGCTCTCCGCTGTCCTTTACCCTCTTATTTCCTCATCGCCCCCAAAAATCTGATGATGTAGGTAGAGAATCCTGTGTGTTAAGTGAGTTACAGTCTCCCTCAACTCGCGACGGAAGCAGAGTGATGTCGAGTATTGCTCCTGCAACAATCTCACCCCCCCTTGTGGCATTAACCACCGACGCCACGCGCCCAGCTCTCGCTGTTTCTGAGGAGACGCATTTCACCAATCCTCAGACCACGAAGGCTGGAAAGCCAAGGAAGCGTATGAAATGGACACCAGTAATGAATTGTTTCATAATGCGCTCCTATTATAAGATCACCAGATTTGAAACCGACTTAACCATCTACCGGACCAGCCTTCATAGCGCTTTCCTTCAAAAATACCCGGATCTTCAGAACATCACTGAGCAACGCATTGCTGACCAACGGCGAGTAATTGTCCGGAATAAACTTTAGGCTGAACCAATCCTGGAACAACTTAAAGCAGAGGTGCAGCTTGAACTTGAGAATGAACGCGTTGAGCTCCTAGCTCCGCCTACAAGAGAGGAACCCGAGGAGGAAGTACGAAACGAAGAAAACATAGGCTAAGACGAATTTACAGGACAAGACAACATTAACAGACCTAACAACATCCAGGACAATGGAAAAATATCAGCACACAACGAACTCCAAAAAGCTGTTGCTGAGTTTAACGGCCTAGATCCAATTCAAAGACCTAAGCTCCCGAAACTTAGAACTAGTCGGGAGACTCACAGCATCCTAAAGATTTTCAACACGATATTAGCAGAGTTTAGTTTGGAGTATGACACCCTGGAGAAGATCTACACCCTCGTCTGCTGCTATGCCGTCGCCGTTTTTAGATACCATAAACAACAAGTATATTTCCAGAAGAAGAGGCAAAGTTACACATCAACAAAAACCCATAAGGCACAAAAGACTTGATAAGACAATGGACGATTTGAGACAGGAACTAGGAAGACTCACAGAATTTCAGAAACGTGAATACCCCTCCAGCAGAGTTAAGACCCGCATTAAAAAGATATTTAAAGAGATAAGTACAAAACCCACCGATCCCAACCATAAACAAAAACTAGATGAGTATCAAGATACACTATATCAAAAACTAAAAGCTAAATCAAAACGTCTGCAGAGATACAAAAAATGCTCGAAGAGAAAACGATAGAACTGGCTTTTCAACACCAATCAAAGACAGTTCTATCAAGATATCAATAACACCAAAGATCAAACCAATACTGAGAAGATGCCGCCGAGCAAAGAGAATTTGACCGAGTATTGGTTGAATATTTGGGAAAAACCAAAAGAACATAACCAAAATGCTACATGGATACAATCTCAACGTGATCAAATTCAAACACCACCAATGGAATTTGACTCTTATCACCAAGGAGGAAGTTAGCAGCTTTATTAAGAGAACGAGGAACTGGAAATCGCCAGGAGTTGACCACATTCACAATTTCTGGTATAAGAAATTTGAGGTCCTCTATGAAACTATGGCCCGTTATTTTACCAAAATAATGCATCATCCGAAGACAACCCCCGCATTTCTCATTCTAGGTACTACAACTATGCTCTCCAAAAGCAATAGAACAGAAGACCCGTCTCAGTACAAACCCGTCACCTCTTTGCTCACTATGTACAAGATCATAACAGGACACTTTGCAAATCGTATCTATCAGCATATTGACAGTCATAACCTATTACTCGAGGAACAGAAGGGATGCATTCGAGACCACTAAGCATGCAAAGAACAACGTATCATCGACTCTGTGGTACTTAAGCACAGAAACATACACACTGCTTTTATAGACTATAAAAAGTTGTTTGACAGTATACCATATTCCTGGCTCTTAGACGTACTAGGAATGTACAAAATTTATCCTACATTTCTGGGCAACTATCAAACACTAATGAAGAACGAAACTGAGGATTTATAATGGCAATCAATCTCTTACCAACGATGAGATATACATCAATAGGGAAATTTACTAAGGAGACTCGTTAAGTCCACTTTGGTTCTGCTTAGCGATGAACCTCCTCTCCACGTTACTCAGCAATGCAGGACATGGCTTCATCATCAAAGCCAATAGAGACGACTCCCGAACCATACTCCACCTTCTGTATATGAATGATATTAAGCTCTATGGTGGAAACCATAACTAACTTAAAAAGCTTATTGACAAGGCATACACCTTCTCGAAAGACATCAATATGGAATTTGGAATAGAAAAATATAAAACCTTAAACATCATAAAAGGCAGAGGGATTAATGGTGATGTAGCGCTACCCAATGGAGAAATAGTTCTACCGATAAACCAAGGAGGGACCTACAAACATTTAGGATTCCATCAGGCTAGACTGATCCAGGATAGGCAAGGAAAGACCAAGCTGAAAGATCAGAACGTTCAAAGAGGGCGAGCTCTTCTGAAGACAGAACCAAATGCCGGAAACCTCATTACAGCAATTAACACCTATGATGGCAATACACGACCATGTTATTAATACATGGAGTTATACGAAATGCATCATGAAAGACCGATAAGTATTGAAAATGTAGCGAGGGATCAGAGACTATACAACACATAACATCTGGCTGCATTTACCTAGCAAACACGGACAACCTGCAGCGACAACGAGGTGTGTAAGATCATACACCAGAAGCTTGCTCCTGAACACCTTTGTGCCCTATTATAACTACATACCAACATCAATGCTTAAAAATAATGCATTTAAACTGTGCTACTAAGCAATTATCTCCGACAGACGGGTGATGAATAACCGGCCTGATGTGGTATTGTTAAATAAGGAAACAAAGACAGCTTATTTGGTAGATGTCACTGTACCCAACAATAACAACGTGTTGGATAAATATCAAGAGAAAAAGACCAAATATGCGGAGCTGGCCATCGAGATACAGCAGATGTGGCGACTGAATAAGTGTGATATCGATCATCGTATCATCAACTGGACTAGTTCCAAAAACACTAGAACAGAACCGGAAAGTCATAGAACTGTATTCTAACACCTTCATCCACATCCAGAAGGCAGTCCTGCTCAGAACTTGCCAGATAGGAAGGAAATTCTTACAGGACAACACTTAGAACTAGTAGAAACCAGCTTACTCCTTTTGATATTTTTTCTTGCGATGCATCGTTTCTGAGTAAAAAAATAAAAACCGTTGTATTGTCCTAGAAAATTTATTTTTCAAGAAAATCGGTCAAATTTTCCACAACAATCCTTTATGGGAGGATAAAAATTGTTATGCCATAACTGAAACCCATTTCCAACACCAGTTTTCGGTTAAAGTATTGGCAGGAATAATTAGTATCCACTTTATTGGACCAATTCTTCCTGCCGGAACGACTTAAGGACAATCTTATTGCAATTTCATTCCACAATTGCATTCGTTGCTTGAGTATATTCTAATAACAATAAGAAATCAAATATGGTACATGCATCGTGCATGTAGCAACACATTTCGGTGTAATGGTTTGCAATTATTTGCAAATTCTC
Organism: Kuschelorhynchus macadamiae; assembly: GCA_030620095.1. NCBI lineage: Eukaryota > Metazoa > Arthropoda > Insecta > Coleoptera > Curculionidae > Kuschelorhynchus > Kuschelorhynchus macadamiae. The sequence goes on along the minus strand of JAUTXW010002346.1, from coordinate 208,417 downwards.
AAGATTGGCAACCAAATCTCCAGACTTCAATAACTTAGATTTTTTTGTGGGTCAATCTTAAGGCGCTAGTTTACACAAGTTCCATTAACATTGTCGATAAACTAAGAAAAATAATAGTTGCTGCATGTGACAGAATGCAAAATATTCCGGGAATATTTCAACGAGTGCGCAATTCTATGAGAAGTAGGCAAAAGCATGAACATTAAGTGAAGGGTTCAACAGTTTCTGTAATAATAGTTTGATATTTGTTGTAATGTTATGTTTTTTTACTCAGAAAGGACGTATTACAGGATGAAATCTCAAGAGAGCGCTTATCGTTCAAATTGAACGGGTAATTTGAAAATAATTTTATTTTTGTTATTAAAAATATCAATGTCAATGCTCGTACGCATGACGGTGTTAAAGCTCAAAATTATGTCTGTACTAAATATTAACAAAATATCTTAAGCGGTTTCAAAAATATTAATTGATTTGCATGCCTTAAAATTTTAACACCTTGTATTTTCCTTGAGCCATTGTCAAGACTTTACGTCAATTTCACGAAGTTAGTTCGGGTCCTTTGATCATTATTTTGAGTCTCCAACCATGTTCGTAAACCTTCAGGGTTAATAAAATCCGAAATGTTTCAATAGGTCTAGCTTGAAGCAAGTTTGGCGGGTTATGTGCACCTCCAGACATTACGTTGTTTCCCTGTCGTAATAAGTTAAAGCTAAGCCAGGCCAAAACATGATTTTAATGGTGCTCGTTGATAAAGTCAACCAATTTCGACAAGCAACGATCAACATCTTACATGTCTTATATAAGGTCTAGAAATATCAGCCTCTGAAATAGCGCACCAGACTAAGACCAATTTGGGAATTTGGGTTTTATCTTCAAAACCCTGTTTTTTTGTTATACTATAGTTTTGTTATATCTTGTAATTTGAGGACAGACAAATTATTATTTTTCGTACCAAAATAAAAAATAAACCGTTTTATTATAACAGAAACTCATACAATCGCTTTCCCGTTGATATTATATTTTTGTATTGTTCCCATCTGGATTGTTATCATGTCAACGTTTTAAAGGACGGTCCATTGCAAACATTTTTCTTTTCTCTCCACAAACGCTTGTTTGAATTATACGTCAAACATGAAAAGGATCATGTTTTTGTCTATTTTATCTTAAAAACTGTTTGTTGTTATAGGATGTATCACATACGCCAAAGAGCAAGCCGTTTCAAAACCAGATATAAAAGAAAATCTTTTTGAAATGTGGAATTTAGAGCACATCGCGTATTACGTTAACTCAAACTTTCCTCCGAATAGTCTGTTGCTTTTGTATCTAAAAAACACAGATTTTAATCCGTATTTCCTGAAAACTTGGTAATAATTTGTAACAGATCCCGTGCAGAATGTGAAGAAATTGGCTTTCAGTAGAATTTAATGAAATTTGAATATATTGTAAGGTTTGGTGTTCAATAAACAATTATGGAATATGAACTTATTGGTATGTTTAATTAAACGATACTTTTTATATAAACCTGTTAAAATTATGTGGAGCTATACAAGGTAAGCCAAAAATCCGTGGCAGATAAAAATCACATTTTCACTTCCTTCGCGGAAGCGTTCCTATTCAGGATTCTCTCCAAACCACCCTTTTTGAAATTCTAGAACTGCGCTTTTATCTAGACCAAACTCCGTTCCAATATCGAGTGTATTCTCGAACTATTTTCAGGGACTGTCGTAAATATCGGTCCTTTAGAGCATAGAGCTTAAAATTGGGAGCAACGAGATACAAAAAATACGTTTACTAGATCCCGATGTTATACAGAATCTTGATTTCCAAAGAGGCATAATCTCCTCAATATAACTCAGTAGTCAATCTGACACTGTAAGAAAACGTAAAAGATGCAATATCAGGGCATGTGAAAGTTTTATTTGTAAGCGATCCACGCCATCGAAAAATTCTTCTTATAATGTATCTATACAGGAGTGAGTTTTCTTTGCAGTCTCCCTGTCCTTCATCTATTCCTGGGCTCAATAGTTCCTTCCAGAGCCTTTTTTACCTCCTCTTAAATTACCGGCGGACTCTCCCGATGTTCATGCATTATTTGAAAACAGTAGATACAGAGGTTTTTAAGAGAAGGTGCACCTTCCCTGAGAGGGACAATGAGTCGTTGATGTCCTTCCAGAATTTCCAGAATATATTTTTTCGAATAATTTTAAGGGCAAACAAAGTGGGAAAAAAATTAAGTCAGAACACGATTTCGAACTTCTGTAGTAGACTGGGGTGGCACAAAGTTTATTCTTTTTAAATTTTTATGCGTTTACGGATAAATCTTTATTTTTGTTTCTCATTAATTTACTTTTCTTTTATTCACTGTTCCTATTCCTGAATTATTAGGTATATGTTAATACTTGTAGTAGTTCGGTATAATCTTTTTTAATTTATAGAACATTTTGGAGATATTGAGAGATCTCGAGGAGGCTGAATGTGTTTGTGCTGTCGTGGAGGAAATTGGTCGGGTGGACCTTTATTGCAAGGTGAAAACAAATTTAACATACTTCATTTAAACATAACGAGTTTACGAAAAAATTTTCACGAACTTTGGGTCTAACTTGAGTCTATAAGAGTAAGAAATATTGATGGTTTAGTTTTATCAGAAACCTTTTTAATTGAAAACTTGGAAGATTTTAAAACAACTAGATATAACTTATTTTATAACCACTCAACTAAAAATAAACCTATGGTCTGGTTTTATATATTTCATACATTTAAGATTTTATAAACTCAAATACTAAAATTAAAAATTCAACAGAAACAAATTTAAAACATACCCTTCTAGAAATAAATAACGTTAACGTATTAATTACTTTATGCTACAGACCTCCATCAAGAAATTCTCAATTATTTTTAACCGACTTAAAAATGCTTGGAATCCTTACTGAAATATCAGATATACTTTTTTATAGGTGATACGAACATAAATTTACTATGGACTGAACATGATTATTTGAATATACTAAATTAAAAATAAAATATTTAGCTGTTTAAAAGAAGCAACGCGCGAAGCCGTAGCCTAATAGATCATATATTTCTTAAGGAACAAAACTACGTTAAATACTCCTAATCCTGTGTCATTCATACTGATATATCGGCTCATTATCTAACTAGGACTGTCTCTAAATATTGAAATCAATAAAGAAAAAAAGGACAATGAAAAAACGATATTAATTCCTAATCCTGGGAAAATTGCATTTCTGTAAACGCAGTTCAGTCTTACTCAATTTTTTTAAACACTTAACTCACATATAGAAAGAGTCGAAAAAACTTAAACTTTTTATGTCCAAAGTAAATACAGAAAAACAAAACTGTGGATCAATCTGGGTCTAATGAAGTCAATAAGACATCGCGATGCTACAAAAAAATCACTAATAAAAAATTTCCCCAAAGAGCTACAAAAATTGTCGTATTTTTTTAAATAAATTATTACGGAAAACTAAAAACGATTACTATGGCGGACGAATGGATCTTAATAAAAATAATCATAAAAAAATATGGCAAAACATAAACGAAGCAACAAACCAAAGTAAAAATAAGCAAGATATAAAATCCATAAAAAAATAACGACAGAGAAGTAATTAAAGTCAATAAAGAAATGTCCGAAATATTAAATACATTTTTTTGCCAATATTGGAAAAGAAATTTCTAAAAAAATTCCACAAAATGCACCTACCGCTAAATTAAAAAACCAAAAGTTTTTTTAAAACCAGTAACTGACTCCGAAATAATTAATTTAATACACTCTGTAAAAAACTGATTCATCCAGGAGAAGACCCAATAACTATTACGATATTAAAAAGTACACATCCATACTTGATAAACCTACTAAGACATATTTTTAAACTAATTTTTTCTTACGGTAAAATTCCAGACGAATGGAAATTCTCTCTCATCATACCTATATTTAAAAAGGGAGATCGAACAGATGCGACTAACTATCGACTAATATCATTGATAAGTAATATTGCAAAAATCTGAGAAAAATTTCTAAAAAATAAATGTTTGTCTTTTTTGGAGAGTAGTGGTGCTTTTTACAAATACCAATTTGGTTTTTGACCTCAAAAAAATTCCGAGGATGCTACTTTTGAACTGACAAGTGCAATTTTAAATCTGCTTCACCAAAATAAAAAAAGTATCTGTGTGTTTATGGACCGTGCTAAAGCATTCAATACTATCTCACATAAAATACTTTTAGAGAAATGATTTGATATGGGCATGAGCGGAACAGCTCTAGAACTTCATGAATTAATGAATGAATACTTAAAAAACAGAGTTCAAAGAGTTGTTTTGAAAGGTACTGTTAGTTCAGGTAAAATTGTGGAATATGGGGTTTCGCAAGGAACCATATTGGGACCGCTCCTCTTCTTAATATATATTAATGACATTGGTGATCTTCCGATCAAGGGGAAAAATAAATCATAGGCAGATGATACGGCAATCGTATTCTCTGCTTGTAACTGGAACAACCTGTATCCTGAGGTTGAAGACGATCTTCGTATTGTACAAAATTGGTTAAATCAAAGTTTGCTAAGCCTTAATATAGACAAAACTTATTTATCTATCTATATCTTTTTCCCTAACTTACGTAACAACTCGATCAGAATTCATGACATAAATTGTAAAGTAACAAACTGTAAATGCCCCCAGATTGAAAAAGTTAAATCAGTAAAACATCTAGGCATAATTATAGATCAATTGTTACACCGGATTTTGAGATAGACAGACCATATCGTAGAAACTGCTAGAAACATCAGAAAAATATATCACAAATTTAATGAATTAAAAACTATATTAAATAAGAAGCTACTACTAACGGTTTATTTAGTCTTGGTCGAATCGGTACTGAGCCATTGAATTGTGGTATGGGGAGGCTGTCATGACAGTGTTCTTTCTATTCTCAAAACATGCCAAAATAAAATTATTAAGATAATGTTTAATAAAAATCTGCTGCAGTCACGCCATAACATTAATATCAAATATAAAACTAGATCAGTCACCAATGAAGACGCTAAAAACTCATTTCTTTAAGAAATCCCATCTACAAAGCAATATCTGCTAATTCGCACCCAAATTTTATATTATTCTTCCTTTTGAAATAAAACATTTAAGCAATAACAAAAATAAATTTAAAAATATGACAGTGTTCTTTCTATTCTCAAAACATGCCAAAATAAAATTATTAAGATAATGTTTAATAAAAATCTGCTGCAGTCACGCCATAACATTAATATCAAATATAAAACTAGATCAGTCACCAATGAAGACGCTAAAAACTCATTTCTTTAAGAAATCCCATCTACAAAGAAATATCTGCTAATTTTATATTATTCTTCCTTTTGAAATAAAACATTTAAGCAATAACAAAAATAAATTTAAAAATATGGTAAAAAAACACATTCATACAAATTATAACGACTTTTGTTTAAAGCATAATGTAATAATATCCGGTGTAACAAAATGCTTAATAATAAAATGTTTAATGTTTTTAAATTTTTACTGATATAAAAAAAGGAACTAATTATGAATTATTAGAGGACTATTACGTGAAAACAAAACAAAGGCATTCACATCAAAGTGGATCATAATAGTGCTAATTTGTAACACATTATTTTTATATATATATCACCGAAGATATTAAATAGGAGTCACTATATTATTTAGTTTTCATATTTTTATGAGCAATTAAACAAGTTACTTTATTATTCTCTTTATAGCGAAACATATATTAGTTGTTTTCTCTTTTTCTACTTAATATAATTTTATAATCGCTCGTTCCTCTAGTTTACAGTTTTCTACCTTTTAAATTATAACTTTAAGTAAAAGAACGTCGTTATATAAAGTTAAACAATGCTTTAAAGTGTTTCGGAAAAGTTCCAGTTGATCACGTTTATGTTTTACTTTCATACTAAAAGCGTCAAACAGTTGTTTGAAGACTCTATAGAAATGGTCTAGTAATCACATCTCCCAGTAAGATTTTTCTGGAAAGATCTAAACGATATGTGATTTATTATAATTGTATAGAATGCAAGTTATTTTATATTTTTAATTGTATTCCATATAAAAATAATCCTCCTTGATTGGCACAATTTTCTGTACTGAAGATGTTCTAATATTACATCTAAAACATTTCTTTAAAGTAAGGTGAGGGTAATAGTATATTGAAGTAAGAATTTTATCAGACACGATTGTCGCGCGTGAGTACTTAAAAAACCAACCACGTAAGTGAAAATATTTTTTAATGAAAAAGCGCGTAAAAATGGTTTATATCAATCAGATTCAATATATTTTTACCCGACTGCACATGCAAAGGAGGGTAATGTGTTTAACACTAAGTGTATAAGTGTTTGGGCGTATGTATCTAGTATCTACTATTTATTACTACCTACAGGCTAATTATATACTACTATTATAGAATACAGGGAGTCCCAAATATAAGCAACTGTTTAACGTCCAGCTCTGTATCATCAAACGGTTGCTCTTGGCCGAAAAAAGTATAGTAAGGGTCACCGATAATTCATTTGCCAAGAATAATCGTATGTAATATATATAATAAAATAACACAGGCCAACACACATTTTGGTGCCTGCGATTTTTTAACTGTTCCTGGATAATTTTTGGATGCAGAATGTAAAAAAGTTCTCAGATTTTGTCTATCAGATCTAGTTTTTTTTTAACTGTTATATATAATATTACTATTGCTAGTTAAAAAAACAAAGACACATGGATTTAAGTATTTATTGCAAAAACTTAATTTACATAATTACATTAGTCACTAATCACATAAGAATTTTCTTTTATACGACTTTCTAGAATGGAGTTTACTAGGGCAGTCTCGCTGAAGGCTCCAGCAGTAGTCCGCCATCATGTGGCTATCCCATCGTCCTTAATAACGATCTTCCATAGTTTTAATATCTTGATGGAATCTTTTCCCCTGTTCTTCACTACAATCACCTAAGTTTTCTGGAAAACGATCTAGGTGGCTGTGGAGGTAGTGAACCTTTATACTAATGTTACAGCCGAGAATATTAAAATTTGAGAGCATAGTTTCCACTAATTCTACGTAATTCTCTACTTTATGATTGCCAAGAAAATTTTGTACTACTTGAACAAATGAACACCAAGCGTTAGATTCAGTCTCGCTCATTGATGTGGTGAATTGTGGATCTTTAACAAGTTGCCTTATTTGAGGACCATCAAATATACCAGCTTTAAGTTTTTGCGTGCAGGAAATTTACGTGACAAATACCCAAAACAATTTCCATCTCGTTTTAAAGTCTTCACAAATTGCTTCATTAGGCCTAGCTTGATATGCAAGGGCGGAAGTAAGATTTTTTTTCTAGAAACCAAAGGTTCGTTGATCACGCTTTGTTCCCCTTGAATCATGCCATCTCTTGAAGGCCAATTTTTGTTAACCCAGTGCTCATTTTTAGCTCTGCTGTCCCAAAGGCACAAAAAACAAGAATATTTTGTATAACCACTCTGCTGTCCAAGGAGGAAGATAACCATCTTTAAATCAACACAAATTGCCCACTGATGTTCTTCGTATTTAATTTTTCTCAAAACTAATGCAATTGTTTCATATTCTTCCTTCATCGTAGTAGAACGACCAATAGGAATTAAGCCATATTTGTTACCGTTATGTAAAAGAACACATTTTAAACTACGTTTTGAACTGTCAATAAAAAAGGCGCCAATCATCTGGAGTGTATTCAGGCAAACCATTTTTTCTAAGAGCATTTTTTCTAAGAGCCCTTTTATATTGTTACAGAATACCAAGTAATTTTTCTGAGAGATTCAAAATCGGCATCAGTTGTTTTCTGATTGAATTCTTATCTCTTTTACGATAAAATGTAATATTAGTACCTGGACAAAGTAGATTTTTTGTTTCTTTTAATTAACGAGACAAAAATCTCTCCAAACCATTGGTACACCAAACTTTAGGCACTTCCTCTTTCCAGTTGGATGTTCAACACAGTTTTGCAATTGTAGCGATTTATCTTGATCTCCTAAATGATTCCTTTGAGAGACACACATTCAGGTCTTTAGTGTCTTGATACTTAAAACGACCAAAATTAAGATCGTTTAGTTCTTCTTGATTGAAACACTGCGGAGTTGCTAAATCTGCTTCAAATTCGCTGTTGTTTTTTCTATTTTGACGATTGAATTCTCTTGAACTTCGTCAGACGTGACCTGTGGCATGTTTCTGTATCATCTTCTGATCAGGCACCAAATTTTTATTACCTTGTGTAATCGTTATTGACTCGGCAACAAAACGAGTTGATTACATTTTGTTTTTTTTTAATCTATTCAATGTAATTGCCACATTTTCAACTCCTTTTTTATACAAAAAAAATTCTGTCAATAAAATTAAATAAAGCCAATTATGGTTTTTAGCTTGAACAGTTTGAAAAATATTTTATCCGAATAATACTGTACTAATACTCATTACTAATATCCATGCCTCTTTTATCTTTTTTGCACTTGTTTTAACTGGATGAGTCGGACTGCAACCGTTTTATAATAATATATTTATTATATATTTTTATTTTATCAGCGTGTCGGTAGTTATACGATAATAATTTTCATGATTGAATTAAGTTTTGGTATCTATTTTGAGCAAATACCGAGTTTTTAAACATTATTTCGTTTTAAGTTAGTGTTTTTTGTTACTAAGTACTTTTTAGCCTATATTTTTATGTTCTAGTTGAAATTTTTCAATAACAAGTTGTTTTTTGAACTGTTCCTGTTTAATTTAGTAGAGGATAAAAATAAGTGTTTAAATTTGATGTTTCGGTCATGGGAATGTTTATCTGTGCTCTGGAGGCCGTGGGAAGAGTTAGAGTCTAATATAGGCAATAATTATATTTCATATGATCAGAACGATATTAGAACGAATACATCAAATATATTGGTTTTTGGAGATTGGGGATGTATTCCAATGTATTCCAACATGTAATGATTAGTATAAATACCTGATTATTTTTAGGTTAAATGCTCGGTTAAATGCATTCTTTTTTTAACTTTAGTTTAGCCGAAATGTGATATATTTACAAAATATTTTCTTTTTTACTATAGGGTCTCCCGAATGTGATAAGGGAAAAAATCTACGGAAATCTCCAATTTTTGTTTTATTTAATTTTTAACTTCACTTTTTACTACCCTCGTAAAAGATAAGTGTTTTAACCGTGAAAAATTCATCCTCCGAGATTTTTTCAGATCTTCACGTTTCAGAGTCCCTTGATGACGAAAAATTTTTTTCCAATTCTGTCTGTCTGTCTTTTCGCGGCGTAGCTAAAAACTACTTACCCAATTGGCTTCAAATGTTTGTCAAAAATTTAGGGTCATATGGGGATGACCTGGTAACATTTTGGTTAAAATTCAATATGGAAAAACAAAATGGCGGCTTAGTGAAATGTTAAAAAAATTATTATTAAAAAACTACTTATCCAAAGGATCTCAAATTTTGCAAAAACATGAAATATTATGTTGGGATCAACTGGCAACATTTTGGTATGAAGATGGTGGAACAAAATGGCCTAATAAAATATTTAAAAATTAAGCCTGAAAAAACTGCTTAATGGTTTGATTTCAAATTGTGTGCCATCACTAATAGTGGTATAGAGAAAGTAGTAAAATTGTGGTACTAATTCAAGATGGCCGAACAAAATGGTGGCCAAATAAAATGTTTGTAGTCGTGAAAAAAACACCCTCTCAGGTTTTGCACATATTTACATTTTAGCGTCCCTAAATGCCAAAAATGTGTTTTATCAATTCTGTCGGTTCGTCTATTGGTCTGTCTGTCTGTCTGTCAGTTTGCTGGATTCTTAAAGACTACCCGATTCACTTCAAATTTTTATCGTAATTTAAAGTTTTATGAGTTTGTTAGACGTTTTCGAGTTTCTGTAATTTTTTTGCTGACTTATCAAAAATTAAGGGTCATATGGGGATGACCTGGTAATATTATGGTAGAAATTCAATATGGCGAAACCAAATGGCGGCCTACTGAAATGTCTGTTGGTCTGTCTGTCTGTCTATCAGTTCACGACATAGCTTAAATAATACTACCCGACTGACTTCAAATTTTGACCAAAAAAAATCGGTAAATTTCCTTTACCCGGAACTGCCCTCGTTCTGAATGTTTCCTATTATTAGGAATAGTAAAGTCTGATTCAATTTAGTTCAGTATATAGTCATTTAGTAATATATATTCTACAGTCTTTTAAAACATTTTCATTCGTCGCCCTTTTATTAGATCATATTAGATTTCTACCAATATTTAACAGGTTTCTACTTATGCCACACTTGATTTTTGGGCATATAAGTAGTTTTTATATTAACACACGCCGCCGTTTAGTTACGTCATGTTGAATTCGTACCAGTTTATCCATCCCTATATCACACTTATTTTTTCTGCAAGATTTAAAGTCAGTTGAATAAGATTTTTAATTACGTTGATTTTTTAAAAAAATTATTTGGCCGCCGTTTTGTTCCGCTATCTTGCATTCGTATCACAAATTTACCAGGTTATCTCTGTATCTCACTTAATTCTTGCACAAAGTTTTAACATTTCACTAGACCGGCATTTTGTTTTGACATATTGGATTTTTACCAAAATGTTACCATGTCATCTCCATATGACCTTTAATTTTTGACAAAAATTTGAAATCGATCGGGTAAGCAGTTTTTTAACTATGGCGCGAACACACAGACAGACAAACCGACGGAATTGAGAAAACATGTTCTTCGGCATCTAGGGACCCTGAAACATGAAGATTTGAAAAACCTCGGAGAGTGTTTTTTTTTACGATTACAATAAAATACTTCCCTTTTATGAGGGAAGCAAAAAAGAATTTTGAATAAAATGTTGTATGCCAGCCAACTTAAAAAAATATATTACGTGACTTACAATTACTTTAAAAGGGTTTGCGGTAAATAAAGTGAAAATATAATACATTTACGCTGGCAGCAAAAAATGTATTCCTTGTATTCCAATGTATTCTTGTATTCCTATGTATTTCATGTATTCCAATGTATTTCATGTATTCCATCATGGTTTCCATGTATTCTGTGTATTCCATCATGATTTCCATGTATTCTTTCTTTCTTTTCTCTTAGTCTTTCCAATCCGGGAATCTAGGATGGTAATTTTACATTGTGGATCATGTGATGAGTGGGTACAAAATTGATTAAGACTGTGCGGTAAGAAATTGCCACAATGTAATGTAGACTACCATAAAAATATGGACTGGGACATATTTGAAAAATGGTTTGAGTATACCCTGATCCCAAATTTAAATCCTAATAGCGTAATCGTTATAGATATATAGATAATGAGCCATACCATTTCAGACAAGAATAAAAAAATCCAAATAGCTCATCAAACGAGCAAGAAATTCAAGACTTTTTAAGGATCCTTATTTGGAAGACTACTATATTAAAAACAAAGTGGTTCTTAACAAAAAAATGGGACAAACATTACGTCGTTGACAACTTAGCAAAGCAATATGGTCATAACTGACTAAGATTACCACTTTCGTTTTGTATTTTCAACCCGATTGAGCTTATTTGGGGTCAATTGAAAAACAGAATCCATCGAGAGACACATTTCCCAGGTTTGACAAAAAAGTCGCTGATTTAATCAAAACAGGAGTTTCAAATTTTGGACAAGAAAGTATTAAAATATGAAATGAGTACAAGAAACTGGGAGAAATTGATATGAATGGAGGATATAAATTTATTATTAACCTTGATGAGAACTCTGATGATGAAACAAAAGATTTTTTTGGATGACAATTTATAGAATTCGTTCATCCTTATAAATTCAAATTTATGCCTTTCTAACTCGTTTAATATTCAACAAAATTGTTTTAGTCCATCTTTATGTTGGAAAGAAGGTCTTAACAAGATCCAGGAAGTTTCAAGAAGCTGGAAATTCATTCCGACGCGCTGCGACTACAAAGTGAACCACAGCTAATAAAAATCGTTTTGTACCATTGAAATAATGTAGTCCACTAATATCTTCGTTAATTTGACTCGCATGCAAAACACAATTAAAACTAAAGCTCATTTTTCATTGCATATTTTCCTTGGTTAATCTAAAAAAAATGACTGGACTTTACAACGGTTTATTTAAAATAATTTTTATATCAAAAATCAATACTGAATCCAGCTGTGCCTTCAGCACTAGGCATTCGTTTTTTTTACCATAAAAAATTTGCGCTTTTTTAAATATAAACAAATGAATAAACTCCTACTAGAAGTAAAATGAAGAAATATCTATTCTCCTTCTAGAGACCCGTAAAAAAATTCAACTCGAACGGTATTAATTTTTTAAAAATTTTCTTTGCTTCTTTTTGATTCCTCTTAGGATAAACACGACTGGGCAGGTCAAAAGCTCAACATTTTTGCTACAAAATATAGATTTACATGTTTTTTTCTAAGTCAAGAAATTAGGAAACCTGTCTCTTTTTCAAGGTGGGCCTTGCGGACACGAAATAATGATAAACATTTTGACAAGACGGACTTTTTAACCCGAAATTCCATGGATTCAGCATCCAACCCAAATTTTGTAAAATTGCAACATATATTTTACTTCAAATTTTATTTAGAAATGAACATCATTATGATAAAATTAAGTGAGTCGTGTCGAACATGAATTCGGACAGATGCTCTTTTCGTTACACAAGGGATTCAGAAGTAGTTTTATTTTCATTTTTTGCTGTATATGTGATACCAGACCAGTGTTTTCTAATTTAGTTCCTAAGTTTTGTGGCTTCTTTTTCTATATTAATTTAGTAGTTCTAATCAGTCGGGTTTTAAGTTCTTTTTTATAATTTATACTTGTTTGTAATTGTACAAAAACATTTCTTCAATAGCAATCACTGTTTCACATATTGCTAAATTACGATATTTTTTACTTTGTATAAAATTAACTTGATGTCTAATAAAAATCCTTAGAGAAATGCACCTAAAAAGCTCCCGCAATAAATTAGATAAGTTTTTTGTTGAGAGCTGGCCTGTTTTGTTTTATTTCGCGCCGTTAAGAAGGAAATCTTGGTTTCAATGCTTCTTATCTAGAGGAAATATATGAACTAGCCCTTTAGGAATAGAGCCCTACTTCGACCGCTGCACACAGAGTGGCAATGAATAAAACATACAGGTCACAAATATTTCAGCAATTTTTTAATCTAATGAGTACTTCGATTTTCCACAGATATTTTTTAATATTCTGTAAAAATATTATTTATTATAAAAAAATACTGAAAAATATTTTCAGTCAACTTTTTTAACTGACTGCGCATGTAAAGACGGATATTCTGTTTAACAGTCATGTACATGTATTTACGTATGTATATAGTATATGTATATATAATATATCCATTGTTTATTAGCACTTACAGGCTAATAGTCTGGAACTATTTTCATGAGCTAGGCATGAAAATGCTAGTATGCCGTTTTGTCCAACATAAATCTTTTTTTATAATTCATCATTGACAGGTATCAAACAAAAGAACCAACTAAAATAAATCTAAATATATACAGTGAATCCACTTTTCATTACTGCACCCCTGTATCTCAGAAAGTACTTAGCAGATTAGTATTAAATTTTAATGGTATGTGGATTTAAATTCTCATTGTTTTGACACATTCAACTTTGACATCACCCTTTGGCGTGCGAACCTAGGTGGGAAAAAAGGGATCGATATTTCCTTCCCTCGTAAAAGGGAAGTATTGTAATAGTGAAAAATCACCATCCGAGATTTTTTCAGATCTTTACGTTTCGGGGTCCCTAGAGCCGAAAAATATGTTTTCTCAATTCCCTCAGTTATCTGTCCGTCGCTCTGCCTGTTCACGGCACAGCTAAAAAAATTAGTTACCTGATTGACTTCAAATTTTGTTCAAAAATTAAAAAAAGTCATATGGAAATGACCTGGTCACATTTTGATAAAAATCCAATATGGCGAAATAAAATAGAGGCTTAACATAATATTTAAAAATTCAGATTGAAAAAAAACTACTAATTGATCGATTTCAAATTTTGTGCAAGAATTAACTGTGGTATAGTATAGTAACGAACTGGTAAAATTATGGTACGAATTCAAGAAGGTGAAACAAAATGGCGGCCAAATGAAACATTTGTAATCGTGAAAAAAATTGCAGGGTTTCCTTATATTTACGTTTTAGCGTCCCTAGATGCAGAAAAATTTGTTTTCTAAATTCGATTTGTCTGTTTGTGGGTCTGTCTGCCTGTTAGTTCACGAAGTAGCTAAAATTACTTACTCGAATGACTTCAAATTTTGATCAAAAATTATGGGTTAGTGAGGATAGCCTGGTATTATTTTGGTAAAAATTCAATATGACGGAACAAACTGGGGGCCTAGTGAAATGTTAAAAAAAATATTACTAAAGAACAAATTATCCAATTTATATCAAATTGTGTACAAAAACCAAGGAATCAACCTGTAACATTTTGGTATGAATGCAAGACAACAAAAGAAAATGGCGCCCTAATAAATTATTCAAGAAAGAGTCTAAAAAACTACTTATTAGATAAATTTTAAATTTTGGACATCTATTAAGTATGATGTAGAGATTAACTGGTAAAATTGTGGTACGAATTCAAAAAGGTGAACAAAATGGCGGCCAATTAACATGTGTAAAAAATCAATGCAAAAAATCTTCTTATTCAACTGACATAATATCTTGCAACAAAGTTTAATTTTATTCAGGAATTAACTGGTACGAATTCAAAATCACGATACAAAATGGCGGTCTTAAAAAAATTAATTTATTTTAAATCATGCCCAAATAATAAGTGTGGCATTGGTAGAAAGTAGGCAAAATTCTCGTACACCAAAAACATAAATAACTATTCATATTTTTTATTTATTTTTACCATGTTTATTGAGTTTAGGAAAAAACATAAAGTGATAATTTTAATGATAAGACAATATTAACAAACACAGTAGCAGAAACCTTGAAGAACTCGAACTATTTTAAAATACGTCTTAGAGCAATTCCTTTCTAAATTTAAAAAAGATATAAATATAAAATAAACAAAAAATAAAAATCAGAGTCCTTTAATAAACATGGTTTTACGAGAATTTTGATTAAGTGAGTCATGTCAAACATGACATCGGATAGATGCTTTTTCATTACACAAGGGTTCAGAAGTAGTTTTATTTTCATTTTCTGCCATACAGGGATACCAGACCAGTGTTGTTTAATTTAGTTCTTATGTTTTGTGGTTTCGTTTGCTATATTAATTTAGTAGTTCTAATCAGTCGGGTTTTTTTGTTGTTCTTCTTCGTAATTTATACTTGTTTGTAACTTTACAAAAACATTTCTTCAATAACAATCACTGTTTCACATAATGCTAGATTACGATATTCAAAAAAGCTCCCGCAATAAATTAGATAAGTTTTTTGTTGAGAGTTGGCACGTTTTGTTTTACTCCGCGCCGTTAAGAAGGAAAGCTTGGTTTCAATGCTTCTTATCTAGAGGAAATATATGAACTAGCCTACTAGGATAGAGCCCTACTTCGACCGCTGCTCTCGCAGTGGCAATGATTAAAACATACGGGTCACGAATATTTCAGCAATTTTTTAATCTAATCAGTACTTCGATTTTCCACCGATTTTTCTAATATGCTCTAAAAACATTATTTATTATAAAGAAATACTGAAAAGTATTTTCAATGAACTTGTACTTATTTGTAACTCACTGCGCATGCAAAGGAGGATATTCTGTTTAACAGTCATGTACATGTATTTACATATGTATGTAAGAATATATGTATATATATCCATTGTTTGTTACCACTTACAGGTAAAACGTCTGGAACTATTTTCATGAGCTAGACATGAAAAGATTCCTTTGTATCCCGCGAATGTTTACTAGTACGCCGTTTTGTCCAACATAAAATATTTTTTATAATTCATCATTGATAGGTATAAGATTAAAGAACCAACTAAGATAAATATAAATATATACAGTGTGTTCCACTTTTGATTACTACATCCCTGTAACTCAGAAATTATTTACTGGATTAGTATTAAATTTTAGTGGTATGTGGATTTAAATTCTGATTGTTTTGCCACATTCAATTTTGACATCGCTCAGGGAAGTATTGTAATCGTGAAAAAATCACCCCCAAGATGTTTTTAGGTCTTTACGTTTCAGAGTCCCTAGATGCCGAAAAACATGTTTTCTCAATTCCATCGGTTATCTGTCTGACGCTCCGCCGCGGCGGTTGCCGGCTGCATATATAGTAACAACACGTGTGCTAGAAAATCGGACTTTCCGAAGTCGTGGCTAGTAACAGCACTTATGCTAGCAGCACATGTAGTAATGGCACGCGGGCTAGAAAATCTGACTTCCTAAAGTATTGGCAAGTAATGGCACTCGTTCTACGGGCGATAATTAAAAAGAGCACTTTTGCTGTTAATAATTATAGACCAACAATATTAAATCAAAATACAGTACAGCAGTGTGTGCTATATAAATATTTTTGGCAAATAAACATATTTTTTTTTGTTTTCAGTGAAGTTTCGGTTTACAGCATTTTTAATGGTTATTATTATGTTTAACAAATAAATTCGGACAATGGAAACAAAATTTGAATTGTCGTAGATAAGGTATACTCGTTGTTTGTATAATATTTGTATTACGGCTATATTATACAATCTTTGGCTTGGATAATATGGTCTATACATTATAGGCTTCTTAAACTTGTGACACCCTGTATAATTTCTCAAAAATCTTAAAATATGTAAAAACTTAAATAAAGTACACATGTTCTAGCGTTTTACCAAAAAGCTAACCGTTTTTTCAAATAAAAAATAAATTAATATAAAATAAAGGGCGGCTTTACACCCTACAATCAGCCCATGTAAGGGCCAAAATTTAGCTCTTTGCATTAGCGATTTGAGCAGTATCTCAAATAATCAGTGATCCGATTTTTTTAAAATGCTCTGTATAAATTAATATAATTTTCATAAGTTCCTGAAATATGTAAAAAATTAAAATAAAATGCACGTATTCAAGCATTTTCCCGAAAACCAAACCGTTGGTTAAATAAAAATTATTGTAATATTTAAGGAGTGGTTTCACACCATTAGAATTTATGTTTTGAAAAATCCCGTCTTATAAAACTTCTACGCACTAGAATCAACCTGTGCCAAAATTCAACTTTTTACGGCAAGCGGTTTGCTTAAAACCGTGATTAATCAGGGACCCTATTTTTTGAAACTCCCTATATAATTATTAAAAAAAAAATCTTAAAATATAAAAAAAAATAAAACAAAATATACTTGTTTTAGCGTTTTTCCGAGAAATTAACCTACTCAATGAATAATATTGTAATATTTAAGGAGTGGTTTCGCCCCCTTGAATTTTAGTTTTGAAAAATCCTTTCTTAATGGATGCCCCTGTTATACCTATGTTCCAAATTTCAGCTTTCTGGACTTAGTAGTTTTGGCTGTGCATTGATAGATCAGTCAGTTAGCAGAAGCGAATTTATATGTATAGATTAAGCTGATCTAGCAATTACAAAATAAAAATGGTTTTTGTAAATTTTCACAGTTTAGATTTTGACATTTTTGTAGTCTTGTTTACTACTCTGTATAAATACATTTTAGCTTCGAGAAGCTATACGCTTATAATCAATAATAAGCAATACGTTTTACAAGACACGGCTAAAAACCGCGTCTTAATATCTTTTCTCGTTTTAGAAATATAAAACTTTGAATTTTACCTAAAAATGTACTTGTCTTGTCTCACTAAGGCCAGCAGTTTATCCCTTACGCAACCGCATAACACAATTGTGACTTCCTTATTTTCTCTTGTTATAAGGTTCAAAATATGATTTTACTACGCTGAGTACCTTACGACATGATTGTGAAGATCGCATTTAACGCGCATGCAGCCAGAAAGGTTTTGTTTTTTCGGTGTCGCGTTAGTGTTCTAACCTCAAAAGTGAATGTGTTTTACCGGCAATGGCAGGAGCGGGTAAGTAACTAATAATTGGTTAATTTTTTATAATTTTTGATGTTTTTGTACTTAAATTGTTATAATAAATAACAAATAAACATCATGTACGTGTATATTGCAATTATCTTTTAAATTTGTGCTTTTAAAAACAACTTTGTAGCGGTCATCACAATTGTGAGCTACGGGAGTCAACATATAAAAAAATATGTTTTATTTCAAAATTATGCAAATCTTTGGTTTTTGAGCTAAGCTTTTATTACAGGGCGAAAAAAGATACTCGACCTTGACCATTTAGCAGATAATCAGGAGGACTTATTTCAACTTTTGGATGAACTGGGATCTGACCTTGGCTCTGACATTGGCTCAGAAGGGGAAGAAGATTTTGATTTTTCTGAAGAACCACCGATACCACGTGATCAAACCGATAATTCTTCGGATTCCGAAGACGATCTACCGCTAATACATTTCCAAAAGTTGCAATGGAAGCGTGGAAACTTCCCTAGTAAAGATTTTCCTTTAAATGAAAAACTTTACTCCATCCCATGTAAAAACCCCTTACGAATATTTTGCAAAATATCTGGATGATGATTTTTTTCAGTTAGCGGCGATTTACACGTCTCAATATTACTTGCAAACAAATGCAAAAGTAAACAACGTTACACCCCAAGAAATTAAAAAATTTTTTGGAATGAATGCTTTGATGGGATGTATTCCTTTTCCAAGAATACATATGTATTGGAATGAAAAATATAAATTCTCATTAATTGACAGTGTCATGCCACGTCATCGATTTTACATGATACGTGTAAATTTGCATGTTGTTGACAATCTTAGTGTACCAGAAGAAGTACAAAAGAAGAACAGATTGTGGAAAATACAACCCGTAATTGACCTCGTAAGAAATCGCTGTAAAACTATTGAGAGAAAAAAGAATACAGCCTTTTCAATCGACGAACAAATGATTCCGTTCTTGAGCAGATGTCCATTTCGCCAATTTGTCAAGAACAAGCCAAGACCTGTAGGCCTTACAAATTTTGTTGTTACTACATCGGACGGACTAATAATGGATTTCGAAATCTACCAGGGCGATACCACTCCACTAAAAGACAGGGCACTGGGATTGGGCGCGTCAGTTGTTCTTCGCTTAGTAGAAACATTACCAGAAAATTGTTATTTGTACTTTGACAGATATTTTTCAACTATTGCTTTGATGGACAAATTGATAACATTGAAAATAGATGCAACTGCTACAATTATGTCCAACAGAGTAAAAGGCTATGAGTTCAAGAAAGATCATACCATGAATCGAGGAGAGTCAGAAGTTGTCGTCAGAACTGATGGTAAACTTTGTATTACTAAGTGGAAGGACAATAAGTCTGTGTTGATGGTATCTACAGCATTTGGAAGAGAGCCTGAAACTGAGGTAGAGAGATGGAATAAAGCAGAAAAAAAACGTACCGGTATATCATGTCCAGCGGTTGTTAAATCCTATAACGAACACATGGGGGGAGTAGATGTGTGTGATCAAATGATGGAGTACTATCGCTCTTTTTTCCGAACCCGTAAGTGGACTGTCAAGGCCATTTTGCACTTATTTGATTTGGCAATAGTAAATAGCTGGATGGAATATCGAAGGGATTGCCAAAGTCAAAACCTTAAAAAGAAAGATGTTAAAGACCTTCTGGAGTTTAGGCTTAGTCTTGGAGAGTATTTGGTCGCAGGAACAAAAAAGCGCGTCTTAGCGGAAACTGAGGAACCAGAAGACTTAGCGGAATTTGACGAACCAGAAGATTTAGGAGACGAAAACATCAATCAAGGGAATGAAAGAAAAAAGAGAAGGGTACCTGCTAATCTTCCCTGTGTGGACAAACGCTTTGACGGTTTCGAACATTGGCCAAATAATGAAGAAATGAAGAATCCAGTTAAATGCCGCTTGGAAGGCTGCGAAAGTCGTTCAAGAGTTCGATGCACTAAATGTAATATATTTCTATGTTTAAGTAAAAACAAAAACTGTTTTCTATTATTTCATACGAAACAATAAATAGTATTTTCACAATTGTGCTTTTATCTGTTCACTCCCAAGACCCACAATTGTGCACACACTAAAAAACCAAAAAAACAATTTTGAAAAAATTTCAAAAAATTTACCAGTTCTATTTAACTAATTTTATCGCTCTAAAATCAATATGAAGTCAAAATTCAAAAAATTTTGTCTCGGTACTGTAAGGGTTATGTAACTTTATGCACGAAATATTATTTCTTTAGTTTATACCAAAGAATCTGTTAAATAAAAATCGGCTTTGTTTCTTAATTGAAGTCTAAAAATCTTGTTACTAATTGTTTTTGGTTTAACCGAATTAGGAAATTTTTCTTTATCCATATCTATATTTTCAACTATGCAAATAAAACGTCAAAAACAAATAAAACACAGATAACCTAAAAACATCATCTGTATATTTTTGCACGTTGCAAATACCTATACATAGATTGCGTGCTGTTTCCCATTCTCCTCTCTAGCACACGTGCTATTACTAATTATGACTTCAGCGTTCCGAGCTTAAACGATATTTCTAGCCCGCGTACTGTTACTTCCCGGCACAGCTAAAAAACTACTTACCCCATTGACTTAAAATTTTGTTCAAAAATTAAAAGTTATATGGGAATGACCTGGTCACATTTTGATAAAAATCCAATATGGCGGCCTAGACAAATGTTATGATTACTAAAGAACTACTTATACACTTTACCTCAAATTTTGCAAAAAATTCAAGTGCTAGTTAGTAATAAACTAGTTCAATTTTGGTGCAAATCCAATATAGCGAAATAAAATGGCGGCTTAACATAATATTTAAAAATTCAGCCTGAAAAAAACTACTTAATTGATTGATTTCAAATTTTGTGTAATAATTAACTGTGGTATAGTATAGTAATGAACTGATAAAATTGTGGTACGAATTCAAGAAGGCGGAACAAAATGGCGGCCAAATGAAATATTTGTAATCGTGAAAAAAATTGCAGGTTTTACATATATTTACGTTCTAGCGTCCCTAGATGCAAAAAAAATGTGTTTTCTAAATTCGATTTGTCTGTCTGTGGGTCTGTCCGGCTGTCTGTTAGTCAGCGGAGTAGCTAAAAGCTACTTACCTGAAAAATTCAACATGACGGAACAAAGTGGCTGCCTAGTGAAATGTTAAAAAAAATATTACAAAAAAACTTAATTAATAATAAATTATTCAATTTATATCAAATTTTGCACAAAAACCAAGGAATCAACCTGTAACATTTTGGTATGAAAGAAAGATAGCAAAACAAAATGGCGGCCTAATAAACTATTGAAAAAAAATCAGTCTAAATAACTACTTATTAGATGAATTTTAAATTTTGGACATCTATTAAGTGTGATATAGAGATTAACTGGTAACATTGTGGTACGAATTCAAGACGATGAAACAAAATGGCGGTCAAATCAAATGTCTAAAAAAATCAATGCAAAAAATCTTCTTATTCAATTGACATAATATCTTGCAACAAAATTTAATATGATACAGGAATTAACTGGTACAAATTCAAAATGACGATACAAAAATCAGTTTATTTTAAATCATGCCCAAATAATAAGTGTGGCATAGGTAGTGACGGCTAAAATATACGTACGATTCCCATATGTTAGAACAAAATGGCGTCCAATAAATATGTTTGAAAAGACAGTGTGTTACATGACTATGTGCGGAACTAAATTGGGTAAAGTGTAACTCTTCCTAATGTTAAGAAATATTCATAACGAGGAAAGTTCCGGGTATTGCAAACTTACCGATTTTTTTATGAAAATATTGATCTTAGATTCTTATTCAACATCGCAGAGACCCCTTTGTATTAAATTTCAATAAAATGTTTCAATGCTGTCGGAGACACGAGCTTTTAAAAAATGTATTTAGTTAAAGTATATCTAAAGTGAATTGAGACAACCTAAAAACTAAATATCCGTCAACAGTCGGCGATTTCAATGTGAGGCATGGGCGGCGTGAGAGAAATTTAAACTTATTTTTGTAAAACAGATGAATTAATAGTACTTTCTTTTTATTATTTATTCGCATTTAACATTTTTTTTCAATTAGTTTTTTTATTTGATCTGGTCAGGGTATGGGGGCGAAATAGCTAGGCTAAATGGAAAAAAATGTGTTGATTTTTAGTCCTTCACGGATGGAAAAGTACGATGTGTTTTCATTCCGGGTGTACATTCGCTCAATACTGTCGTTCTGAAAAGAACAGTTTTGCTGACGTTTCGCCAAAATCACATTTGGCATTATCGAAGCTTTCTTTCTCGTGTCCGAATAGAGACTGAGCGTCAGCAAAACTGTTCTTTTCAGAACGACAGTAGTGAACGGATGTACAGTGTGCTCGGATTTGGTTGCAAAAGCAGGGTATCTCGCTTATTTTTAAAGATAGAACCTTGCGGTTTTCACGAACCTGAGCTAATTTGTTGTGAAACTCATGACTCCGTAAACAAAATTTTCATAGACTTCTTCGTTTATGAGATACAGGGCGAAATATAAAATTTTGCATTTTGGGACCCCCCTCGTATCTCGGTTATCCTTTAACTTAACGCAAAGGGAAAAATTGCTGCTTATGCAGTTTTTTACGCTGGATCCAGTGGCGTAGTCATATTTTTCATTTGAGTTGTTATTTTTTAGATATGACCCAAAGTTGTGTTTTTTAAATGGGACACCCTGTATATTTGTCCAGAAATTGATTTGTTCTTTTAAAAGCTTCCCAAAAATATAGAATAGTATGGTTCTATTTTAATAAACAACAACAAAAATCCTAATTTTTATAATTACCTTCCCAAATTTTGCAGTAGGCCATGCAAAACAATGCTGCCTTTTATTATGTCTACATCCTAACAATAAATCAAAATAAATATGTAATTAAATCTATTTATCAAAATATGTATTGATAATTTCGCACCAAAAAAGTACCACCTACCTAGATTTATGTAACACAAGAACAAAACAGTAATAAATTATTATGTCGTATAAGAACTACAGTAACCAAGGAAATCAAAAGAACTGTTCAAACTGATTTCCATTTTGTTCTATGCATGCTTCGCACAATTTTCGTATTCGTTTTAGGGAATTAAGCAAAATAACGGGATGATTTTGTAAATAGCGAAAATTTTCTCTTATTGCATTTCCTAAAACTATGGACATTATCATAGTGGTCTTTGTAAATTCTATTTTCCAGATATCCACATAGAAAGAAATCTAAAATCAACAAATCTGGGGACCATCTTATAGGTCCATTTGTTCCGATCCATTGATTGGTAAAATTATTGTCCAGAAATAATCTCGTCATTCCAGAATTGTGTGCAGGAGCACCGTCCTGTTGAAAATAAATTTCGTTAATTTGCGCTAGAGGAACATCGTCAAGTAATTCAGGTATAGCTGCCTCTAAAATTTCTATATAGCGATTGGCTGTTAGATTTCCCTCAAATATATAAAATTTTATATCTGTTCCTAATATGAAGCAGGACACATTTAGACCAAACCTGCCCTGCTGTCTTCTGGCAAATACTTGGTGTTGATTTTCCTGGGACCAGAATCTACTATTGTGCCTATTGAGTATACCAGAATTACTGAAATGTGCTTCGTCTGACCATATAATCTTCCTTTCAAAAATCTCTAACTATATCGCATCTTTCTCGAAACCAATTGCAGAAGACTACCCGACGCTCTGCATCCCCTGGCTGTAAGTGCTGCACGAGCCTAAATTTGTATGGGTGGTATTTGTGCTTTTTTAGAATTTCTTGAACTCTAGTTTTTGGAATCCCTATGCTCTTTTCACTGGCTCTACAAGAGTTTGTAGGGTAAGCTTCTGCATTAGCCAAAACCGTAATTTCCTCAGCATCCCGATTTTCTTTATTATATGTTTTCGTACGAGGTTTGATAAATGATCCGTGATTAAGTAAATTCTTTTTTATCCGATAAAAAGTGGATATATTAGGTTGCCTCCTTTCTGGATATCTAAATAAAAATTAAGCAATAGTATTTCAACATACCTAAAAATTAACTATTTACCTGTTAAAATACATCTCAGAAGCCGCTTCAACATTTTCATTACTTAATATAAAACAAGCTAACATATCGTACTTTTCATAATGTTTGAAAGTTTGGTTTTCTTCCATAATAATACAAATATATTTTTGCACAATAAATAAATACAAAAAACTAGCGCTATATTTTATATACGCGTACAAAATTGGGAAATGTCCAAGAAAACAAAAGAAAACGGCATCGTTTTGCATGGTCTACTGCAAAATTTGGGATGATAATTATAAAAATTAGGATTTTTGTTGTTGTTTATTAAAATAGACCCATACTATTATATATTTTTGAGAAGCTTTTAAAAGGACAAATCAATTTCTGGACAAATATACAGGGTGTCCCATATCATGTCATATCTAAAAAATAACAATTCAAATGAAAAATATGACTACACCACTGGATCCAGCGTAAAAAACTGCATAAGCAGCAATTTTTTCCTTTGCGTTAAGTTAAAGGATAACCGGGATACGAGGGGGGTCCCAAAATGCAAAATTTTCTATTTCGCCCAGTATCTCATAAACGAAGAAGGCTATGAAAATTTTGTTTACGGCTTCATGAGTTTCACAAAAAATTAACTCAGGTTCGTGAAAACCGTTCTATCTTTAAAAATAAGCGAGATACCCTACTTTTGCAACCAAATCCGGACACCCTGTACACCCGGAATGAAAACACATCATATATATATATATATATATATATATATATATATATATATATATATATATATATATATATATATATATATATATATATATATATATATATATATATATTATATTTCGATTTTAAAACTTTTATTTGGCCGCTATTTTGTTCCACCATCTTGAATTAGAACCACAGTTTTAGTAGCTTATCTCTATACCACAATTAGTTATGGCACACAATTTGAAATCAGTCAATTAAGTAGTTTTTTCAGGCTGGATTTTTAAATATTTTATTAAGCCGCCATTTTGTTCCGCCATCTTGTATTCGTACAAGAAATATACCGGTTGATTTTTTTGTACAAAATTTCAAATAAGTTGGATCACTGGTTTTTTAATATTTTTTTTTAACTAGGAGGCCATTTTGTTTTGACATATTGGATTTTCAGATCATCCCCATATGATTCTTAATTTTTGAGGTTGATCTGATGAGTAGTTTTTATGCTATGCCGCGAACTGACATACAGACAGACAAACCGACTGAATTAATAAAACGTATTTTTTTGACATCTAGGAGCGCTAAAACCTAAAAATATGTAAAACCTGCGAGATTGGTTTTCACGATTACAAATATTTTATTTGGCTGTCATTTTGACTAAAATCTCAAGTCAATCTGATGAGTGCTTTCTAAGCAAAGTCGCGAACTGTCAGACAGACAGACAAACCGACAGATGGACTGACGGAATTGATAAATCATATTTTTGGGCATCTAGAGGCGCTAAAACGCGAAAATATCTAAAACCTGAGAAATTGATTTTTTTCATGATTACAAATATTTTAGTTGGCTACCATTTTGTTCCGCCATTTTGAATTCGTTATTATTAAAATTAAGTATTTTGTCCATGCTGAATTTTTAAATATTTTATTAAGCCGCCATTTTGTTCCGCCATCTAAGATTCATACCAACATTTTATCAGTTGTTTTCTATGTAATACTTGGTTTTTGTGCAAAATTTTAGGCAAATTGGGTAAGTAGTTTTTTAGTAATATTTTGCCATATTCGATTTTTGCCAATATGTTACCAGTCAACACGTTAGAATTCTTAATTTTTGACTAAAATTTAAAGTCAATCGGTTAAATAGTTTTGTAGCTATGCCGCGAACAGACAGTTCGACAGACAGACCGACGCAATTGAGAAAAAATGTTTATGTAGGGACACTGAAACTTAAAGATCAGAAAAAATCTCGAAGGGAAAGTTTTTCACAATTACAATAATTTCCTTTTGCGCATTTTTTGTTAAATCAACGTTTACAAAGATCTAACCAATTGAATTACGGATATAACCAATCAAAGTGCTTAACTCTAATACTCCGCCTACACATTTTAGAGTCCACGTTGACTGTGTCGTGAAGGTCCGCTGTTTCTACGGGGACCTGTCAACTGAATAAAAATAAATTTATTTGATAAAGTGGTGTAGTAAATTGAGCGTACTCCAAATTTTCCGCTGTCTCAATTGATTTTAGATGCGCTATACATTTCAAAGACAAAATTCTCGTACACCAAAAATATAAATAACGTTATTTATATTTCTTGTTTATTTGTATCATTTTTATTCAATTTAGGAAAAAACATTAAGTGATATTTTTAATGATAAGACAATATTAGCAAACACAATAGCACAAACCTTGAAGAACTCGAACATATTTTAAAATACCTCTTAGAGCAATTCCTTTCCTAAATTCAATAAAGATGGTAAAAATAAACAAAAAATAAAAATTAGAGTCCTTTGATAAACAATGTTTTACAGACAGATGCTCTTTTCATTACACAAGGGTCCAGAAGTAGTTTTATTTTCATTTTCTGCGACATAGCGATACCAGACCAGTGTTGTTTAATTTAGTTCCTATGTTTTGTGGTTTCTTTTTCTATATTAATTTAGTAGTTCTAATCAGTTGAGTTTTTTGTTGTTCTTTTTCGTAATTCATACTTGTTTGTAACTGTACAAAAACATTTCTTCAATAACAATCACTGTTTCACATAATGCTAGATTACGACATTCTTCACTTTGTACAAAATTAACTTGATGGCTAATAAAAATCCTTAGAGAAATGCACCTAAAAAGCTCCCACAATAAATTAGATAAGTTTTTTGTTGAGAGAAGGAAATCTTGGTTTCAATGCTTCTTATCTAGAGAAAATATGAACTAGCCCTTTAGGAATAGAGCCCTGCTTCGACCGCTGCTCTCGGAGTGGCAATGAATAAAACATACAGGTCACAAATATTTCAGACTTTTTTTAGTCTATTCAGTACTTCGATTTTCCTCAGATTTTTTAAAAATATTTATTATAAAGAAATACTAAAAATTACTTCCAGTGAATTTGTATTTATTTTTAACTGACTGCGCATGGATATTCTGGTTCACCGTCATGTATTTACGTTTGTATGTAAGTGTGTAGTATGTATATATCCATTCTCTGTTACCACTTACAGGCTAAACGTCTGGAACTATTTTCATGGGCTAGGCATGAAAAGGTTCGTTTGTATCCCGCGAATTTCTGCTAGTACGCCGTTTTGTCTAATATAAAATATTTTTTTATATATTATATAATAAACCATTGACAGGTATCAAATTAAAGAACCAACTAAGATACATCTAATTATATACAGTGTGATCCACTTTGATCCCAGCTAAGATTACTATTTATCTTAGATCAACATTTCCATTAAAAAATCTTTAATATTTGTTTCAAAAAATCGACCTCTTTTTCCCCTAGGTTTGTATGGCAATGAGCGATATCAAATTTGAATGTGTCAAAACAATCAGATTTTAAATCAATACCGTCAAAATTTTAAACTAATCTGGTAACTGATTCCGGAGATACAGGGGTGTACTTATGAAAAGTGGATCGCACACTATACATATGCTATTATAGTATACAGGGTATTTCAAGCATAAGCAATTATTTCATGTTCAGATCTATATCATCTAAGCGGTTGATCTTTGGCGAAAGGAGTAAATACACCGAGAAACGTCTATGTTATTTAGGCTAGACTGCATGGCTGGTAGAAAATTCAGCCCGATCGGTATCAGGCTGATTTTTGAGAAATTTTGAAAATGTACCGTGAGCGAATTTTTTTGTTTTTTTTTTTAGACTTCGTACTGCTTAGTGGTACCTTCTTGATCAAAAACGATTAAGCAAGTTAAAAGCTCCATATCTTTGCAACAAGACATACATAGTTTATATCATCTGCTGCTGATGCTAACTTGGTTAGCGAAACGCGCCTCCAGAACGTAACAAGTTGTGTTGTAGTATGGTTAGAACTCTTGTATTTTGAACAAGACATACGTTAACATTTTTTTTAAAGTTTAGGTCAAGAAACTGAACTTAAAGAACTTTTTTAAGGTAGGTCTTGCCAGCTCGACGGCAGGATAAACATTTTGACAAGACGAACTTTTTAACCGGACACGTGTCCAGAAATTTGCAAATATCTACAAGAGGCCGAGTACCTATGTAAAGTAAAATGTCGCTTATTTCAGTATGTTCTGTACAGGGGCGTGCGGTGAAATTTTAAGGGGAAGCAATTTTTAGAAACTTACCTATTTGTAATGTAATTCGATTCTTCGATCATTTTTTGCAAATTCGTTAATGACGTCATCATAAAAACGTCGATGCTCCGACATATTTTGGAGAAGTTTATTTTCAATGGACAACAGCGATGTATGCGAAAGTCTCTCCTACCCCGTTGAATTCCTCACGAAATTTTTTATACGTTTAAGTGTTAAAAAATTGCGTTCTACTGATGAACTTCTGGCAAGTATTGTCAATACTAATTCACACAATTTCGACACTTCGGTGTAGGCATCTTCCAGCTCCTTGTCTTTTAAAAATTGCATTAGTTCCTTAGCGTTATTTTTTGCGCTATCAGTTTCGTAAATCACTTTTAGTTCAGATCGCAGTAACACTCGATCGAAGAACTGGCCATAATAAAGAAGAAGAGATTTAAACGCATTTTCTGGAAAAGTTTTTCCTTTAAATGCATCAAAATTGCAGAACTCGGGGAATTTAAAATCATTTATACCGTTAAGTCTATAGTTTATTTGTTGTTGAATTTGATTGATTATTTCATTAAAGAGGCGTCTCAATGATATTTAAACATCTCCCACCTTGTCTGTTCGAAGACGCTTGGCTTGTGGCTCTACATTTAACGTCATCGTTTTCTCCCAAAATAGGTCAAAGTCATTTTTTGGCATAACATGGATTTAAAATCATCTACTTTTTTTAGGCAAAAAGCAATATCATTTGTTTTAGTTTGTAACATATTAAAAACATTGTCCGAGAATGGAAATATTTCTAAAAATATGTTCAACTAATAATTAAAATTAAAATCTCGTTTCAAACAGTCCAAAAACCCCCTCGAACTATTTATTGCTTCTGAGTCCCACGTTTCATTATTTTCTATTATATTCTCAAATAGTTCATGATTCACGATTTTCAGATACTGTTAACACAAGTCTTCCATTATAGTTCCACCTAGTAGGAGCTACTTTGGGCAATCGTTTGTGGACAATGGAGTTCAAAGCTTGTGTACGTTTTGTTGACTTGGAAAAAAAAGCAGCCATGCCACTTAAAGTAACGAAAAATACTTTACATTCTTTAATGTGACTGATGGATTGGGATAAAACTAAATTTAATTTATTAGCAAAAAATGGACAAACACAGCACTTGGGAAAGTTTCTGGAACTTTAGCTTGCAGACCCCCTAATTGTCCTGCCATCACTGCAGCTCCATCATAGCTTTGAGCAACTAAGTTTTTCTCTCCATTAATTTATTTAGTAACGTTATAAACTACGGTATATAATGCATCTGCAGTACGATTTTCGAACACATTCTTAAAACCTAAAAATCGCTCTTTAATACTTCCGTCTGTTTTAACGTAGCGTATTACTATAGATAATTGGCTAAATGTAGTGATATCAGTTGTTTCGTCCAGAACAATAGCAATGAACCGCGCCTCGCCAATCTCCTGCTTAATTCTTTTTAGAATAATGGTTGCAACAGCGAAAATTAAATCATTCTGGATTCGATTCGACGTTTCGCGAAAAACGCTAGACTGCTCTAAATGATTTTTTAAGCAATCATCCTATTTAGCCATTAAACTAAGTAAATCTTGAAAATTTCCTCTATTTGAAGAAACCGTTGTTTCGTCATGACCTCTAAATCCCAATTCGTGCTGTCCGAGAAAACCAACAACATCGATAAGTCTTCTTAATATTTGCGTATTTTTATCGACTAGTTCGTTGTGTTGGCGGTGACTAATTTCCAACTGTTTATTAAGGGCGTGTTCAATTCCAGTTTTATTCCAGAGACCTTTTTCATTTTCAAAAAGTAAACATGGCCAACAAAATAATTTAGCCATTTAAATTGTTCGTATTGTCTTTCCGGATAAAAATGTCTAATACAGTTTTTCATTTTTGTAGTTAAATTTTTCATAGGCGGTTTTGCCCCCCCTTTGGAAATTATTTGAAGCTTATCAGCAAAGTTTAATGTTGAAAAACCCTTTATTATTAAGACACACACCACACATTCACACACACTCTTCTTACTAAGTTCTCCAACATTTTTGACGTTATTACCGACAGCTGAAGTTGACGGTATTTGCATATACAAGTCCGTATTACTGTCTTCCATATCGCACCATGCACGACGCGACGTACGTATCACACAACACACAGATAGCCGTTCAAACAAAGAACCTACTCCAACGATAGCTTCCGCCCCCACTTAAAGCACGCGACTGAAATGCAAAAATTGCAAGCAGCTGGAGGAATGTTCAATAACCTGTGGCTCGATTCACATGAAATCAAGCATACAGGACTTGGCTGCAGAGAAGCTAGCGGCCCGCATAGGTTCTATTCCATTTTCCATTAAGACAATATTTTAGCATTTTGCACAGTTGCTTCCATGGACTGCACGCTCCTGGTTCTGTAGTTTTTTCCTATGTTATATTTTTGAAGCAGTCGGGATTTTTTTTTTTATATTAAATAATTTATACTCATTATATGTTAGGGTTTGAATTAGTAGTACGATTTTTCGACAAAACAAGCGGGGAATCGATTTTATGGTTTCGGCGCTACGGCCACCCATAGGCGTTGAAGAGGAGGTTTTGCATATTGTGCATTCTCTACTAAACCAGCTCAGTAACGACTTGAAAAAGCAAGACAAACATTAATTAACAAAAACAATTGTGTGCAAGTTTGTTAATTAGAAATGTAGTATAGAGTATAGAGTGGCAATTTAAATTAACGACAGATTTCTAAGTTTTGTTTGGTTTATTTAACTTTTTAAGTGGTGTCTTATTAATTTAAATTCGGATAAACTTCTTTCTGTACAGGGAGTTTTAATAAACATTTCAATATTATTCGGATACTAAATAATTAAATTATTTTGACCTAAATAATATCAAAAATCGGTACATTTTCTTTACCCGGAACTTCCCTCGTTATGAATCTTTACTTTTTTTAGGAATAGTGAAATGTGACACAATTTAGTTCAGTACATAGTCTTAGTCTTAGCAACAACGCGAGTGCCGGCTCTTTCTTTTGTGTGCCTTGTATCTCGAAATAAAAGGAAGAATAAGAAGAGAACGTCATTATGTCAACATTATTATGAATGATGGTCATGTCACCATAGAGATTGTAACT
Organism: Kuschelorhynchus macadamiae; assembly: GCA_030620095.1. Lineage (NCBI taxonomy): Eukaryota > Metazoa > Arthropoda > Insecta > Coleoptera > Curculionidae > Kuschelorhynchus > Kuschelorhynchus macadamiae. The sequence goes on along the minus strand of JAUTXW010002346.1, from coordinate 176,937 downwards.
ACCAGTTTTAGACTCTTCCGAATCGCCTCATCGACGGCAAACCTCTGTGTTTTTAACATAAGTGGTTCCACGTGTTCGGTTTAGCTGCTTTATTTCGAGGGGATGCGGGAGGCACAACCGCTCAGTGTGGAAATTAACGACCCCGCTAGAAAGGGTGCAGCGCTGTGAACCTAGTTGTTCCTGTATATAATATTAGCGTAATGGCCGCTATGTGGCGGGAGTGGGAGGGGTAAGGGGATGACTTGAGAGAAAAGATCATCTCGTGATACCAGTAGTACTCTCAAGGGGCACCTAGTGGAAGCCAAGATGCATTAGAAGGAGTTATAATAAATAGGATCGTTCAACGATTTACGGAGAGCATCTTGCTCGACAACCCGTGTTCGTTAACTATTGGGCTGGAGAATGGCGCTGAAAGCAAAAAAATGGCAACCGACTCCATACTTTTGGGTATAATTTAAAAAAAAAATCAAAAAGCCATTTTGTTACGTCATGTTGAACTTGTACCAGTTTATCCCTATATCACATTCGATTGAATAAGGACATCCTCGCTTGTTTGACTAAAATTTGGAGTCACTCTGATGGGTAGTTTTAAGCTATGCGGCGAACTGATATACAGACAGACGGACCGACGGAATTGATAAATATTGTTTAGCATCTGAGGATGCTAAAACCTGAAATTTCGAAATGAGAGTGTTTAATTAGTACCAAAGTTTTACTAGTTCTTCTCAATTAGTTATGGCACACAATTTGAAATCAGTCCATTAAAAAGTTTTTTTTGACTGAATTTTAAAATATTTTATCAAGCCTTCATTTTGGATTCGTATCAAAATTTTACCAGTTGATTCCTACATAATACTTGATTTTTGTGCAAAATTTGAGATAAATTGAATAAGTAGTTTTTTTAGTAATCATTTTTTTAACAATTCACTAGGCCTCCATTTTGTTTTGCCATATTGGAATATGGAACATTTCAATATGTGGAATGGAAAATGTTACCAGCTCCTATTTAAAGTCAATCGGGTGAGTAGTTTTCTAGGTATGCCGCGAACAGACGAACCGACAGACAGACCGACGGAACCGAGACAACATGTTTTTCGGCATCTAGGGACCTTGAAACGTAGAGGTCTGAAATAATCTCGGAGGGTAACTTTTTCACGATTACAATACTAGTAAAAATTATTTGGCGGCCATTTTGTTCCGCCATCTTGAATTCGTACCACAATTTTACCATTTATCTCTATATCACATTTAATGCTTGCACAAAATTTAATATTAATCTAATACGTAGTTTTTTCAGGCCGACTTTTTAAATATTTTATTAGGCCGCCATTTTGTTTCGCTATCATATTCATACAATTACCAGTTCATTTCTAAGTAATACTTGATTCTTGAGAAAAATTTGTGGAAATTGGAAAATTAGTTTTTTGATAATAATTTTTTTAGCGGTTCACTAGTTCGCCATCTTGTTCCGGCATATTGGATTTTTACCATAATATTACTAGGTCATACCCATCAAATCCTTAAATTTTGGCTAAAATTTGAAGATTGCCGCAAACTGACAGGCGGTTAGACAAACCAACAGACGGACCGACGGAATTGATAAAACCTGAAAATGTGTAACACCTGAGAGGGTGATTCTTTTCACGATTACAAATATTTTAGTTGGCCGTCATTTCTTTCCGCTGTCTTGAATTAGTACGACAGTTTTATTTGTTTATCTCTATACCACAAATAGTTATGGCATATATTTTGAAATCAGTCCATTAAGTAGTTTTTTCAGGCCGAATTTTTAAATATTTTATTAAGCGTCCATTTTGTTCCGTCATCTTCGATTTCTACCAAAATTTTACCAATTGATTCTCACATAATACTTGATTTTTGTGCAAAATTTTAGATAAATTGCATAAGCAGTTTTTTAGTAATAATTTTTTTATCATTTTATTAGGCCGCCATTTTGTTTTGTCATATTGGATTTTTACCAAAATGTTACCATGTCATCCCCAGATGACCCTTACTTTTTTATCAAAGTTTAAAATCGATCGTGTGAGTTGTTTTTTAGCTATGCCGCGAACAGACAGACAGACAGGCCGACGAAATCGAGAATTGATGTTTTTCGGCATCTAGGGACCCTGAAACATAAAGATTCGAAAAAATCTCGGAGGGTAATTTTTTCACGATTACAATATTTCCCTTTTACGAGGGAGATCGTTTGCACCCATATCTGACTCATTTTCAGCCGAAAGTATTGACTGGAGACTGGAGCAGTAAGTTTCTAGCATTTTGTGATCTATATCTTTGAATCAAAATGTCATAAAAAACTGAATCCAAGATGGCGGAACAAAATGGCGGCTTAATAAAATATTTAAAAATCCAGCCTGAAAAACTACTTAATGGATTGATTTAAAATTGTGTGCAATAATTAATTATGGTATAATGATGAACAGGTAAAACTGTGGTAGGTACATATTTAAGATGGCGGAACAAAATGGCGGCCAAATAAAATGTTCCTCAACGTGAAAAAATCGCCAGGTTCTACATATCGTCACGATTTAGCGTTCCTAGATGCCAAAAAAATGTATGTTTTATCAATTCCTTCGGTTTGTCTCTTCGTGTGCCTGTCTGTCTGTCGGTCTGTCAGTTCGCGGCATAGCGATTGACTTCAAATTTTGGTAATTTGGTAATATCACTAAAAAAACTAATTATCCAATTTACTTCAAATTTTGCACAAATATCAATTGCTACATAGTAATGAAGTGGTAATCATAATTATTTAAAAAATCAGCCTGTAAAAACTACTTATTAGATTAACATTGAACGGACTTAGGTCAATTAAGAAATCATGGTTTTAGGGATTAGACCGTGTCAAATTGGAATTACTGTCCAAAGTTTCGCCTTAGATTGCACGAGGCATCTTCAGAGATTTTTAGTCCACGAGATCTGAGCACTGAATTACTACTAGTTTCGAGTAAAAATGAATTATTTCTCATTATGCCATTGAATTTATTTCTGACTCTGCTAGCTGTAGCTTTGACTGGCATGTAATAATAAGTTTGATAGGGACTCCATATTTTTGACCCATAATATCTCCAAAATTGGCAAATATCTGTTGGTATATATATATATATATATATATATATATATATATATATATATATATATATATCTGGAAATATATCGAAATATCAGGAATCCTGTCCAAATAGTAGCAAGTATTTCATATAAAAATGAAGTTCGTTATAATACAAAATAATAAATACAACGATGGTGCAATAAAGGTGTATAAAGGTATGTATATTTATGTTTCAATTATTAAGAGATTTCTACCTTTTAGGTAATATTAAGCAATATTTACTTTTTCCAATATCTATATTTAGTGACGACTGGTAAAGTAGATTCGGAATAATTGTTTTTTTCGGTATACACAGGACTATGTTTTAATATATAATTATATTCTTATTTTTTGCTTTATATCTATGGATTATCCGGTATATAAAGTGTCACTAACTTTAGTATGTTATATGGTTTCGTGTTATGTATCTATATACGAGGTTTTTAAGTAATGTGGTTCAGACTAGTGGCATTTTCCAGTAACGGGAATTCAACAACAGGTTTAATTTAATTATTAACATTAAGTACTGCTTATAATGAAGTTGCCGCTTTTTCTAATTTCTAAAAAAAGTCATATTTTACTTTTCCATATAACGGCTCATATATTGTATTATTAATATAATTAATGAGGGACAGTAATGTAATCTACGGAGATATTCAGGCGGGCTTTTATACCAAGCTTGTGCTCGCCGAACCGTGACCCTACGTTAAGATCGGTTTCCACGTGTGGCGTAGATCATAACCCGTATCTCTATTGAAATTGTATTCTTCATGTTCAATGTTGGAAAAGGTAAATCTTACGGGGATCGCAAGCATTGTCCAATATTCTTATGTGTATTGCCGAAATAACTGTCATATTTTGTCTGTAGAGCTTTTGCTGCGTTACTTATTAGATTAATTTGAAATTTTGTTCTAGCATTAATTGTGATAAAGACCAACTCGTAAAGTTGTGGTACGAATTCAAAATGGCGAAACAAAATGGCGGTGTGTGTCAATGCTAAAACGGCTTATTCAATTTACTTTAAATTGTACACAAAAATCAAGTGTGATATAGGTAGAGACTGGTAGAATATTGGTAGGAATCCAATAAATATAAATATAAATGTTTGAAAAGATATTATATACGGTTGTTCCGTTGGATCTTTACACATGCGTCATCAATCGACGAAATATCAAAGACGTGCTTTATAAAGATCGTATTTCTCTTATCGATCAGTGTTCCGTAATTCAATATTGAAAGAAAAAGATGAAACATGACATATTGTCTTCCGAAGAGGAGAAATATGTTAAAAGTCTAAATTATCAAAAGAACTTGCTAGACAAAGACATCAACATAAATAGGCTTTTCACGTCAAAGCCTTAAAAGCCAAGGATTTGTTGGGTGGTTATTGTTATTGTTATTTTATATTTGTGTATATAGTGTATGAAGTCTTGTGCAATTTAATCTTCAAGTAAGTCCTTTTTGGAAGCTACATTTGTTATATTTTTTGTTGCTGGTAAGTACTGTTATTAGTATCATTGTAATTTAATTTATAAGTATTATTTATATTTATATCTACGCCCATAATGAAAGTGGACTTTTTGACTATTTAATCCACGAAATTCGTATGAATATGAATGAGGGCGCATGGACGTTAAGATTTAATGGAACAACTTATGTGTTGGTACGAATAGTAAGAATTGTAGATATTTGTTATTAAATGACTATGTACCTAACTAAATAGGGTCACTATTCCTAATAAAAGGACATTTATAATTTTGATTTTTTAAAAATATTATTAGTGCCTTTATTATTTTATTTTCTCTATCTCTGTTGACGACTATTGTTTAGAATAATGCACCGTAGATTTCTCAAAGTTCAAACCAAAAAGGTTTTAATGCGTCTACTCTACTTGTCCAACCAGTAGCACTCAATAGTTTTAAAGTTAATTGTGAAGCATATTTTTAGCACTTCCTAACGCTGTGTAGAAAAAAAATTATATAAAATTCTTATACAACAGAAAATAGTTATTGTTTCTGTAAAAGTAGATGTAGCATTATTTACAACTAGGTTTAAAAAGTGACGAATATAGAAAAATTTTGAGGAAAGATTTTTAATTATCCAACGGATCAAAATGTATTTTCATTTCTCTGCTTATGCCGTCCCCTTATTATGCCATCTAATTCGGTTGTCTCTCTGTTTTAAGCACGGCACAGCCCTACATTTACTCAAAGCACTCTTCTCTTTAGCAAGGAGTTTCGTTCTTATAAAGCCTACCCAAGAAACAATTTAATCTTTATGAGGGTCTTCAGAATACCAATAAAATCTTTTTACATTTAAAGATTCTTTAGAAGGTTGTTAAGTACGTCTTAAAGCTAAAAAGGCCCCTCTTGACAACAAACATATAAAATGTGTAATAAAAAAAAAAGATAAAACTTTTTCTTTCTCCAAGGTTGTCATATAGATCAGTAATAGCTATACTTTGGCTATAAAGATCTACCCAGACTTTTGAAGAATCAGCGACTACCCTGAGCTGTATCAGAACAGAGCCCTGGGAGCGTTTTACCTATTGGTTACTTATACTCTATACACTAAATTTTAAGGCAACATGTTAAAGCTTTTCAAAGTTATCTTGCAAAATTTCTCGCAGAAATAAAAATCAAAATTGCATCATTCCGCCATTCAATTTTTTTAAATTTTCAATTACGGGATCACCTCGGTACTACCCTGAATACCTCCTGAAAATATCATTAAACTTGTATGTGTATATACATAAATACTGAGAACCGCCTCCTTTTTTGAAATCGGTTAAAAACGATATTGAAGTAAATACCAAAAACCACGCGATTTAAAAAATCATCAGGCTATAAGACCTGTAGTAAATGCAAATTAGAATCGGCCTTGAGTAAGAAAAGATTAGAGGGCAGATATATAACAGCTTCTTACTCAAAGCGGATCTTAAAACCCATTTATTTTTTTTACGTTGATTTTATTTGGTGTCCGTTTTGTTCCGCCATTTTGAATTCATACTATAATTTTACTAGTTTGTTTCTATACCACACTTAATGCTTGCACAAATTTAAAATTAATCTATTAAACAGTTTTTTTAGGCTGATTTTTTAAATATTTTATTAGGCAGACATTTTGGATGCATACCAAAATGTTACCAGTTAATTTCTATGTAGCACTTGATTTGTGTGCCAAATTTGAGGTAATTTGGATAATTAGTTTCTTAGTGATAATTTTTTTAACACTTTACCAGGCCGGCATTTTGGTCCGCCATATTGGATATTTACCAAAATGTTACTATTGTATCCCCTTATGATCCTCGATTTTTGCCTAAAATGTGAAGTTAATCGGATAAGTAGTTTTTAAGCTATGCCGCAGATAGACAGACTAACAGATAGACCGACAGAATTGTGAAAACAAAAGTTTTTTGTCATCTAGGAACCCTAAAACGTGAAGATCTGTAAAAACCTGGGAGAGCGATTTTTTTCACTATTACTATACTACCCATTTACGAGAGAATAAAAAGGCGATGAAAAGCTATAGAATTGTGTAATGCTGGGTAGGTATATTTCAAAATCGAAACATCGCCGAAAACATCTTACTTAAGATTCATCATCATCACCCCAAAGGCTACCAGTATGCTAGAGATCATAAAAATCTGCGATGGTAAAACATTACTAGAGTTTGAGAGGAGATTGCCGATTTTGTATTTTAGCTGCTCTTATTACAAAAATGCAGCAATTTTATTTAATGGTGACATAGAACTTTGAGCTTGCTAAAAATTGTTTTCGTCAACGGGTAGCAAATTCTTCAATATATAAATATAGTTATAGGATAAACATTGTTAACTGTCGACAGTATTCTTCTACTTAACAGCTCAGGGTACTTACTTTTTGCCTTGCCCCACAACTGCACTGAGAATTATTAAAAAATGTGTATTAACCATAATATCACTAACCTCTATATGTATTTCATAATTTGTTATTATTTCCCTCGTAAAAGGAAAGTAATCGTGAAAAAATCACCCTTCCAGGTTTTTACAGATCGTCACGTTTTAGGGTCCCTAGATGCGAAAAACATGTTTTCTTAATTCTGTAGGTCTGTCTGGCAGTCTGTCTGTCGGCGGCATAGCTTAAAAACTACTAAAAAGCTAGTTTTAGCTGTTTATCCAAATTACCTCAAATTCGGCACAAAAATCCAAGAAAACGGCCTAATAAAATAGTTAAAAAATAAACTATATATTATATTAGTTTTAAATGCTGTGCAGCATTAAGTGTGCTATAGAGATAAACTAGTAAAATTGTGGTACGAATTCAAAATGGTGGAACAAAATGGCAACCAAATAAAATGTTTAAAAAATCAACGTAAAAAGTTTTTCTTATTCAACTGATTTCAATTTTTTCACAATAATTAAATGTGATGTATATGTGTTACTAAATGACTATGTGCGGAACTAAATTGGGTTTCAATTTACTATTCCTAAGAAAAAAAAATCATAACAAGGGAGGTTCCCGATAAAGGAAATTAACCGATTTTCTTTAAATTTATTTTCTTATGCGATCTCACTTGTAGTAAGTAACAAGATGTTACCAATATGTTATGCATATCCTTCTTAACTTTAACAATTTTGTCGATCACAATTTATCGTTGAATTAAAAATATCCTCTAAAAACAATACGTTATTAAGATTTTTTAACAAGAACAACTTGACGACGGACAGAAGTCATCTTATATAATTTTGGGAATAAAAAATAAATACATTGTATAGAATGATATAATTTTATTTTTTTAGATCAAAATACAAAAATTTTTAACCACACTACACCACAACTTGTTACGTTCCGGGCGCGCGTTTCGCTAACCAAGGTATCGTCATCAGCAGATGATATAAACTAAAGTAACTTATCCTTACCGAGACTATTTATAGGTAAATGGGGTCACATTTGGTTGCACTTGACTGCACCGTTGTCAAGTTAGTAATAGAGGGGACTATAGGGAATAGGCCCTCTGTCTTTATTTAGTGCTTTCTTATCACATTTAACTATTTCTATACTCTCAAATGCCACCAAGAATCTATTATTAGATACATTTTTAATTAACTTAAGATTATTTATTTCTATTTGGTTATTGTTTTCTAACGCATGTTGGGCAACGCTTGACTTTTCTGTTCTTCCGTATCTTAAATGTGCCACGTGTTTTTTAAAACGAATGTTTATGGAGCGTTTAGTTTGCCCAACATATTTTAGATCGTAGTCATTACAGCTAATTTCATAGATGCCATTCCTCTCTTCAAGTCGACTGTCTTTAAGGTTTCCAAGGAGATTTTTCAAACTGTTCTCCGTTTTGTAGGCTACTCTAAAATCTACGTTTTTAAATACTTTTTCTAGACCTCTCGTATATCTAGGATCATATTGGATTACCATGAACTTATTGGGAGCCGCAGATGCTTGAACAGTAGTGGCATCTTTTAACACTTTCTTATGCTTATGTCTATTTACTAATTTATGTAGAAAATTATCATTATACCCATTACTCTTAGCTATATTTTTAATCCGATTCAATTCACTGTCAAAACGTTCTTTACTTAATGGAAAATTGACTAACCTGTGAGTTAAGAAATGAAATGATGCCATTTTGTGTTGACGGCAATGAAATGAGCCGGATGTTATATACCTATCAGTATTAGTAAATTTCCTATAAATATCAAATTCTAATTTATCGTTATTTCTAATAACTAACGTCTCGAGAAAAGGTAATTGCCCATTGTTCTCCTTTTCATACGTAAAATTAATGGAAGGATATTTATTGTTTAATGTTTCTAAGAAGGTGTCCAAAATTTCTATTTTACTATCAAAAATAGCAAATATATCGTCTACGTATCTATACCACACCCTTGGGATATACTTGAGTTCTTTTTTCAATTGGGTTTTTAATCTACCCATAAACAAATTTGCAAAGAACAGAGATAAGCAATTGCCCATCGCAGTTTCCTCAAGTTGTTTATATTTATTGTTGAACTGAAAAAAGCAAATATTCATTAATAATTTTTTTCTTCAAATTATTTAGGCACCCTAAAGCTAGTGGTATGGGTACACTAGGAAACAATGACCTTACATCAAATGATATTAAAATTTCATCTTCTTTTAAATGAACATTATTAATTTTGTCTAAGAATTCTAACGAGTTAGTAAGCTCAAATTTATCGTACAAGATATTTAATTTGCTGAATTCTTCTACTAACCATTTTGAAATATTGTGCGTTGGTGATCCAACAGCTGAAACAATAGGTCTCATGGACTTCCCAGGTTTATGGATTTTGAGAAGGCAATACAGGTTAGATAACTGTGGGTTACTATGTGTTAGTTTCAATTTTAGTTTATCGGACACAAGGTTTTTACATTGTTTTAAGGTACTTTTTACTTCCGTTATCTTTTTGGATAACGGGTTTTTTTCAATTAAATCGTAAGGATCAGTTTAAATCAAACTGTCTACTCTTTCAAAATAATCTGTTCTATCTAGTATAACAACTTTATTTCCTTTGTCAACTTTTGAACAAAAACCTTCTTTTTTCTTCAGACTCTGGATAACTAACTCGTTAGAATTCTTAGATAAAATTAAGAATGTTCACTTAAAAGAAGATGAAATTGTAATATCTTTTGATGTAAGCTCATTGTTTCCTAGTGTACTCATACCACTAGCTTTAGAATACCTAAAGGAACTATTTAAATTCAATAATTTAAAGAAAGAAATTATTAATGAGTATTCGCTTCTCACAAAATTATGTATGAATCAATATTTTTTCAGTTCAACAATAAATATTATAAACAACCCTTTGAGGGAACTGCGATGGACAATTGCTTGTCTCCGTTCCTTGCAAATTTATTTATGGGTAGATTAGAAACCCAATTCAAAAAAGAACTCAAGTATTTCCCAAGGTTGTGGTATAGATACGTATACGATATATTTGTTATTTTTGATACTAAAACAGAAAATTTGGACACTTTCTTAGAAACATTAAACGATAAATATCCTTCCATTAATTCTACGTACGAAGAGGAGAACAATGGGCAATTACCTTTTCTCGACACGTTAGTTATTAGAAATAACGATAAATTAGAATTTGATATTTATAGGAAACGTACTAATACTGATAGGTATATAACATCCGACTCATTTCATTGCCGTCAACACAAAATGGCAGCATTTCATTCCTTAACTCACAGGTTAGTCAATTTTCCATTAAGGAAAGAACGTTTCAACAATGAAATGAATCGGTTTAAAAATATAACTAAAAGTAATGGATATAACGATAATTTTGTTCGTAAATTAGTAAATAGACATAAGCATAAGAAAATGTTAAAAGATGCCACTACTCTTTAAGTTCCTGAGGCTCCCAATAAGTTCATAGTATTTCCATATGATCCCAGATATACGAGAGGTCTAGAAAAAGTATTTAAAGACGTAGGTTTTAGAGTAGCCTACAAAACGGAAAACAGGTTGAAAAATCTCCTTGGAAACCCTAAAGACAAAGTCGACTTGAAGGAGAGGAGTGGCTTCTATGAAATTAGCTGTAATGACTGCGATCTAAAATATGTTGGGCAAACTAAACGCTTCATAAACTTTTGTTTCAAAGAGCACATGGTACATTTAAGATACGGAAGAACAGAAAAGTCAAGCGTTGCCCAACATGCTTTGGAAAACAGTTACCATATAGGAATAAATAATCTTAAGTTGATTAAAAATGTATTTAATAATAAATTATTGGATGCATGCAGTATAGAAATAGTTAAATGTGGTAAGAAAGTACTAAATAAAGACAGAGGGCCCATTCCCTATAGTCCTCTCTATTTGACTTGACAACGGTGCAGTCGGGTGCAACCAAGTGTGACCACATTTACCTATAAATAGTCGCGCTTAGAATAAGTTACTTTAGTTTATATCATCTGCTGATGATGCTAACTTAGTTAGCGAAACGCGCATCCAGAACGTAATAAGTTGTGGTGTAGTGTGGTTAGAACTCTTGAATTTTGATCTATCTTCCACTACAGGTTTCAGTGTTAGGACCTATTTTTTTAGGTTTATTTTGTGTACAATTAAAGAATTAAATATTTTAAATTCAAAAAACGTAATTTTAAGACATACAGTGCCCGCGGAAATTTCGCACCGAATGGGAAACTCTTTTATGCATATATTTGTTTTAAGTCAGTTTTTGATATTAGGTTCTGCACGACTAAAAACCAAAAAAAAAACACCTAAAATTTTTAATTTGAAACTTGCCTCACACCTGACGAATGCCATTTGAATATTTTAAGCAAGGAAAAGTGGCTTTTTTATAAAGAGATTTTTATAAGACATGAAAAATTAGTTTAATAAAAATTGATTAATGACAGCCTTCAAATTTGACGTTAAAAACACTCTCATACGAACATGAAATGCGATGGATTTCAATAGCTATTTTTTTAAAGTCAACTTAATTAAAAGTAAAGGCTTCAAACTTTAGTTCTAATAAAACGTGTGTTTTTCTTAACTTTAAAACTTTGGAGAACAATGTAAGTAACGAAATATTTTTTATTCTGAGGTGTCAATGTTAACTTCGGACCTGTTCGGATTTCTTTTAAGATAGGTCTCCCACACTTTTCTATGTGAAAAACTATGTATATATTTTACAATATTTTGGTCAACCTCATTATCCTACTTTAAAAAATACCTAATATGTTACCTTATCTTTAAATGATTTTCGAGATGAACAAAAAAAATTCCATGATTTCAAAGAACCACCAAGGCTCTGATTCTTTGTCTAATTCATATGCTTATGAAGACGTTTTTTCATTTTTCTCGAAAACCGCTAAAAATAAAGATAACTTATTAGATATTTATGAAACAGGAAAATGAGCTTTATCAAGATTTTGCAAAATATATAAGGTATTGCATCTGGGTGAGACCTTATTTTCGAAGAAATCCGAACTGGCCCCAAGTTAACATTGACACCTCAAAATAAAAATGTGTTATATTATTCTCCCAAGTTTTAAATTTTTATCAACAAAGAATCTTGACATATTAAAGGAGACCGGCACTTTTGGGACACCCTGTATATTACAATATGTTGGATAAAATGCGGGTATTTGATAAAACCATTTTTAACCTATGCAGTTGCACAAATAAAAATTTTGATTTCGATGTAAAGTTTTAAGACAGGCAAAAGGCAACCTAAACTTTAAAAATTTTACTTTTTTAACAAAAACACACGAATGGAAAAAAATATATCCACGTAAGGGGCAGCCAATTTTTTTTGTACTTTTTGGATATTATTTTCATTTGCCAACAAACATTTAATCTGCACAACATCTTAGAAATCGCGAAAGATACTGTCTACAATTCAAGAAATTTGATAAAAGATCCAAAAAATCTGTAACGTTTCAGCTATATTCGAAATATACAAAACTCGCATAATTTTTTAAAAAACTTTTTGCTCTTTTCTTTTAAGGACACATTCTAGTTTAATATTAGGGAGAAAAAAAACTAAACTTTTATTTCCTTATAGTGCCAAATTTTTTAAATATGTGTATTAAATGCATGCATTTTAAGAAAATAATTTAATTACAAAGATCCTTATGTTTGTGACGTTAGTATGTTAAAGGGCTTTAATCGACATTAAAAAAAATTAAAGTAAGTTATTTAGAGAGTTTTCAACAAAATGACCATATCATATAATTCCAAAAATAAAGTAAATTTTTCGGTTTATTCTTTATAAAAATTCTGTAGAAGTTGCAAAATCACCTCTGTGCGACGTGGTGTGATGTTTATATTACCAAAATATTAAACTAATTCTACTAGGCTACTGTAATTTACTCACTGCTATCTTGAGTACTCTACAACAACCATCGATATACTCGATCCTTTAAGCTACTACTAAATCTAGCAATGTAAACAAGACTAAAGTGTTTTTAATTAGCTTAAAACTTCTTGGGTAGGGTTAATTTGCAGCGTTTTAAATTTTATACGATTTTAATACACTAGACAGACTAATTTAAATGTTGAAATATATAATTTTATTAAATATTTGTGTTAATCAATCTAAAGGTAGATATTTTTATTCAGTTCCAAAAAAGCAAATATTTTTTTTTGTTATTCTAAACGCAACAAATAACCTGAACACATTTAAAAACATTTATACACTGTATATTTTAAATACAAACGATTATATGAAAAAACAAACACAACTTCAGTGGAATATATCCAGTTTGCCAAGAGTATGTCTCCTCATACATTCTAAACGACTTAAGCATAAAATGTTATGCCCTCTCAACCGCACACCATCTTTTATCCGGCGGAAATAATGTAAGGATGTAAATATCGATTTTATATTGAAAACGACAGACGGATATTCGGACTAGTGTATTCTGAACCTAAAAATATGAACCTTTAAAAATAAGTAGTTCAAATTTAATATCCGGGCAAGTTTGAATAGACAAATATAATTATCTTTTATTAATTTCAATTCAAAATTATTCACTATTATATTAAAACTGGAAAAAACCACAAACCGGTTTCAGTGAAATTCGTCGAGTTTTTTCCTAATCTCCTGAACAAAAGACACCGTAGACAAGTCAAAAAACGTACTAGCAGTAATATAGTTTCAAGCTTGCATGCCAGCAAGATGAGATGACTCTGTTTTAGCCCTTTTAAACTGGGTAAATATATATTTCGATAGTCGACAAATTGAGTTAACAACAAGACAAAACTCCCATAAAGGAGAGAGCAAAAATTATCATTACACCTCAAGCTAACTTTTTTTCGAAGGACCATGTGAAACTATTTAACTGCCATAGGCTGGTTCTTTATTTTTATTATTGTAATACTTTGTAAACTTGATTTGATTTTTTGATATTTTTTTTTTAATTTTAGTTTTTGCGAACTACTTTTGTTAATTTTACTTTATTTTGTAAATTAGAAAGTTTTACTTTTACCATTTCTTTAAGCTTAATTAACCCAGTACGACCGATAACAAGAAAATTTAACTTCTGGTTTAATATATAAAAAACAAAGAGGCACATTTTTAACTACTAGTCAAAGTTGTTACTCAATTGCTGCAAATTAAAACACTTGTAAACATTTGTTCTTGCAGGCTCAGTACAGTTGAATATGTGTGCACCTTAATTTATAAGTACACTAAGACTAAATAGTATTTCGGTTGTTTAATTGTATCTAACTCAGATTGATTGAAACCTTATGTGATTGCAAAGACTTTTCGCATTTGCGATAGACTCCTCAGATACATGGATACTCTAAAAAGGTTTAAAATTTAGTCAGGATCTAGTTGCCATGACAATTAAAACTCTTAGTTACCCGGTTAAGCTATGTTGATGCAACTGCGATATTTTGTAATTATAACCGTTAGTTGCATATGTCACCTTAAACCTATAACTGTCAAGTTAGCCCTAGTCTACATTTGAACGTCTTTAGTGAATACGGCTGTACAAGACTATCAAACAAACTGTAGATGTTGGTACAAAAAGCCACTAATTAATACCGAATTAAAGTCACACCAACAAAAATATTTAATTCGGATATGCAATCCGAGAGAGATATGAGGCGATAACAACTTCTGAACACTGACGCTAAAAGAGGTAATTGGTAAGATTCAAAGCCAGAAAAACTGATTTTACATGCGTAATCCTATAAAAATAGGAGTCGACAGCCACTTCTTCTTAAAAATTCTTAATATAGACGTATATCAGAAAACATATACTTATAATAATAGTTAATATTTGAAAAAGTGAGTAATCGGACTAGACAAAGTAAAACTGTGTTACAAAACCTCGCTGGTTCGAGCGAAGTGATTCTTAAATATAGAGCTCTCTGCAAAATATTTTAGTTTTATAAGAACAGCATAAATTATTACTAAAGGCTCCTCGCTAGACTTATTCAGGTTCAAAGAGATTATTTTATGAATTTTTACTCCTAAAAAGTGTATGTCTGCAGCACTAAGAGAGTTCTAACGATGGCTTCAAAGAATGCTTTTATATTTTAAGTTTTCCGTCAAATCCTTATTTTATTTAAGTATGGAGCAATATTTGTTATTACTTTCGTGAGAAAATGATCCGGCCTTTGTGGTTTGATCCAGAAGGTTCTAAAATCTCTTTAAAGTGTACTCAACAGAATGGTTATTATGAACCTGTTTTATTAGTATGAAATGTAGCTCTTTGTTACTAAATTTTTATTCAATGCGTTGCGCTTCTAGAAATAATTGTACAGGGTGTAAAGTAATTCATGTCAAGACTTTGAGAGATAGTTTACTTCATAAAAAATATTTCATATAAGCAGTTCACGGCCGTCTCCAGACCAGGCCATGAAGTAGTAAATCCAAAACGATGGATTTCAGCCGGCAGTATGAAAATGACGGTTTCGCGATTGTTTTAGCGATTATGAAACATTTTTGCTTATTTATATTCTTGTTATATTATTTGATAACGCGTGTTTTATTTTGTGTTGGTAATGAACTAATAAGTAGGTGGTAAAGTCTCGGGTAAAGTAGTTTATAGGATTATTATTATAAGCCGGTTTTAGGTTTTATTTGGATGGGTCTAGGTAAGTACAAAATTATAATATTTGTGTAAAAATGCCTAGATTCTGGTGTGTTCCAGGATGTAAGTCTTATTACAATAGTACGTTAAAAGCTAAAGGGGTACTTGGCTCGGCTTTTAGTTTCCCAAGAGATGAAATGCTCCCACCTTGATAACAATGGTCGGTTAACATGATATCTATAAAACACTTCGAGGGAGCACAACTGTGTTGCTGGAAATAATTGATTATTCTTGTAAAAATATTTCAATATCGTGTATACTGCCAGCTAAATTTACATCTGAAACGGTTTGGTAAATACAGTATTTTAGGGGGGTGCAATTATAATATAAGCTTTGATGGAATACATTGAATAGGAATACATCAGGACATACATTTTCTTTTCTGAAATCCAAAAACATAACGAAAAAGTCAACTCAATTTTTCCCAGTATATTGCTTAATAATCATACGAAAAAAGAACAATGAAAATGCGGCAGAAAAAATGAATAACAAAACAAGAAAAGAAAGCTGAATACTTTTAAGTAATTGACTAAAGAGATAATATAGATTGTTGGTTTAATACTCTATCACTGAAGGAATAATACCGATTTTGACTAAATACTCTTACACTGACTGAATAATACCTATTATGACTTAATACCCTATCTAGTAACTAAATTAGCTTCTTTATATATAAGTGTTAAAATCGAGGTGACATTATATAGGAAGTACCAACTTAAGTTACCTATTAGGTAAAGTATCTATTATAACAAAAAAATTACGCTTTTCATATTCTATATAAACATAAAAATACCATATTTGTCTTTAATACTATTATAAACATGTTGCCTTATAAAGTTGTTTCTAATAAGATTTCAATAACAAACATGTTTATTTATTGAAAACCTAGCTTTATTTTCAACTTTACCGTTACTAAATGTTAATACAAAGTTAACAACCTTCTATAATTCTTGATGAGAATCTCTATAGGGTGTTAATGAATGTCACGTAGATACGGAAGGCGAAAATTTTTTAGCTTATTTTATGACGAAAAGTTCATATAAATATGGGTCCTCAAATGATTCGTTTCGGAGATACAGGGTGTTGAAGTTGACATTTTATTTCAGACTTTTTTAAATAACTTTTGCAAAATTAAAAATTTTCAACAAAATTGGGTAATCGGGTGTTTTTTGGGATGAGAAATCATAATTTAGTATTAGTTTTTATCTAGCACCTAGGGGGCGCTACGTACGCTATTGTTATTTGCTTTAATCTGCTATAACTTTTTTGATAAAAGAACTTTTAGAAATTTTTCCGAATAAACCTCATTTTTATACCTTTTTAAGCCAAAAAGGAATATTTCTTTACCAACGCGCTAGAGGTAACCGTTTTCGAAAAATTTGCAAATATCTGCGTCAATGCAGGTTAACCACTCCCTTTGATGCTTGATGAAGTTGCTGGAAACATTACAGAAACTCAGTATGTAATAGGTATCGTTAAAATAAATAACTTCTATCTCATAAAGCTGTACTGAAAAATGTTTCATTCTTGAGATACAGGGTATCCAAGTTTCAAATTTTTTTTTCGTTTTTATTAGTTCCAATTTTGTACATTTATTAGTTTTTAGAACCTCTACAATAACCAAAAGCCAAATTTGTCATATGCATATGTGCTGTATAATTCATTCCATTTAATTGCCTGCGTTTTTATCGTTTTTACGTTTTTTTATCATATCTGTAATCGTTTTTTATTTATTTGCGAAAATAGCCGTCGATGCATTATCAAAGTAACAAAATTGAAAAAAAAAATCTAGTTGGTTATTCCGTGTGTTACCTTTTTTAACGTTTAGTATAAAATAATTTTGATAGGGAAGTAAACAGCATAATAATATTTTCCGTTTGTTACTTTTTTTGACGTTTAGTTTAAAATAATTGTGATAGTTAAAGCTTCTAAAATTTTTTGCGCTATTTAATATTTCTAAAGTTTTTTGAGCTAATTAATATCTAAGGATGGTTGCGTTTACAAACCGTGAATATGCGGATATTTATTTCATTTATGGTCTTGCCACTGGCAATTCGTTTGAAGCTAAACGACTCGTAGCGTTATCCAAATCGACGACAGCCTGATTCATGAACTTTTGCTCAGGTTCACATTCGACTGAGCGAAAATGGAACTTTCCAGAAGTCTACTCATTTATCATTAGCACATCGCACTGTTAGAACTATTGAAGTTGAGGATGCAGTTCTGAAACTGTAGAAAACGAACCAGGTGCAAATCAAGAAAAATTGCGGCAACATTAGACATTTCACATGTGCTTGTTAATTAAATCTTATTGGATTATTTGATGTATCCAAGCTATATGAAGTCCAAGCTCCTCTCTTGCGCGATTTTCCATTCCGATTCAATTTTTGCCAGTGGTTCATTCAAATGTTAACCCAAAACCCATTCTTTGGAAATAAAATTTTATTTAGTGATGAGGCAAGTTTTTCGAAAAATGCCATCAGGAATTTTCACTTATAATCTCCCTAGTGCTTGAATTATTACCGAAAATTTTTTCGAGGTCACGAAATTGTTTCGAAAATTATCCCGAGTCGAAGACGAGGTATAATTTTCAGCAAAAATTCGTGAGCGAGAAAAAATTTTCGGTTATTAGTTCGAGTACATGGGGAGATTCGGTAAGAAAATTTCATATAAGATGAAAAAAAAGCATTAAAAGCGACGTTTTGGTAGTACATCAATCAATCAAGTACTGAGTTTAGTACAATTAAATAGTAATACATGTGTAGAATAAAATTTATTTCATCATTTCAAGCTAATTCTAAGCCACTAAAAATAATGGATCGTCCTATTAGGCCATAACCTTTCCAAACATGTAAATTATAAAGTTCCAAATGACTATAATTAACTATTATTATTAAAACTATTAACTTTAGTACAATAATATAATGATACATATTTCAAGGATGCTATATTTGTTTATATATAGTGGATTTCAAATCACTAAAAGTAGTGGAAAATTATGTAAAACTTATTTTTTAGAACACTTATACCTACCGGTAAAAGTTGGTTTTTCCCAAAGAAGAGATAAAATTCTGATTTTAGTATAATAATTTAGTCAGAAATGTACAGAAGAAGATCTTTTCTTTTATTTTTGATTCATTCGAAATTACTAAGGACTTAGTACTGGAATTGATATATTCTTAATTTTAATTATATATCTCGGTAAATGAAAGTATGTAACTTAAGACAAGAGGATAATTAAATCTAGAAGGCTATTGAATTTTATGTGTATTTTGTGCTTGTCCTAAGATTATAAACTCATCTTTTGTGATCAAACCAATCTCCGAGTTAGAAATAGCAGAAATATGCTTATAAGTTATTTAAAATGGAATAATTTGAAAAGTATGGTTTATGTGCATATTGCAAAGAAGTGGGCCATATTACAATGTACCATCGTTATCTGAAATATCAATGATCTAATTGAAAATTGTCACATTCAAATCCTGGAAGACAATTTGTTTAGAAGAATACAGAACGGGTTGCTGATGATTTCGCCGAAGTTCTCCAGGATATCTAAGCGGAAAGTAAATCACTTGGTGGGAAAATATTATATCTACTTCGTAAAACATCGACACCTATTAAGGGCCAGTTCTTCAACCACTGCAAGTCTCAATTATTCACCATTACAAAGAGAAAAAGTCGAGAAGTTTATGGAATATTTTGATTCGCTTGTACAAAGTATTATTTCTTAAGTACCTACTTAAATAAAATTCAAGTCTGCCTACATAAGTATATCTTTTTGTAATTTTGAAAATCTGCTTAAAATAAATAAATAGGAGATAAATGTATTTATTTATTATAAGATAGTTATGTGACATATTCTCACAATTATTATTACTAAAAAAGTTGTGTCGCAAGGCGCTGACATTTCAATATATGTCAAAAATTTCCATTTATTAATTTCAGTCAGGTCGACGAAAATTTCCGGAAATTTTGTATGTTGCTATCGTAACGAGTTAGAATAACAATATCCGATTGGTTACAAAATGGCGGTATGAAATTTTTACAATAATAATTTTTGGGCAGAAGAAAATCATCATGCGATAGCCGAAAGTCATTTTCAGGAGCAGTTTACAGTAAATGTGTGGGCTGGTATTATAAGATTAAACAGACAGTATTATCGTCAATTTTTAGAAGAAGTATTCCCGTTATTGATAGAAGAGGTACCACTTGAAATAAGAAACCAAATGTGGTTTATGCATGATGGCGCACTGCCACATTTTAGTTTGGATGTAAGGGAGTTTGGATTGGTCGAGGTGGACCCCAGCCATGGCCCTCAAGGTCTCCCGATCTAAATTGTCTAGATTATTTTTTCTGGGGACATTTATAATCGTTGGTGTATCAGACTCCTATCCACTCAGGGAAGATTTGAGAAACAGAATTATAGCTTCATGTGAAATAATTCGCAATACACCTGGGATATTCGAGAGAGTTCGCCAGTCTATGAGACGATGAGTTGAGCATATTAACAAGAGGAGGTCATTTTCAGCAGTTCTTATAATTGTTTCAGTTTTTGATGTAACGTTAGAATTAAATCGATAATTAATTAGCCACTAGAATTTTTTAAATTTTGTTACTTTGATAATACTTGGCTTGCATAGACGGTTATTTTCGCAAAGATCTAGAAAACGATAACAGATACCATAAAAATGCAAAGAAACAAAAAGTATGAGTAAAAATAGAAAGCCAAATTATTCTAAAAACTACTAAGTGTATCAAATTGGCAATAATAAACTCGGAAAACGTGTGAGAAAAACAAAAAATGAAAAAAAAAATGAAAACTTTGACACCCTGTATCTCAAGAATGAAACACTTCTCAGTACACCTTTATAACATAAAAGTTATTTATTTTAACGATACCTATTACATACTAAGTTTTTGTAATGTTTCCACCAACTTCATCTAACGTCTAAGCACTCCCTTAGACGTTAGGTAACCTGGCACCAACGCAGAAATTTGTAAATTTTTCGAAAACCATTACCTCTAGAGTTATTACGCAAGTATGCATTTTCTGCTTAAAAACGATGTAAAAATAAGATTTATTCATAAAAAATCCCAAAAGTTAGCTGTCAAAAAAGTTATGGCAAATTAACGTAAATAATAATAGGGTACGTAGCGTCCTCTAGGTGCTACATAAAAACTATTACAAAATAATGATTTCCCATTTCAAAAAACCACCCATTGCCTTATTTTGTTGAAAAATTTTATTTTTTGCAAAATTTATTTAAAAGGGTCTGAAATAAAATTTCAACTTCAACACCCTGTATCTCCGAAACGAATCATTTGCAGACCCATGTTTATACGAACTTTTAGTCATAGAATAAGCCAAAGAATTATCGCCTTCCGGATCTATGTGACATTCATTAACATCCTGTATATCTAACAAATTCATAAAAAATATCAGGTGCTGTTACATTAGATTCTAATGAAACATAACACCTGATAATAATTTTAAAAGGTAGAAAGGACGAATTATTCGATTAGCCAGAAATGCATGTTTTATTTTCTTTTTATTTAACATATGAATTCATCAAAAAAAGAGCAGCAGAAAAGGAAATCTGTAAGTGTTTTTCTTTTTCTCATAAACCGCGCGCTTTCTGCTTCCTGTGAAAAGAAAGGGACGATAACCTCTCTCTTTTTATACATGTAATAGAGCAATATTAATCCAAGTACAGTTTTTAGTATCGTATACATTTTGGTCCAATTGTGCCGGTATTGTACTAAAACCAGTAAAAGCAAAGTTAATTTTCAACCAAGTGGAAGCCATGTTTGTCACATAGACGTTTGTCATGTATTGAAGCCTACGTTGTTTGAGTCCTAGTCCGGAGAACAACGTTATGGATATGCTACTTTGTTGGTTCAGAAGACTGATAAAGTATGTCCGTTCCGATTTTTAATAGGGGTAGGGATAACTGTTTGCTTTGTCCTGGTGTGTGAACTTTGTAAGTTCGTCTAGTCTAGAACATAAAATGTCCGATTTAAGTAAATTAAGAGTTCAAAGAGGTTTTATTTATGGGCAATTCACTTAAGTAAGTAAGTAAAAAACTATTTAGCTTCAGTTGACCACGATAACCTCTCAGATTTAGATATTAGTCAGCTGAGAATTAGGCTCAACAAGACAGAGCCTCTTTTGTCACAGTTTGAGCACATTCAAAGTGATATCGAGATTCTTTTAAATCAGTCCATGAAAGAAAATCGTAATGAGCTTTTGGTTACTGAATATGAAGAAAATTTCAACTTGAAATAGAGTATTTTACAGTTTTAAATGAAATTAAGTAATAATAAAAATTCTATTGTAGTTAGAAATTCTGCAGGTGGAAGGCTTGTTTCACCAGAGCAATCTCTAAGGACATCAATTAAATTATCAGATATAAAACTGCCAACTTTTAATGGTTCGTATGAACAATGGCTGGAATTTTGCGATGTATTTCAAGCCATTTTACATAACAGTTTTCATTTAATTAACTTCGAGAAATTTTATTGCTTGAATTGTTATTTACAGAATGAACCAACACAAGTAACTATGATAATTATTCCACACTGGCTGCTTTTCACCGAAAGGTATGAAAACAAACGGTTATTTGTTTATAACTATATTAAGGCTTTGTTTGATAATCCTAATCTAACCAAAAAAATCACTTTCTGATGTTCGAACGTTGGATGATTTGTTTAATAAGAACTTAAGTTTGGGACAAAATACTGACAATTCGGACACGCCCATTGTTTACTTAATGGTAAATACATTTGACGGGGTTACATGCAGGGAATGGGAATCCTACCAAACGGGCGAGCTCCCATCCTTTTCTGATGACGTTTGTTCATTTCTAAAGTCGAAATGTGAATTGTTAGAAAATTAGGGACATCAAAAAAGGAGAAACGAAATTCTAATAAATCAGATAACAAATTAAGTGTGCATACGGTGGTAACAGATGGTAAGTTTTCTTGTTATAGTTGCAAAAAGAATCTGTCTATTTACAAATATTTTGCTCTCAAGCGTCTGGATGTCAACGCTAGAAAGGCTGCTATTAATAAATTAAAGCTTTGTAACAAATCTTTTAACAATTTTCATAGCTAAAATTGTCGAAATAAAAATTGTTGTCGTTTTT
Source organism: Kuschelorhynchus macadamiae (assembly GCA_030620095.1). NCBI lineage: Eukaryota > Metazoa > Arthropoda > Insecta > Coleoptera > Curculionidae > Kuschelorhynchus > Kuschelorhynchus macadamiae. The sequence goes on along the minus strand of JAUTXW010002346.1, from coordinate 154,111 downwards.
GCGGAGAAAAATGCAATTCCCTTTTACGTATTAACGACAACACCCATTAGGATCAGAATTGTAGGCTTTTCCGCAGCCAACACGCAAGTCCGTGACAGGATTACCAGCTGAGTCGGATCGAACGACAGTGGCGACGGCATGCATCCAGTTATGCGCGAAGCGGGTCTGCAGTGTTTTGGATTGTGATGGAAATGCTTTAATGTAAGGGCATTGTTGGATCCCGTGTCCCAAAGTAATTTTATTACGGAGAGTTTGGTCGTTAAATTACGTTTACATCGTTCCTAGCGTTTTCAGCTGATATAGATTCGAAAGTTAATCTTTTATTAAGTGTTGACATATTTTATAGGACAGGTATTAAATATGAAAAATATTTGTAATCAGGTATGCTTGTGCTGCAGAAAAAAAAGATTTGTCTAGATTGTCGGCGGTTGTTTTGACTTTTCATTGAAGTAATCAATAGATAAGAACTTTGGGAAATAGAGGAAAGCTGGGGTACTTTTAAGGCTCTTTCAGAATTCGAGCAATTGTGTGAAGATCATCTCGTGAAAAACTACAAGCGGGCTCCGAATGGACGTGTTGTAGTAACATTTCCATTTAAGGAAAATATTTAGGATTTAGGTTTGTCTAAGGATACAGCACTGAACAGGTTGTGTCTTCTTGAAAGGCGTCTAAACAAAGATGTGCGTTTAAAAAATGAGTATGTTGAGTTTTTGAATGAATACAAGGATTTGGGTCGCATGACCAAGACTGAGAACATTTTTGTTGATTCGAGTGAACTTAGGCCGTCATATTATTTACCGAATCACACGGTGGTCAAGGAGTCCCGCTTGACGACAAGGCTTAGAGTTGTTATTGACGCCTCTTCCAAAAGCGACATGGGTGTGTCTTTGAATTATATACAGAATGTTGATCCCACTATACAGAACGATTTGTTTACAACTCTTCTTGTAAATTTTCGAGTTTATCCTTATGTCATTAACCCTCCGTTAGGCTCCTAGGTAGTCATCATTAGTCTTCTTGTATCTCAAAGATACATATAATAACAATTTTTATGTGTCAAGAATGATACTTTACGTGTTGGATTTAATATATTTATTAGATATTTTAATCGAAAACATGAAATATATGAATAAAAAAAATATAATATCAAATTTATTCAGAAACACTGCTCCCCTACACCTGTGGATTAAGACAATTATTGCAAATTGTCTTTGCATGGAATCTTAAACATAAATGCATTCCACTTTTTTGGCAACAATACGCAGACAATGCATGTTTCTTGTTCAAATAGCATGGTTGGCATCTTTTTCTTTTATTGCTGTCTGAAGTACTAGTATCCGGTGAAGATCCTCTTCCTATTTCAGGTTGCTTGTATTTTTCCAACATAATCTTGATATTTCGCGGTAATTTTGGTATCTGCGCTCTTCTCTTCAATTTCTCATCCAACAGTGCAAGACCTAATTTTCTCATTATGATATTTTCATAATGAACAAAATTCATTTCCATTGCCCAAAAATATTACTCGAGAATTGATACCGGCTAGATTTAGCAAGTGAAAAAAATTACCATGGGCCACCTTCTGGTTGATCTAGCGACATTGTAAGTAGCACAAAGCTTGTCAGCCACGTCAACTCCAGACTTTTGTTAAATTATAAAATTGGATAATTTCTGGCTTTCTGTGTATCGTCTTCTACTTCGTTAGCACCAATATGTATGCTTGATAACAAAACCAGGGTTGCTTTAGTTTCATTTTTTATATAACCAACAATGCTGCTATATTGGTTTTGTGCTGTGTGTGATACAAATGAAAACGGGATGAAACATTTAATTTTTATGTATGGTTTCTACATAACAAAGTTTTTTCTGTTCTAATTTCCGGACTAATTGTAAAATGGTAAACCTGGTAAATTTTCTGCAGCTATAGTACGACCTGAGTTAAAAATCTGCAGACAATCTCATAACAATATCAACTGAAGAATTGCTTTGTCTAAAAGGTCCTTCAGGCTGTTTCCATATTGGCAGTGTAATATAATTTAGCATTACTAAGGCAAAATATTCTAATGTTATATTTGTTAGGCTTCGAAGGTATACATTGTCTGAAGCCACACCTTCCACGAAAAGTGGGCAACATTTCGTGAATTGCGACCTTCTGTCCAAGACTGTAATGAGAGTTTTCAATAAAATTGGTTAAAAAATATCTAATTGGTGTTTATTTATCAGTAGCCCATCGTTCTTCTCTTATTTGTCTATTGTCAAATCGTATGCATCTCATTAGAAATCTGAAACGTTTTTTAGACATAACCTTCCTAAACACGTCAATTCCTAGTCCATTAGTTACCAAATCAGCTAAATGTCGATGACTACCTAGGAATACTCCGACAAGATATAATAGCCCCAAAAACTCCTTTATTTCAATTACATCTGTTGAACGGCAATTTCGAACCCTTTCGCTTTTATAGAATCTATATGCTGATTTGTGTATTCCACTAATATAGTAACTATATTTGCACTAACTAACAAATTTCAGCATTCGTCTCCTGTTTTGGCATTCAGTGCAGTTTGTCTAATAAACCCTGGTAATTTTACTAAAATATTATGCGGCGCATTTTTTGAACTTTTGGCAGGAATTTTGTCCCATCGAGTTCCATCTTTACCTAGAAGGAAAACCATCATGTAGTATAAAATACCTATAAAAATTTGTTTACTTAGGTATATATTTTTTACCCAAGTATAACTTAATGCAAATGAAAAAATGTTAGAAGATAACATTTTTTATAATATCATAGTTATTTTTATCTATAACAAATTCTAATGAGAGTTTTCCCTTAGGAGAAATAAGGTATTTCGATTTTGAGTTTACTTACCAAAAAAACACCCTTCTTGTTGTGGTTACTTCTCCTTCGGTTCAGAATCGCTCATCTTGTGATCCATCTCCGAATCTACTGATTTTGCTTCAATGTAGTCCGTTTCAAAACAACGAGACTCGTTAAATTCTTCTCCAGAGTCTGGCTAGTTTCATCGCCGGTAAAAGGCAAACAGTTTAGTTCTTCAACATCGTCAAGATTATTTAGGCTATACCTCCTTTTACTCATGTTTAAAAACAACAAACACTTCGGATACTCCTATAGTCACAAACTCCAAGCACCTGTAGAGCTTAGAAGCATGTATCACATGGAGAGTTTGAACGCAAGCGGCTAAAGAGAAAGGTTACATGAATAGACGTGCTGTATCCAGAAGGTATAAATTCGGACATCCCGCCAGTTTTATGCAAATAATAAACTGGTACATGAAGCTAGAGGGCTGTAATTTTGAGGAATTATTTAAAATAGGTTACCTGAGGAATACAGCAGGGCATAAAATCCTAGAATTATTTCTTTTTGAAAAATCTGCAAAAATATTAGGCATCTTCAAAAAATATACTGCCAGATTTTAATAGCTCCTAGTGAACGTTGATATCAAATAACTTTATGGAAGAATTTGGATGGCCCTCAATCCAAGGTTGAATGCTACGAACTTATGGTTGTGCCTCTTTGGCGCTCGTTGCGCTACGCTGTTTAAAACAGTTGGCTTTAGATTTTCATTCAGAGTATCCCAAGGTTCCTGAGGTTATTCTAAATTGCTTTTATTTAGATGATTTATTAACAGGGGCATCTTCGGCTGCTGAATTGTTACAATTTCAAAGAGATATTTCTTATATTCTGTCTAGTGGTGGCTTTCAACTTAGAAAATGGTTATCAAATAATCAAAAGCTCTTAAATAAAATTGACGTTGATTATAATTTGTTTTCAAATTTACTTCTTTTCGGCGAAAGTGATCAGAATAAGACTCTGGGAATATTCTGGAATTCTGCTTCTGATAGTATTCATTACTCGATCAAAGATTTTAATTTTAAAATCCATGTAAACAAAAAAATGATTTGTTTATTACCGTCCAATGTTTGATCCCTTGGATCTTATAGGACCAGTTATAGTAGTTGCGAAACATATTACAGTATCTTTGCCAAGAACACCTATTATGGGATGAAAGAGTTTCTTCCTCTATTTCAGACAAATGAATAGATGTTTGTAAGAACTTAGGCGTCTTAAAGTCCATGGCTATCCCTAGATATGTTTTGACCGAAAATTGGAACAGTGTACGCTTTTCCTGATGCCTCGGAAAGAGCTTAAGGTGGGTGTGTCTATGTGGTTAGTTTTTTAAATAACTAGTACGTGTTATCTGACCTGCTTTGTTCAAAATCGCGGGTGGTGCCAATAAAAAAGATTAGTTTGGCCCGACTATAGCTTTGCGCTGCAGTCCTGAAGCTAGACTTCTTTAAATATTAAGGTCGACAAGGTTTTTTATTGGGCAGACTCCGCCATTACATTGTGTTGGATACGAGGATATCCCAGTTGCTGGAAAACGTGTGTTGCCAACGGGGTCACTCAAATTCCAAATCACATCCCCCGTGAAAACAAAAGAGAATTGCAGAGAATCTCTTGTGTTCGAAAATTATGGTAGAAAGGACCAGCTAAGATATTTTAGAACCTTGATAAACATATTTAGGTTTTACCACCTGAAGTTCTTAGCCGAGGAGAAGACTACTCTGCTATAGCAATGGAAATTCCACATTTTGAATTTAATCGTTTTCTTTTTTGGTAAGATTGCAACGGGTCTTTGCGTATTGCTTAAGGTTTATTCGGCGTGAAAAATATAAAGAGACATCTATGGGACCACCCATCAGAGCAGTAAGATAGTTTAAACCATTTACTTCGAATAAGTCAAATTCAGTAATTTTCGAAGGATTATGTAGCTTTGCGGAACAATAAAAATTCAAGTGGTCTATTATCCTTAAACCCTTTTATGGATGGAACACGTTCGCTTTGAGTCGGGGGAAGAATGCATATTCCAAGTATATCTATTGATCAAAAGCACCTAATAGTTTTACATGCGATGCATCACCTTATTAACTTAATTATGAACTGGGAGCATATTAAGTTATTACACTGTGGTCCACAAAAATTGTTGCATACTCTTCGCCAACGGTTTTGGCCTATTTGTGGGCACAGATCTGTTGTTCTTCCCACAAATTATAGCATGGGCGATCTTCCCGAGTATAGAGTTTCTTCCTTTCAGCCTGTTTTCACACATAGGGGTATAGACTATGCCGGCTCAATTTTAATTATAGATCGTAAAACCAGAAATTCTAAAATATTGAATGAATATGTATGTATTTTTATCTATATGAATACAAAGTGTGTTAACTTGGAGGTTGTCTCAGACATGACTAGCGATGCGTTTTTAACGGTTTTAAAGCAATTTATAGCCAGACGAGACAAGGCACTTCATCGGAATTTACATAACGGAACGACGTTTCTAGGAGCTAACCCCATTCTCTTTTACGCTCTTATGCTGACGAAATAGGTGCTGTGTTGTCAACTGAATTAGGAAAGAATTAATTGGCACTTCATGCCACCGAGAGCTCTAATTTTGGGGGCTTGTAAGAGGCTGGTGGTAATAGTCTTAAATACCACCTCAAGCGCGTAATTCGAGAGACTATATATACTTACGAGGATCTAAGCACTATTTTAAGTCAAATAGAAGGGGTAATGAATCCCCGCTTACTGTCTCATCTGTTATCGGACTCTCAGAACTTGACTCCGCTTACGAAGGCTCATTTTTTGGTGGGAAAACCATGAACTTCCTTATCTGAAGAGAACGTCACTAATGTTACGGAAAATCGCTTATCCAGTTTTCAACGTTTTCAAAAAATGGAACAGTATTTTTAGCAACGTTGGAATAAAGAATATATATATCCGAGCTACAAGCAACGTTCAAAGTGGCAAAATTACCCCAGTTTCTTAAAAATTGGTAAAGTGGTCATTATAAAGAACGATAATGTACCGGTCTGCAAATAGAAGATGGGCTGTATATTGGAACTACATACTGGTGCTGATAACATAACACAGATTGTTATCGTTCAATGTAGTGATCGTTCTGTCTGCAAACGCGGAATTCCAAAGGTGTGCATGCTGCCTATAGACTAGCATTTTGAAAATTAAATTATATTAATATGTTTGTTTTTATGTTGAAATGGGAGGAAAAGAACGATAATCTCTCTCATGGCATCTCTCATGGCCGTTTAGCATTAGCATCGTATACACTGGTACTAAAAAAAAAAGTTGGTATAGTTTCAAAGAGGCAGTCTTTAGATTTTTAGGTAATAACATAGCCAAAAGCTACCAAGAATTAGTTGAAAATGTGTTAAAGAATTTTGAGGCCAGGATGTCTCTGAAGGTGCTACATGCACATTTAGAAAAAGAACGTATTCATCAAGATGATACAATGAATATGAATGGGGTTTAATAAAAGAGAAATTACTCATGAGCATAAAAGAAAGAGTACCAGGGTTAATTTTTTAAATTTTTTTTCTAAGCTAATATAATAGTAGAAATTAATAAAAATAGTATACAAATATATTTGTTTAAGTTTTTCAATAAATAAAAATTAAAATCACTGATTTTTTTTAAATATTGTTAAAGACGTTCTTCTGGCTGCAAAAGCAAACGTTTTTATGACATAAATTTTTCCGAATGACTAGAAAATCTATCGTAATTGCATACCGTAATTTCAAATGCAAAATTCATGTTGACTTGTGTTATACGTTATTAAAATATTCTTCTCTACACTCATATTAAATTTTCTCTCTCGCTGATTTATAATATCGAAACCATTTAGTCATTAACTCAATTCATGACAAAAAGAACATTAGAGCTTATAAAGCTGATATACTTTGAAGGTATATAAAAGAGCACATTTTGCTTTCATTATATTCTAGTTATCTTTACAAGAAAATGCAATATTCAAGTCAAATACTAACGGCGTGTATAAAAACCGCTGACTGATTATTGTGGTGAAGAAACCGCCATAAAATTTTAGTAGATTGTGTTCACGATGTTTTATTCATGGCCTTCCCTCGAATGCTCTTTGATATACGAGACGATTTTTAAGCAGTTGGTTGCTAGATAAGATATAAGATGTTGCGAATGCAAACAAAAACTTTTAGGTTACAATAAAGGGAAATAGACAAGCGAATTGATGTGTACATAAGATAAATTGCAAGTAGGAACCGAAAGTTTAATCAAATTCAGTGATTTTTCCGATCCGAATAGTTACATGGGCTGCGCAAAATAATATATTCTAAATTATGGAAAATATTTTTAGACTAATCAAATCTCCGTTCTTATATACTAGCTAGCAATGTTTGTTGACAACCCTACGAAATAAAATGGCACCTTACATAGTTAGTATTTTTTCTATTTAAAATGTACGTTAAATTTGGCGAATTGTATCATTTTGGTATGGTGTTTTGTCCAGTGCTTTTAATTAGAACTCTAAACTTGATGAGTATTTTTGCTCCCTATCTTGAACGTAGTGTTTAACTAAAAGTGTTATATTTTTACTTTATACCACTAAATATTGGACTAATATTGGATTACAATATAAGTAAAATCAAAATATTATTTGGTAATTCCATAAGCAAAATTAAAAGATAACTGCAGTAAGGAAGGTAATTTAAAAAGAACTTATATTTGGTTTTATAACAATAAAAGAAAGAACATGTAGAAAAATCCCCATAGTATTTATTTAAAACAACTAAAATATATTGTTATAATATAAACAAAATTAAAACAACATTTAACAATGACAAGAAATGCATTTTACCGCCAACATTTATAAACAACAACAATTCTAATAAGGTTCTTGAAAAAAATAATATTTGCTCATAAAAAAAACCGATTTTTCAGTCATTTGGCGTAAGCTATTCGGCATCTGGTTATAAATTTCTCGTAATATCGATGGGTTGTTGACAAACCATTGTGAGCGCCACAATTGCTGAAAATCAAGTTTTTTAAACCAAATTAAAGCCTACGATAATAATATATATATATATATATATATATATATATATATATATATATATTTTTTTTTTTTTTTTTTGGGTTCATTTTATCGTTAGTAGTCTTAAGTTAGGGTTGGACGTCTATGGTTTTCTGTCAGAATCCACTTTAGCAACCTGTTGTTTAAAAAACCAATACAAGCTACTAACAAGCAATGTACAAATTAAAGCGGACCTTACAAAATTACAGCTTCTAGAGTTAAAAAAATTATATGAAGAACTAAATCGAAGAAAGGAAGTTGTAGAAGAAAACATAAAAATTAGATATAAAAATGGTAACACGTAACAAACTAGATGAAATTTGTTGCTATGTGAAACAGTTTACCTGTGGCAATTTAGTGATAACCAAAACATGGTTTTATGAAAAGTGCATTAGGTGAAGTTTTATTGAAGGATTGTGTCTGTGGAAATTTTGGAAGCCAATTTTAAAATCTGTGATATATATATAGGCCTCTCTCATATCAGAAAAATTTCTTACTGAATTAAATGTGATTTTGAAAAATCATAGATCAGAGACAACGGTTATTGGAGACTTCAACATTAATCTGTTAAATCCTGCAAAGGAGTACTAGGATCTAGTTACGTTGAATGGGTTTACCATTCAAAATAGGATTGGGGAAGAACATTGAATAACTCGGGTAACAAAAAATGCTGCCTCCATTAGGCTATATTCTAACTAACACGAACACTAACTGTGATATTAGTCTTTATGATAGTGATATTTCCGATCATAAATTGTTACAAATTAGTATTTTGAAAATTAAAGAATTTGTTATATTAGATAAGAAGCTTAGGAATAACAACTATGTGATAGATCAAGAGAAATTTAAAAGTAATTTTATAATGTCAGTATCTACTAACAACATAACTTCTTTTGATAGCCTGATATAGGCGATTCAAGAGAGTAAAAATCATTCAACTAGAAGTATCAGCATAAAAATAGGGAGCATAATAACTGGATTACCGAGGAATACTTAGAGCTCATGAGGATGCGTGATAAATTATACAGGCAAAAAACAAAAAATCCCTATAATGTGCAATTTGCTCATGCAGTTTCTGGGCAAAAAAAAATGGTTGAAAATAAAGTTAAATTATTAAAAAAGCAATATTTTGAAAAAAAATGGAGCCAGGCAGGCACTAATCCAAAAAAAAACAATGGAGTCTTGTTAACCAATTAACAAAAGGTAAAGTAGATAACGTTACAGAAATAAATTCAAATTGAATACCAAGGTCATATATTTGATAAAAAAATATATATCTGATATATTTAACAATTACTTTTAGAAAAAAAGATATTGTAAATAGTATTAGAAGTAAGCAGTAATTTATCTAACTTTGAGGAAATACGTGTAAATAATGCTCTATTTTTAAATGATATAAATGCAGCTGAAATCTTTAAAAAATTAATGAATTAAATAGTAAATCTGCACCAAATCATGACAATATAAACTCAAAAGATATTATAACTCCTAAAAATGAAATTATGCCAATATTGGTTCAATTAATAAATCATGCGTTCACAATAGGTCAATCCCTTATGTCCTCAAAGTTGAAAGAGTCTCAATTACCTATATCGCCATTATCAAAAATTTTATAGAGAGTTCTTAAAAAACGTATTACTTCTTTTCTTGAAAGATACCTAAAACATGACCAGTATCACTAGTGTTTTTTAGAGCAAAGCAGTACCAAAAGTGCAACAATAGATTTTACCACTCTTATCCCCACCGAACTAGATTAAACAAATTTTGTTGTAGTGGTTTTAGTCGATTTTAGAGCTTTGCATGTGGTAGATCACATAGTACTTTAAAATAAAATTGAAAAAATGCGTATAAGAGGTAATACTTTGTCATTGTTAACATAATATCTCTGAGATCGAATACAGTATACTAACGTAAATAATGTTGGTAGTAGTAGCAAAAATATAATCTATAGGGTACCCCAGGGCTCAATCATGGGAGCTCTTTTGTACTCACATCATGTTCGAATGCAATGCAAATAAATGGCGACTGTAAATGCAAATAAATGGCGATTTAAGTCTCTATTACTCATAATAAATTAAAAATGTACATAAAAAACAACATACTTGATATTCTCTCAAAAAAATAAGAGCGCTCTAGACCTAAACATAAATATAGGGGGGATATGATTGAGAGGGTCCACTATGTAAAATATTTGGGATTAATTTTAGATGTTAAGTTAAATTGGACTCTCCATGTAGAACATACATACATCAGGAATAAACTAGTTCCTATGATAGGTGCGTTATACAGATGTAGAGATTACCTGCACAAGTACTTCGATGTACCTCATGTACATTGCGATAACTTTATTTAATAAAACAGAAAGACTACAAAACAAAATAATAAAAATTTTATTTAAAATGAATAATAGAACTCCAAACTGATACAGTTTATTTATTTATTTTAGTGATAGTTTATTTAGATTATTTTAGTGATAAGAAAGTAAGTATAAGTACAAAGTATTAAACAAAACCCTTAAATGTATCACAGAGATATGTTCTGTAAAACAAATGCATAACTATGAGGCACAAAATCATACCAAAATAGCTATTAGTACAGCAATCACAAATATTGACATTAATAATCCAGTCAGTTAATGTGCTAGAGTATTTAACTCCCTACCTGATGTAGACGTTAACCGGAGTGGTTAAAAATGTACGATTTGGTTTCCTTTCTGGGGAGTAATTTTAGCCTACTGATTTATGTTAGTCATGACGGCAGTATCAATGTTTGGGATGATACTTTGTAAAATTCAGTAGCTTAGTGACGTGATGACGTCACAAAGATGGTCGCCGAGCGAAAATCGTAGTATACCACTCAAAGGTCCCGGTTTCATTTTTAAGGATTAAAAGTATCATACAAATTTCGATCTAGCATAAAGTCAGGATCAATGTTTGGGATGACACATTGAAAAATTCTGTAGCTTAGTGATGTTATGACGTCACAAAGATGGTCGCCGAGCGAAAATCGTAGTATACCATTATAAGATCCCGGTTTAATTTTTAAGGATTAAAAGTATCATATAAATTTCGATCCAGCGAAAAGTCATAATCAATGTTTGGGATTATATTTTGAAAAATTCTGTAGCTTAGTGGCATTACGACTCCGACGTCACAAGGATGGCCGCCGGGCAAATTCCGTTATGTTGTCAGATAATTATAAGTACGAGAATATGTTGCTCTAGATATATGCTATGATAAAGTACATAATATACGTAATATAATGATATAGTATTATTATAATATAATAAGTATTCCCGTGTAATTGCCAATGAATTAGTTTTACCGCTCAATCAACGGCCATAGTTGATTGTTTATTCAGACCGTTTTTCTTTCGACAAAAATTGGAAAGTAGTGTGAAAGTTGTGATTTTCTTGTTTGGTAAGAGTACTTTTATGTTTCTCACTAAATCTAGTTTAAAGTTTTTGAAGCTTTACATCAAACAAATATCAAATATATGTGAAAATGGCTCTTCTTTAAAAAGTTAGGTTATGTTGGTCACACATTTATTTATAGAGATCTTCGTTTACTAATTTACTTTTAAATTGAAGCAGTTGCGTCGTCTGTTCCTTACTTTTGGAACAAATGACGCCCGTGAGGGTTGGGACATATGACGAGTGCTAAATAAAAGATTCCAACTTACATGTGGCAATTCTCACATGCGCTGCGTATGAGGGTTAATGCATGTTATGTGAAAAAAAAAGGTTGAAACGTTCAAGCTATAAAATAATGTTAAACCCTTTTTAAATATTTTTTTAATTTTTAACCGACTTCAACAAAGGAGGAGGGTTATTAATTTGACCCTATGTATTTTTTTTATATATGTACATCGACTACTGAAGATGTATGTCTAGCATTATCCGGTTATTATTCACACTAGCCTTCACAGGCTGTGACACAGTGAGTGCGTTTGCAGGCAAGGGAAAGGCTGAAGCTCGTGCGTACATATAAAAAATTTTCAACTGCCATGTCTAGACTGGGTGATAGTTTCGATGTATCTGACGAAACAAAGATAGTTCTCGAGATCTTCGTATGTCGGTTGTATAGTCACACGACTCAAATCACAAATATCAACGAGCTAAGGTACATTTTATTTTGTGGCAAGCAAGGTAACATGGAATCACACAATCTTCCTCCGTGTCAGAACACACTGCATAAACATACATCAAGAGCCAATTTCCAAACAATGATATGGAACAAAGCACTAGATCCACTGCAAGACATTTCATCACCTGAAGATCACGGATGGTCAGTTCAAACATACAGTGACTGTGACACAGTGTTACATACTGATTGGCTGAGTTAATGTCATGTTCCTGCAAGAAACATTGTGAGCCGAAAACATATTGCTGTATTAAAAATTCATTGAAGTGTACAGCTATGTGTAAAATTCAGGTTTGCAGTAACTATTTACAACCAGATTATATTATCGCAGCTTCATCCGACTCAAACGCCGATTCAGACGATGCGTAATTGTTTATACAAATAGTACAATGTATGCACTTTACAATGTTTTATATATATAATAATATGATGACATTGCATTTTCATTTCAAAATACATTTAACATTTATGTTTAAATTCAAATTTTTTAAATAGAGTGAAGCGAATACAAACCCTATAATAATAAAGCAATAGAACGAAAGTCGCCCGGCGGTCATCTTGGCTACCGAATTTTATAAAATATTGTGCCAAACATTGCTCCTGGCTTTAAGCTAGATCGAAATTTGTATGATACTTCTAGTTCTTACAAATGAAACCGGACCTTAGAATGGTATACTATGATTTTCTCCCAGAGGCCATCTATTTGACGTCGTGACGTCACTAAGCTACAGAATTTCAGAAAGTATCATACCAAATATTGATCTTGGCTTTATGCTGGATATAAATTTGTATGCTACTGTTAATCCTTACGAATAAAAGCAGACCTTAGAATAGTATATTAAGATTTTGGCCTAGCGGCCATATTTGTGGCGGCATAAAATCACTAAGCTACCGAATTTTAAAAAGTATCATTCCAAATATTAACGCTGGCTTCATGACGAATCTTAACTGGTAGGCTAAATTTACTCCCTGGAAAGGACACACATGCCCTCTGGCTCAACGTCTAATGGAGTTACTGATAGTCAGAGCATTGCAGTATTTAAGAAAAAGAAAAAAGAACTATTTTAAAAATAATGATTTGTATCTAGGTATTAATGTCAGTGCGTCATGTTCCTATACATAGTATTTAAGCATAACATAATACTAAGCTAATTTAAGCAAAAATCTGAGCCAGTACCTTGTACTGATTTGGATTTATTTCAAACAAGAATGAGCAAAATGAGACTATAATGTTACTGTTAAATAATATCTGTTAATTTATTATCGGAAGCGACAGTTTTTTCAAATATAATATTAATAGAGCCCCATTTTTAGCGTAAGCACCAATATGTTACCGTCAGATAATGGTAAGAGCCGTTAGTTACGATATTCTTTCGGGTGCTAAAGGTGATCTTTTAATCCCTAATAGCGAAATGTTATTACCATATTTTAATTGTTATAACGTGCTTGCAGCTAATTTTTCTGCTGATAAGGGTTAGAAAATCAGTGTGTTACAGATTGTTTAAAACGATATTATTCATTAATGGTAAGTTCACTTTGCAGCTTAAAACCAATTGCAGTGAGATGACTAAAATAAATATGTTATTGTGCCCTTAAATGGTTCATTTTCTTGAAAGAGGGCGTGGGGAACAAAACTTAATTATTTATTATTACTTTATTAAAATATATCCTAATATCGTGTTTTTTTAAATAAAAGTTTTACATATTGTAAATTATAAGAGAAAAACATATTCTACTTCTAATACCTACTATTTTCAATAGCAACATTATTTAGGATAAAAAACCTGGTCTGCATAACGTTTGACACTGAGTTATTTAACTCTACTATTTTTTCAATTTTCTTATATCTACAAATAAAATTAACGGTAGAGTGTAACACTCTAATTTTGTTATATAGTTTAATCTTTAAGTTTAATATTTATAATGTACTATTTTAGTGTTAATTTTTAATAATTGATATGTGCGCTTTATTTAAATTATATATTGGTTTTATAGTTTAGTTAGATTACCCATATCTCAAGCGAAGATTTCATTTGTTAAACCGGATTATATTATAATGATTAATCGGTATGTATAGCGCTACCTATTATTATTATAAACAACTATCGGTATTGTTAAACTAAAGTAGTTCACCACCCCGTTCTAAAGAAACGTTTTACTTCCTATATCCATACATTCATCAATTAAAAATTATAATTATTTAAAAAACGAGAACCCAAATAACATTTAAAGATATGTATTTCTTAATATTACAGAGTAAATAAGAATTTAATTTTAGCAATCTTGAAAACCTGTTTCGCCTCTTTTATGCAAGTTTTGGCCTTTCAATAATCTTGTCAGGATGCTGCATTTTCGACTTCAAATCTCTATTTTTGGGTCCAAACATATCTTTTCTGTTGCTGTAAATAATAAAATACAGGCAATTATTGCACGATTTTTTTTGCATGTAAGGTAAGTTTGTTTTTAGGCCAATACATGCTTGTTGATTTATTTTAAATTTACCCTATGGTAATTGTATTCCGTTTTGCCCATGATATCATACACATAAGGGCAATATTAGTACAAATTATTTCACTTACGTTTGGCCTATAAACACATAAAAAGTTTCGATTTAAAATCAATATTCATACCTTTTTTTGACGTGGTAGCTGTTGCATGTTGGTAAAAAAACTAAATCGGTTCTGTGTAGTGTTTGGAAAACCAAATTACTTCCTTAAATATTTCCTTTTTCAATTATTTCCTCCTGATTGCATGAGTATTTACAACTTCTTATGTCCTCTCGACTCGACAATTATTTGTCTTCTGTGACTTGCCTAAAATTTTTCGTTATAAATAAATCTCTTTTAATGGTAAGATAACAAACTTATTTATATTGTATTGTTGGGAAATTTCATTTAAATTAAGCCTAGGTACCTTTTTGTTGTCAGAGTTTTTCCACTTTCCCATTTGAAATCAATTCCTCATAGCTTTGTTCTCTGTTTTAGTTGCAAGTTGATTTTTCGGGGTAGCCTTTTCAACTATTATTCTAATTATCTAAGTTTTGGAAGCTGGAAGATAGATGTTTGTTTACTATTCATTTTGCCTAGTTCACAGTATAATTTAGGGTTATGGGACGTGTCACTTCCTATGCGCTGTCACTCGCTGAATCCGATATGCCCTCATTCTGTAGGCGCATGCTAAGATTCCAACTGTTGCCAAGTTTATTCTCAGGTGGTTGCCGTTTGAATTTTAAACCAATCAGTGGTCGTTTTTCTTGCCCTGGAATCCCTATTTTCAATCATTCCGAGTTCCTCTTGACAACACTGATGTTACCTGGGGCAATCTAACCAATGATAGTTCGGCATCCGAGTTGAGTAAATTCTAGAAGGTAGAACGAAGCTGGTTCCAAGAAGTAACTACTTTTTCACTTCACTTTTCTGGTCTCCTGTAACATCGAAAAGTCTTCAGCGCGAACTGGGGAAAATAAAATCCAAGTTTTTCTTGGGAATCCGTTAGTGGGATTTCTCTTCAGCTTCGCACTAATTTACTTGCGGATTTGTATTTGTGAATTTTATAATATTTTGTAACCTCCAAGTAATCTCTCTAAGAGAGGATTTTTGGTGCTGAAGTTGGACCAGGCCGCCATTTTCCTGCCACGTTGTGAAAAAAGTCTTCCTGTCCGGGGAGAACTAAACCCTATTGCATAGGTAATTTAATTTCATTTATTTTGGAAATTGTATATTCCTTTGGAATACTATTGGTTTTATATTACATAATTTGGTAATTTTTGGTAATATATAAAAATTAACTTTTACTCATATAATGAATTTTTCTTTGTATGGGGACTGAGGCTAATTTTTATAATAAATTTGAATTCCCGAACATAGGGTTGCAAAAAAAAGAAAAGGGATTACTGATAGATTGCAAACTAAATTTTTGATGGTCATTATAGTTGCTATGTTAATTCAGTTTTTTATTAAATTTGAGGCTCATGCCTTTACTTTATAAATTGGGTTATTAATTAAAATATCTTGCCTAGCTTTTCAGTAATTTAATATGACGTAGTTTTTTTTTAATCTATAGTATTTTGTATTTTTAACTTTGCGATAGTCTGAAAATAATTTGTTGAAAGAAAACTTTAACATGCAAGTTTGTTATATTGGTGTTTAACCCTAGAATACTAATATGATTTTTTTATACGTTAAATCTAATGTGTCGTAAATTTTACTTTAAAAAAAAATTAGAAATTCAAGCAAACTTCAAAATTTTATTGAACAAAAATTAACAAAGTGTATTTATTGGAACTTAAAAAACAGATTCTACTTAGAAGCTAGTAAAAACTAGTCATTGTTAGAGCATTCGGTGCACCACTTTTCCCGATGTTGGCCACAAATCGGGTGTCTGCATTGGGGACAGTACGTAGTCGTCATCCTTCTCAATCGGCTGGGACAATAAAAGCATATTGAACGTTTACCTTCAACTTCAATGACATCATCAGGTTGGTCATCAATTTTCAGGATTTCCTTGATAGTTTGCCGTAGGCTTCGGCGTAAGTTTTTTATTTTCAGCCTTTGCTCTATCCAAGGCCTGGAAAGTTGGTGGCTTAACTCGATCATAAACTGATAACGCCGCACAGGTTTTTCACGCTTCTTGATAGTATTGCAACAGTACACAACATAGGAATTGATGCAGGCGGCATTAATCATGCCGTAAAAAATGCAGAGCGGCCATCTTCTCGTTTTTCTGCTACATGACATATTTGAACACAATTGGTCAAACGAGTCTACCCCTGATTTAGTCTCATTATAATTTAAAATTATTTCTGGTTTGTTGTTTGTTTCCGAAATCTCAGCACCCTCGTGCATTGTTGATAGTAATAGCACTATTTTGTTTTTTTTAGGCATATAGGAAACTAGAGTTTTGTTTTTGTCGAAGCAAAACATCAATGTATTTGGTTCTCTACCTTTTCTGTTTAGTAGCTCTAGTGGTATTTCCCTCTTATTTTTGTGGAGCATTCCAATGATGGCCAGTTTGAAATGATCATCTAGGAATTTATCAGCTATTTCTACAGAAGTGAACCAATTGTCCATCGTTATGTTTCTATTGCTACCGTGAACAGATTTGGTCAATTCCTGTACATAATAAATTGACAATGGTATTCCATTCGTTGGTGTATTTTTGCCTAGATAGGGACAAGCATCCACCATGTATTTTGAAGACGAGTTTACAATTTTGATTCCGTATTTTGACGGTTTATTCGGGATATACATCCTGAACGGACATCTGCCCAAAGCCTAAAAGTTGCATCAATAGTCAAATATGAGGAAGGAATATATGACGTTCTACATTTTTCTATAAAAATCTCCCAAATATCTCGAATATGAGTGAACGCATCTATTTTGACTCTTTCCTGTCTTGTGGCTTTATTGTCAAATCGAAGGCAGTTTATCAAAAAGATAAATCTTTCGCAGCTCATGCAGGTTTTATAAAATGATCCAGATATGGTTGAATCAAACATTTGCTTGGTATTGAGGTGATTGTCTTTTTTTACTGCGGACATTATTAAAATTCCAAGTAGTCCCATCAGTTCTTCTTTAGTTACTGCTGACCGAGTGGGTGATTTGTCGGTATATTTTTTGGATTGGTTTCCAATTTCATCATTCGTGTAACGCAAAATAGTATTTACAATATCATCGGAAATGAAGTGAAAAAAATACTCAGAAAAAGTTGAACATATTTCAGCTCCACCTTTACTTCCAGGAATAAAATGGATGATATTTCGACGGGCTGTTCTTTTTGACTTTTGCGGCAATTTTCCCTCTCAGTAATATAGATTTTGGTTTTATGGTACCTCTTTTGCGTTTTTTTGTTGCCAATAATTTGGACAACGGAATGTCATCGTTAGATGAACTACTATCACTTACGTTATCAGACGCTGGTCGCTTAAATCACTTACTTTATCAGACTGCTGGTGGTCTATACCTTGATCAGATGTATCCTCTGGAGTGTTCACACTCACTTCTATAACATTATTTTCTTCTAAATCACTAAGACCGTCACTGGAAATCTGTTCAACCTCTAGATTATCTGCCTCTACCCAATCACTTTCGTTATCACTATCAGAACTATCAATATTGCCCCCTTTATCCATTATTTTTTGTATTTCAAGTTCGTGCTCTCGGTCAGTCAAGGGCCGTTTTCGTGGATCCATTTTTCAACAAATATAATCTATCAATGTATGAAAAGAAAGTATAAACATCAATCTTTCGTACTAAACTAGAATCACTACCTAATTCAAAAAGTTTACGTTAATACTAATCATTCGTCAATTTTACGACGATCGCACCATAACTCCGCGAAGGAAAAAACTGTGGACAGAGACACTTCGAAAACAACACTAACTAGGAAGGTACTTCGACGTAGAGTACGTATAAGCGATTGGATCAATACGAAATCGACCGAAGAAAACCGAGCGTCGTAAAATTTACGATACATTAGTATTCTAGGGTTAAATATATTTTTGCAGTTTTGATATTTCATACGTTATTATTTTGAATTAATTTTTAAAGTTTATTGTTTTTACAACGTTTCGCTTGAATACCGGGTATTCTTCAGGTACGCAAGTGCCTTTATTTTGAAAAGATTTTGCTATTTGATATTTTATTTTGCATTTTTTATTGATATGTAAATTGTTGTTTAATATTTTATTACTTTTCTAATTATTTTTTAATTAAATTTAATTTCTATAATACTTATTATTGCAAATCGCATGTAATATTGTGCTGATTTTTTATACAACGTTTCGCTTATATTATGGTATTCATCAGGGCCTCTGGGGTTCCTGTCTTGAAAAGATTTTGCTAATTTCTAGTATGGTTTTTATTTTTTGGAATTAACCAGACTTAGTTGAAACAGTGGTATTTATTTTAATGTAAACGCTTTTTCATACTGAATCAAGTAATTCTAATTGAAAATATTTTAAGATTTTCTTTCTCGATCTCAGTGCACTCCTAAGGTTTTATTATTTGTTCATTTATTTTTGCGACACGAGTTTCAACTGAATTTTGGTATTCATCAGGGTAGTAACCACTCTTTGCACAGTTTGCGTTAATTTATATTTTTGTGTTCATTCTGATTAATTAGTGTTTATTGAACATACATTTTGACTGCTTTCTTTAAAATACTAAATATTTTATTTTTATGTAATTATTAAAAAAAAAACTAGAAAACCTTTTGTTTTCTTAGGGTCCTAGTACGAGGCTTTAAGCCTTTGACGGGAACGAGAACCGTTCCGCCCTACAACTTCTAAGATCCTGTCTACTGGTACACCTTCCACCGGTTGCAGTGACGTACCACCCTGGGACGCTTGTCCAATTAGTGAACCTTTTTTATTTCACACGAGTATTTTTTTTCTTTTGTTTTGTTTTGTACAGGTTTTTTCCAAAAAAAAACCATTTATTAAATAGATTTTATTGTTTTTTATACCTTGATTGTTTCGGCTTTTACTTGATGAAAATCCATGATAATAATTATTAAATAAAACAAACGTTTTGGATTTTCACTTGTATTTTGTCAAACATGACATATGTTTCGTTGGCACAGCAACTTTTTCAAATGTAAAGATTTTTAAACTAACATTGTATTTATAATGGTCTATTGTCTGTGCCGAACAATATAATCAAAAAGGTACCTCATAAAACTCATCTAATATTATGGTTGAGTAAACAAAAAACTGGAGAAATTTGTTATTTACCCAAACAAACCCTAAATAGTAGACATTGGTCATATAATATGGGAATTTTACAATTACAAGAACTAATAATAAAGATGGCCTAATATATCTAATCGGTAATAAGTACAAGTATACATAAAATTGGTCTAGACATAATATAGAATTTATGATAAAAATATGAAAGTGAAAGTAAAAATAATACAGTATGTAGTAGTATTATTAATGTAAATTTAAAAGGGGAGAATTGTTAATTTCTAACTGGTCGTTTAAAATAAGATCGGAATGTTTGAATTTATTAATTTTTAAAGCTTCTTAGAAATTTAATTTTTGGCTTTTTTGTTCTATGTGTAAAATTTCGAAACTGTCGTCAAAATTGTGGTTCTCTGTTTTTAAATGTTCTGCGTAGGTAGAGTATTTGTTTTCTTTCAAATAAGAGTCGGTGTGATCTCTTTAATTCTAGTTTTAAACGATCTACCATCTTGTCCAATATAAAATTCATTGCATGAGCCACAATTTAATATATAAACACCATTTTTTTCTCCTTTTTCAGATTTATCTTTGTTGTTCTTAATTATTGAACCTAAATTATTATTAGTTTTATAAGCTACTTTAATTAGCAAAACTATTTTCAATTTAATAACACAATTTATACCTCAAAGGAAGGCTTAATTATGGGTAACCCATTAAGTCCCTTATTAGCAGAGTTATTTTATGGATAATTTGGAAAATAATTTTATTCGTACTCACCCGTTCGCAAAGCTTTGTCAATTTTGGTACAGGTATGCAGACTATATACTTATTTACAGGTACTGATAGACAACTTAACACTTTTTTCAATTATATTAATTCCATTCACCCTAAGATAAAATTCACTATCGAAACAGAAATCAACAATTCTATTAACTTTCTTGACCTAACTATTAAAGGTGTCAATAATAAACTCGACTTTTCAATTTATCGTAAACCTTCATATACAGATAGTACGATACACAATCGCTCACACCACCCAATACAATACAAATTAGCAGCATATAACAGTATGATATATCGTTTACTTAACGTACCTACGTCAAAAGAAAATTTCGACTTAGAACTTAACACTATGAAACAAATTGCAGTTAACAATGTATACACACCCACTTTAATCAAAACATTTATTCTAAAATGTCGTATAAAAAGGCTATACAAGAAGTATATCCTAGCAATAAACCAAAAAATAAATTTTCTATTCTACTTATATTGGCAAACCTAGTACTAATATAGAACGTTTTTTAAATAGCCAACTAATTAAAGTAGCTTATAAAAATAATAATGATTTAGATTCAATAATTAAGAACAACAAAGATAAATCTGAAAAAAGCGAAAAAGGTGGTGTTTATAAACTAAATTGTGGCTCATGCAATAAATTTTATATTGGACAAACTGGTAGATCGTTTAAAACTAGAATTAAAGATCACACCGACTCTTATTTAAAAGAAAACAAATACTCTACCTACGCAGAATATTTAAAAACAGAACCACAATTTTGATGACAGTTTCAAAATTTTACACATAGAGCAAAAAAGCCAAAAATTAAATTTCTTAGAAGCTTTAGAAATTAATATTCCCATCTTATTTTAAACGACCACTTAGAAATTAACAATTCTCCCCTTTTAAATTTACATTAATAATTTTATTTAGTTTTTAGTCATACTGTATTATTTTGATTTTCACTTTCATATTTTTATCATAAATTCTGTACTATGTCTAGACCAATTTTATGTATACTTGTACTTATTACCGATTAGATATATTAGGCCATCTTTATTATTAGTTCTTGTAATTGTAAAATTCCCATATTATATGACCAATGTCTACTATTTAGGGTTTGTTTGGGTAAATAACAAATTTTCCAGTTTTTTATTTACTCAACCATAATGTTAGATAAGTTTTATGAGGTACCTTTTTTGATCATATTGTTCGGCACAGACAACAGACCATTGTAAATACAATGTTAGTTTAAAAATCTTTACGTTTGAAAAAGTTGCTGTGCCAACGAAACATATGTCATGTTTGACAAAATACAAGTGAAAATCGAAAACGTTTGTTTTATTTAATAATTATTATGGTTTTTTATTCAGTGTGTTTTATTTAGCTCTCATTTTCTCTTCTTTTTTAGTTTTTTTTGTTAAATAACTTTTTAATTTTAAATTACAATTTTTTTTTATTTTATAAAAGTATCAGGAACAAGTGAGTGCTCCAGGGGCTTTCCAATTTAGGCCGTAATAAATTGGTGGCGCTCACCTTTTTTACTTTTAATTTTTAATTTTTTTCCCACGCCTACTCTCCGGGATAAACGAGCTTAGGGCATTGATATTGCACGCTCTGTTGACCACGAGCTTGTCTTTTAATACTTTTGCCTTTTTTTTAATTAACTTTGCGAGTTTTTTTTTATTACAGTAAATTAATAACAATATTTCCTATTTTATTATTTAAAAAAAATAAGAGCGTAGAAATCTTGCACCCTACGGTTATAAACCAGAGCAAGGGTTGCAAGGGAGAATATAAATATGAGTAGAACGATACATTTTCATTTGCAACGGCGCGGCGTTTTAATCATTGCGATGGCTGTTTTCAAAAGTTTATATGTATATCTGTGTATCATATGCGATATAATCAAATACAAACTTTTCAAAAAAGTGCTCACAGACTATTGCATGTTATAATATACTATGGAAATGTAGAATTTCACTTGTATTATTTTAAACGTTTTTTTAATAAAATTTCCGTAGATTTCTGAAAGTTGCTATTAAAAAAAACGTTTCTAGCAAAATTTGACTTTTGGCTATTACAATGTTTTGTCAAGAACCCATCGATAAAAAGTGAAGTTCCTTCTGATGTCCATGAATGGCTTC
Organism: Kuschelorhynchus macadamiae; assembly: GCA_030620095.1. Lineage (NCBI taxonomy): Eukaryota > Metazoa > Arthropoda > Insecta > Coleoptera > Curculionidae > Kuschelorhynchus > Kuschelorhynchus macadamiae. Next base: position 131,447 of record JAUTXW010002346.1, on the reverse strand, counting down.
TTATAATTCGTTATAACTCAAAAAAATTTTACCAACTAAATTGCAGCCGTTTCTTATGGGACTAAAAAAAAGCCATTGCCACTCATTCACATGAAACTATTCCTTGACAGCATGTACTAGTAATTGGTTTGAGTAAGTAGTTTGATACTACATTTTCCATTCTGCAGAAAAGTATCCACTCCCTAAGGCAAGATTGCTCGTGTAGCACCCTACCAATATTTTATTTTTATGTCGGTACCACTATAAGTTGATTCGAATATGTCTTCGTCTGTCTATAAATACCTTTTTGTGTTAAAAACTGAAATTTACTAAAGCGCACAGTTATTCTACAAACGTAATTTTTTAGTATCTGGCATTTCAGCTGAGACTCTTTTACACTTCTCTAGATACAGTTCGGCTAAAACAGGAATTGACCATCTTTTTCAAGTTCTGGTATTATTTGAGTATTTCTTGTAACTTTTTCAAAAATCGAATCCTCTTAAAAATTTTGACATTTGTTTTCAAATGTTGCCACCATGCTACCTTATACGTCAATCAAAACCAAAATGATTTACAATATAGAATATTTGGTGTACACTCTTTATTAAGCACAACTGTTTTTGTTACAGAAATATTACATTACATACATGGCATAATATTTATAGTTATATAAAAGAAAATAAAGTTAATAGTTGCTCATTTTATTAAATGAATTGTTTAAACACTTCTTTACTGCTTTCCAGTAATTCTTAATGACAAAAAATACTCGTTTGATAGCGGAACAAAACACACATTCACATAACAAATGAACATTAATTAATTAAGAAGTATCTCTTCCCAACTGTTTGAATACTTCAACATCATACTGATCTTTACTATTGTTTTTTTCATTGCTTCACTCAATGATTTTTTTTCAGTAGTTAATTTTTTTTTAATTTAGATTATTTAATATTTCGACTTCATCTAAAAGAGAATCTTCATTCAATATCCCTCTCAAATACGCGTTGAAGGTCTTCGCTGAGTGAAAAACGACGTTCTAGTTAATTTTATCACCTCGTAAGCCGTATTTATTCAAAAAGTTTTATTTTGTTTAAATTAACGTTCCAGTTGTTCAAATAGGATACACAATTTAAATAAAATAGTTGCATTTGACTACTGAAATTTTCCTTGTTACTCTGACCATGATCATTCAGTTGAGAAAGATATTATTTTATTATTTTTTAGGGTGAAATATTCTAAATGTGGCTTTGTGTACGAACCACAACCACACTTCTGAGAAGAGAATATCAAAAACCTGCTTAATAACTATTAAGCGGTTATCACTTGACTGAAAATAATATTTCATTGATTCGTACATTTGCAATATACGTTCAACTGCCAGTAGCCTATTTAAACCATTTGGTTTTGAAAACGATAGAGTTTCTTAAATTTGAAGTTCACAAACTCACAAAAAAGTTAAGTCTGTCCACTCTGGCAGTGTAGAGATAAAAATATTTAAATACTGCGATAACTTCATTGACTACTGACAATACTTCAGGAACATTTTAAATGCAATTCGGCTACAGAACCAACATGCTACATGAATTTTTAATTAGTATGTCGTGTTATCTGGTGCTGATCCAATAATCTTAGAGATTTTATATTTTTCCTTCAAAAATATAATTATGTAGTTAGTCAGATGTTTCACTTGGCAGTTCACATAAACATACTAATTTAATTTGTACACCTTTCTTAGAATCGAAAAGTGCAATGAATAGGGGTACAACTTTTTTGTCATCATGATTTGACGAGTCAATACTGTGTATGACTTTCACAAATATATTTTTCTCAGTTGTCTCGGTTTTCGTTCGAGAAAAAATAAATTTTGTTCCAAATAAGTTGGAGAGATCCTTAAATGTACAATCTAAAGATATAAAACTTTGTATATGTTTAACAGTGTGATAAATGTTCGCTCTTTGGTAGCTTTTATTAAATTTTCAGAGCTTACTTGTGAGCACTTATTACCGATGCGTTTGCTGCTTGCCTGTGTTTCCTTGTTCCTAAATGGGCTTTGTTTGATACTACTTAGACAACTATTCGAAATATTGATTTCACCTTTGCACAGTTTGCAGTAAACAATATGCGGGGCTTCATTTGATTTGAGTTCCATAGACGGATAGCGTTTTTGTAACTCCAGATAAAATGGTATTTTCCACTTGGCGGCGATATTGGAGAACATTTACGTTATACACAAGAACAAGAACTTCAAGAAATAGTGCTAAATATAGTATTTATGTGCACTGAGATATACACGGCCCTACTAAAAGTTTATGTTAAATCTAAAGCCGACAATGCCGGCATCGGTTACCGTATATAAACAGTATTGTGTTTTTTGGAAACCTCTCTTTCTGTTCGTACCTAGTCTATCTAGTCATATCTATCTTTGTTGAGAATATATTGAATAGATAGTGCATTTACACAGTGGACTGAAGTTTCGAAGCCAAAATATGTTAAAATTTATTTGATTAAATGAACAGGAAAATATTAGAAACTCAAAGTTTTGATATTGCATTTAAAAACATTTATAATTGCATGACTTACAAAGATATTAAAGGACATAAGGACAATATCTAAAAGTATCTCCTATTACAATGAGGCCCTAGACATGGTCACCCTAATTATATTTAATCTAAAATTATAAATGAATATAAGACTCTTTTCCACATTTACATTATATTTTCTAGGATTTTAACTTACAAGAAAACAATCTAGATATCTAACTTAACTCACAGCACGATGAGTATAAGCCATCTCTAGAGTTGATATCCACACAAATTAAATAAAGAAAAACTCATTTCTTTCTCATTATATTCGAGAGATCCTTTACAGGGAAATATATAATTCAACCCTAATACTAAAGGCGTGTAAAAACGGCTAATACCATAATAATCAGTTATTATGGTGAGTAAACTGCTTTAAAATTTGAGTGGAATGTGTTCAAGAATGTTTTATTCATCGCTATTCGTCGAATGGTCTTTGATATGCGAGACGATTTTGAAACCGTTTGGTCGTTGGATACGGTGTTGCAATTCCAAACAGAAACTTTGGTTTATCAATTTTCATGCATGACGCAATTTTTCATAATACTAATCATCAATAGTACACGGAAAAAAAATCGTAAACCTGAGCTCAAAAATTATAAGTCTGAACTCTACAAAAAAAGGTAGATATATGGACGGTAACAAGAAATCGGAGTACATCATACAAAATTGCTCATGAGACTTGATTGGCTGTTAGGAAAATATTATTATTGTAAGATAATAATCCATATTGGAATTATTCTCCAGGAAAATTGTAAGATCATATTTTACAATTAAAAGGGCCTATATTTACAAATATGATGACCTTGCATTCTATAAAATATTTTACAAAAATATGCTAGCACCCGTTTAACAACTTACGGGGTTTATAATCATAATCGATATAATTAACTTATAATTTGCAAAGTAATTTACAAAAATATAAATGGACCTGTCCTATAACTAAGAGGTTTCGCAGGTGCATTTAATATAGTTTTATTCCGATATGTAAATTATGCGTAAGAACATTGTAAACAATTCTTCTATTAATTACAGGTCCCGTAGTTATAAATAATTAATTACTTTGGCTATCCGTAAGGTACTTTATAAAAAGATACAAGGACCTGCCATGCAATTTAGAGAGCTTATTTATATGTAAAGGAAACAGCGGTCTTACAATTTGTGAAGCATTTACCACACAATTTTATGGTATTCTTTCTTGCTTTGTAAATTGTAACAACTCACTCGTCAGTTTGGAGGCCCGCTTCATAACATTGTTGAACGCATTTTTAAAGCCCCTCTACTAGAATTTAAAACTAAAATTAAAAAATAAAAACCTAAACTTGTATTTTAAAAATCCGTTACCTAATCATCTGGAGAAATTTCCTTGCCATATTTTAGTATTTTAGGAATTGAAATGAATATTTGATGTGGCTGAAAAAAAAATTCAATATAGCAAAAAATATATTTTGTTATAAGCATAAAGCTGTAAAACATGTTCTTTATATAACCATAATTTAGTAACTACATAACTCTTGCAGTTTAAGTTTACAATAAGAGGAGTAGACACATTCTTATTTTATTTAGATTACCTCCAGGAGCAAAATCTATATTATTCCGAAATAGTTGGTTTTCTGGAATCGCTTTTTACAAATCTGAAAGAAATTAGATAAAATAGGCTATATATATATATATATATATATATATATATATATATATATATATATATATATATATTTGAAATGTATATTTCTTGAACCACTTTTCTTTTTAGGACGACAGTAGTGAACGGATGTACACCCGGAATGAAAACACATTTTATATATATATATATATATATATATATATATATATATATATATATATATATATTATTATTAGATAAAATAGGCTATATATATATATATATATATATATATATATATATATATATATATTTGAAATGTATATTTCTTGAACCACTTTTTAATAATTAAATAATTAAACTTTAGATGTTTAATTCAGTTTTAATTTTTTCATTTGCTTTTTCCAAACGTTTTGGTGGCCTTTGTCACCTCTTTCAATGGATCTAGAAGAGCAATACAATTTTTTTAAATATAAATAGTTTAAAGTTTTACAAAATAAGGTTTGCTATGTTTGTTTTTAGGAACAAATAAAATACAAAAAAAAGCATAAACAAGAACTTACCCATAATATTTTAGTATTTTAGGAATTAAAAGGAATACTTGATGTGGCCGAAAAAAAATTTAATATAGCAAAAAATATATTTTATTATAAACATAAAGCAGTAAAACATGTTCTTTATAAAATCATAATTTAGAAACTACATAACTGCTGCAGTTTATATTTACAATATGAGGAGTAGACACATTCTTATTTTAGTATCGAGTATTTTAGATTACCTCTAAGAGAAGAATCTATATATATATATATATATATATATATATATATATATATATATATATATATATATATAGAAGACAGAAAGGAAAATGAACTGGTTTGTTCGTGCCTGGTGGTGGAAGCAAGCATGTGGTTGAAAATTAAAACAATAGCGCTACTTTTGCTTTACATTAACCACAATGCCAAATTTCCTGATAATTCCGAACAATATATTATTTATTATAGATTGCGGAGATGCTACTTGTTTAATCATTACCAACGGCCATCTATAATTTTATAAAGTTAAAAGAATTGCTTTAAGACTTATTAATTAGTTTGGAAAGCGCTTGGAGAAAACGGACTGAAAAAGGTTTCTCTTTAGTGTTCTACACTATCAGAATAAAAGACTAAGCTTCTGGCAACACCGTGTGGTGTGTGTATCTTAGAAGATTTAAAAATAAATAATATGTAAATTGTGAGTTCTATTTACTCTAGTGCTAAGTACACGATCTTATTATTTTGCAGGAAATTTGACTAGGCTTTACAATCCATAAAATTTGCTCTGATTATTATTGTACACAAAACACTTACAAAGGTGAAGGGAAATCGATAATCTAATGTTGGCCCTTATTACATACATGCGCCTTACAAATTTGTAAGGGATGGTTAAAATACCAACACGTGTCTATGCTTACACTTGCCGGAAATAGCTAAATAATTTGTGAGAAAATTTTACCTTACAAAATTGTAAAAAAATTCTCTTTTCCATTTTTCTGAATGTATCTAGCTTAAGTGTAAAAAGTATCTACTATCTGCAAGACACTAAAATCTCCTCCTGCATAATATTTTTTACAATGCTCTTATATTGTAGCGAGAAGATCAGAGTTCATTTAGAAATATTTGGTTGCAACAAATAATTTCCAGTAGTCTGATTTACCCAAAAAATTCTTTATTATATCAACAACCGGTTTCGCAACTAAGCTGCATCATGACGCTACAAGTATTTAAAATAATTAAGAGACCACAGAAGTAAAATGAACATGAGTATACTCACAATTTTCGGAACAAAAAAACCATACTGTATAACACAATAGTTATATTTAAGACAAGTATGAGACGACATTTATTTCTTAAAAGGAATGCAAAAAATAAAATACTTGTTTTAAACAGTTAAAAATAAGTTTATTTTTTATTTTGTTTTTTTCACTTCTTGTTTTATTGGAAGAGCAATTTACTTCAATATTTTTAATCAGACTTTGTGTACTTTTTTCACAGTCATCTGCCAAAAAATTTTCTTTTTAAAGATGTATGATATGTTAACTGTTTCTGGTAAACCTAAAGCCGACTATGCCGGCATGGGTTGCCGTATATCAACAGTATTGTATTTTTCAAAACTTCTCTTTCTGTCCGTACCTAGTCTATCTAGCCATATCTGTTTTTGTCGAAAACATTTCGAACAGCTAGTGCGCCTACACAGTGGACTGAAGTTTCGAGAAAATCGTCAAAATATGCTAAAACTTATATGATTAAATGAACAGGAAAATATTAAAAATTAATATAATAGTCTTTTCCACAGTCGCATTATATTTTCTACGATTTTAACTTACAAGTAAACAATTTAGATATGTAACTTAACTCACAGCACGATAAGTATAAGAATTTCTAGAGTTGATATCCACACAAATTAAATAAAGAAAAACTCATCTCTTTTTCATAATATTCGAGAGATCCTTTACAGCGAAATATATAATTCAACCCCAATACTAAAGGCGTGCGTAAAAACGGCTGACTGATTATTGTGGTGAGTAAACCGCCATAAAATTTTAGTGGAATGTGTTCAAGGATGTTTTATTCATCTCCATTCGTCGAATGTCTGATTACAAATTTGACATTCTTGGCTTATCGGAAACCTGGCTGTCGGTTGAAAATGATGGTAGTGCTTTTGATTTACCCGGATATAATCTACTTAGGAGTGGTAGAGTAGGTCATGGAGGTGGCGTGGGTTTTTACATAAAAAACAATTTTAAGTACAATAGAGTTATGTTTGACAACCTATCAACCGAATTTGAATATTTAAGTTCAACATTTATTATAGACCTTTGAAATAACGTAAATTCTAAAGAAAGGCTTATTAAACTTTTAGATTTATTTAACCTTACTCAACTAATCAAAGAACCGACGAGAATTAAATTAAATTTCAACTAACACATCAACACTTATAGATGTAATTATTGCTAGTAAAGAAAGTTGTCATGTTTCAGGGTCAGTTTTCTTGTCTCAGTAAATTTCAGATCATCATTTAGTGTATGCCGCATTAGATTTATCAAAAAAGAAGCCCTGTCTCAGAAGGATACAGTTTCGTGAATACAATATCATTAACATAAATTCGTTCGAGTATGATGCGTTACATTTACCATGGGAGGATGTTTATTATGCTAAGGATATAAATGAAAAAGTAAAAATATTTAATAAACATATTGTATATCTAATGAAAAAACATGCCTTAGTTAAAAAAGAATTATACACGACAAACCATTTACCCCATGGATTGCGAGTAACATTAAATTCTTAATGAAACTAAGAGACGAATCTTACCGTAAATATGTAAAACAAAAAAAATTCAACCAATCTTCAATATTATCGTCAGTTACGAAATTTTACTAAACACGCACACACATATTACAGAGAAAATCGCATATTTTAACCAAATGTCTTTAACGACGGGTAACGTTTTTTGGAAAAATGCTAAAAAACTTACATTGACAAAAAAATTGATCTGCCAGAAAATTAATAATAATCATTTAAAAGTAATGCCGAACTTTTAAATGATTATTTTTCAAACTCTATTCTTAACTCAAATAATATCAAGACAGATTAAATTATTATAAAGCTAATAAATATCAAAATCTAACTTCCGAGTTGAATTTTAACCTTATGGACGAAAAAACTCTTCATACAATTTTAAACACTATAAATACGAATGCTACGGGAGAAGATGAAATATCAATTATGTTTACCATATTGTATAAAACCCGTTATAAACATAATTAATAATTGTATATTAGAAGACTATTTTCCAGCTGTATGGAAAAGGGATTTAATTAAACCATATCTTAAATAACTGATCCGAAGGAACCTAAAGACGTTAGACCTATAAGTATTCTGCCTGTAGTATCAAAAATTTTAGAAAAACATGTTTGTCAACAAATAAATAAGTTTGTAAACGCTTTCAATATTGTACCAAGCTGTCAATCCGGATTTCGTAAAAATTTTAGTCCAACGACTAGCATGATTGAAATAGTTAACAGTATACGACTAAATGAAGATTCAAAGCATATTACCTGTTTGGCCATACTTCATTTCAGCAAAGCCTTTGATACTATCAATCACGATATGCTGTTTTCTCTGTATGTTGCGGATATGAATAATTGCATAAATAAATATGCCTATTCCTATATCTCAAGTAGAGCAATCTCAGGAACAGTTTAATAGTGGCATCAAAAATATGAACGATTTTGCAAGAGATCATAATTTAAAATTAAATGCTTTAAAATGCAATATAATTTTTTTTGGAAATAACAAAAATACTATCAAGAGCGTTACTGATAATTTTAAAATAAAAATAAGTAACACTTATCTTCCGGTCGTCACAAAAGCAAAGATTTTAGGTGTAACTTTCGACTCGAATTTTTCTTTTGAATCCCACATTTAAAATAAAATAAAACTAGCCTATAGTCGCTTAAAAAGATTATATAATCTGAAAAGCGTATTGCTTTCAAAAACCAAGTATTACCTCTGTATCGCTCTTATTTTGTCTTTGCTAGGTTCCGCTGATATGGTGTATTCTGATTCTTTGTCTGAGAGGTTAGCGGGAACTATTCAAAAATTACAAAACAGTTGTATGCGTTTTTCTTATAATATACAATATAAAAATCATATTATGCCATACTTGAATGAAAATTTTATCCTAAATATGAAGAATCGTAGAAAATATCACATGTGCAATCTTATTTATAAGATCTTGAAAACTGGACAAGCCCTATATTTAAATGTTTTATTCGCCACTTGTTTTTACTTTCACAATACAACACATGTAAACCGATTTATAGTGCCACAACACAAAACAGCCGGGTTCCAAAAATCATTTTCTTATGTTGGAATTAAATTGTGGAATGCTTTGCCAAACTGTGTAAAAGAATTATCAATTTACAAATTTTCTAAATATATAAAGGAATATCTGCTAAATATGCAGCGTGTTTATTATTATAGTTATGTTTTTTTGGGTATTTTACTTATCTCTTTTCATTTATAATACATTTATAAATCTAAATATGTCTAAGTACACTGGTCTAGCCGAAATGATTAAGTTGTTTATACATTTCAAAAAAGTTTAAACCTTATTTTTTCTTCGGACCTCTTTCTGCCTCTCTGCGCTGCTTCTGACTGCGTCTCTGCTCAATTAGCAATTAGTAAATTGGAAACTTGAATTACGTAGGTATAGTGTATAAGCTCTGAATCTAATTATTAATTACAGTTTGTTTATTTTTAACGGTCTACACCACACATGCGTGCTACGTACGCTGTGCTACCGGTTATAAAATCGAGGTGTAGCCCGCATTACCACCATATTGTAATTGTTAATAGGTTTTCTTGCTATTGTAATTTTCTATAAATTGGTTGGTAATAAAATTATTTTGATTTTGAATTTGAATTTGAATGGTCCTTGATATACGAGACGATTGTGAAACCGTTTGGTCGCTAGATACGGTGTTGCAGTTCCAAACAGAAATGTTGGTTTATAAATTTTCATGCAAGAGGCAATTTTTCATACTAATTATCAATAGTATCTAGCTTAAGTGTAAAGAGTATCAACTATCTGCAAGACACTAAAATCTTCTCCTGCATAATACTTTTTACAATGTTTTATATTGTAGCGAGAAGATCAGAGTTCATTTAGAAATTATTTGGCTGCAATAAATAAATTTGCTCCAAGTATTATAAATAATTTTTAAATAGTAGGTACACAAGAAGAAAAAGTCTGATTTATCCAAGAAATTCTTTATTATATCAGCAACCGGTTTCGCAACTAAGCCGCGTCATCAGGCTACAAGTATTTAAAACGATTAAGAGATCACAGAAGTAAAATGAACAAGAGTTAACTGACAGTTTCGGAACCAAAAAAATCATAATGTATAACACAATAGTTATATTTAAGACACGTATGAGACGACATTTATTTCTTAAAAGGAATGCAAAAAATAAAATACTTGTTTTAAACAGTTAAAAATAAGTTTATTTTTTATTTTGTTTTTTTCACTTCTTGTTTTATCGGAAGAGCAATTTACACAATCAGACCTTGTGTACTTTTTTTACAGTCATCTCGCCGAAAAATTTCATTTTTGAAGATGTATGATATGTTAACTGTTTCTGGTAAATCTAAAGCTGACAATGCTGGCATGGGTTGTCGTATATCAACAGTATTGTATTTTTTCAAAACTTCTCTTTCTGTCCATACCTAGTCTATCTAGTCATATCTATTTTTGTCGAGAACATATCGAACAGCTAATGAATCTACACAGTGGACTAAAGTTTCGAGAAAATCGCCCAAATATGTTAAAAGTTATGTGATTAAATGAACAGGAAAATATTAAAAACTAAGAATTTTGAGATTGCATTTAAAAACAATTATAATTGCATGTACTTACAAAGATATTAAAGGACATAAGGGCAATGTCTAAAAGTAGGTACTCTCGTATTAAAATCAGGCCTTAGACATGGTCACCGTAGTTATATTTAATCTAAAATTATAAATGAATATAATACTCTTTTCCACAGTCTCATTATATTTTCTAAGATTTTAACTTACAAGAAAATAATTCACATATATAACTTAACTCACAGCACGATGAGTATAAGAATTTCTAGAGTTGATATCCACACAACTTAAATAAATATAAACTCATTTCTTTTTCATTATATTCGAGAGATCCCTTACAGGAAAATACATAATTCAACCATAATACTAAAGCCGTGCGTAAAAACGGCTGACTGATTATTGTGGTGAGTAAACCGCCGTAAAATTTTAGTGGAATGTGTTCAAGGATGTTTTATTCATCTCTATTCGTCGAATGGTCCTTGATATAGGAGACGATTTTGAAACCGTTTCGTCGCTAGATACGGTATTTCAGTTGCAAAGAGAAATTTTGGCTTATTAATTTTCATGCATCACGCAATTTTTCATACTAATCATCAATAGTATCTGCAAGACACTGAAATATTCTCCTGTGCAGCACAATATTTTTTACAATGTTGCAAATTTTTATATTGTAGTGAGAAGATCAGAGTTCATTTAGAAATTATTTGGTTGCAACAAATAAATTTGCTCCAAGTATTAAAAATGAATTTTCAAGTAGTACGTCGCTGTAAAATTTCCTTTTTAAAGATGTATGTTATGTTAAAATAATTACGAAATAAGCCACTTATTTTAAATAAAAACTATTCTGATGTAAATTTTACCTAAAAATTCGCTTATCCCGTTGCTCTGTCCAGCAGTTTATTCCGATAAAACTACGTAGGGACAGACATGGCTATACGAATCAATATATTTGAAATACTGGTATACCTTCTAGTTTTTCTACATGCATCGCTAATAGAGAAAATAATTATGATCAATAGGGAATCTTTTTTAAAAATGGTATTATATTTTCAGTGCCATCGAATAGTTTTGATGGATACATATATATTGATCCAAGAATATAGCTGATTTCTTTAAATTTGCTGAAAAAGAGAATGTAGGTTTTCCCTTGAGATGGATAAAAAGATTTAAAACGGATTCAAGAATTTTAATTTAATTGTAAAAGTTAGAGTTTGCTTAAAGCACTCCGCGCGAAAGTTAGTAACTTTGTCGGTTATTTTGCTCACCGAACAGTGCAGATGTAGTTAAAATTCTATATTTTCTGAAATCGTTTTAGGCTTATTAGTTTTATTGACTTTTCCTATACTTCTTGTATTTAACAATGCTAGAAATTTAGAAGAAAATCTTATTCTTACTGGTAATATGCAGAAAGCTATAGTCTTTGTCGGCAATAGATCTTTTCTTCTACTATAATATAGCTTTACTGAAAAATAAACATAGACAAATGATTCTAGTATATAAAAAAAGTTTTTTAGGTTCAGTAAGAATAATATACAGGATTGTGATCTACTTTAATATTTAAAAAACGAGAAATATGTTTGTGTAAAAACTCTAGATTTGGTATAACTTAAAATGTGCTTTTAATTTACTCTCTTGTCAAAGTATTTAACAAAAGTATACACTATTTTATTTTATTGCACCACGAAACAATACTGCCGAATGTTTCTGTGTCCAAAGGTAAATCACTCTACCAAAAAAAATCTATATCCCTGCTTTAATCAAAATTAAATATAATAGTACTAGCATTATATATTGTTGCGAATTTAGACTTAGTTATAGTTTTGTTAAGTTTTAAGTGAATTTATTTATTATTTGTTATTTTAATGAAGTAGACTTACCTTAATTCGTATCCATGTAACGACTACGATAGTGTCAAAAATCGTTCTCGAATGTTCTATTAGGCTTAATTCTTTTTACCCTGCAGTATTTAGATTATTCTAGAATTTTCTAGATCATTCTATTCTTTTCTAAAGGCTATATAAGCGCTCCGCGAGGCCACATTTTGAGTGAATTGTAACTGAGATTTCGAAGTGTAAATAACCTGAGAGTGACAAGTTTAAAGTTACATTAGTTACGATTGTTAGGTATATCCAGTGTTTCCCTTTGCTACCTGTAAGCTGTGTTCTAAATAAAAGGAGTGCATTCAGAAAACGTGTTTGTGTACCGGACAATCTGGAACAATATGTTTAAAAAATGTTAAAAATAGTTTAAAAAATTTCTGCAATCTTTTAACATTTCTCTGAAATAAAATACTCACTCCGTACACTACGTACTTTATTGGGCATCTTAATACTGAAGATTTATTTTTTAAGTACAAAATATGGAGACTTTAGTGTTGAATACATTTTGCAAAGCAAAATAAAATTTTAGTGACATTTAATTCTAACTCAGTCCTATTCATGGCAGGATATTACTAAAAACTCTTCATGAAATTTCCTTTGACTACATTAAATGTTAAAGAAATGAGCTTTTTGCAAATAGAATATATTTACATTAAATAGGGATGAATATTAATAATACCCTTGAGTTAGAAGAGATTTTATAAAACACTGAAAAGCAGTCTCGGAAGGTTTTAATAAACGTATATGACCGCCAAAAAGGCTTCTTTAAAGATGTACAAAGATTGTATTCAGTTTTTGAGATTCCTGTCATGTCAGTTTTATTTAAATCGCCCATATTCTGGGATTTACCAGGAAAAACTTACTACTTTTAGGGGTTAGCAAACCGCTTGTGCTTAAATTACCTTTTTTAAAGCCTTTAATTAAAATGTTTTTTGTTGACGATTTATAGTCCCGGAATCAGAGCCGTTTTTAGGTCGGATCTCAGGGTTGACGCCTTAAGCAAAAGTGAAAAAAAAAAGAAAACGGAGTTTCGAGGAAAACGACAACTGATCTTGTTCTAAATTGTTCATAGTTTAATTACTTATTTTTAATTTTGAGGCAAGTCAATTAGTTAGTTTGTTTTAAAGATGTCTATACCAAAATGACGATTTATACTGCCTTATGGCTCTTTTATTTATCCCCTGCTCTAAGTTCTGTTGCTATGCTCTCTTTTTGCCTAAAACCCTTCGAAATGCCGGTATTGTTTTGATGGAGATTTATGCTTAGTTTAGTATTGAATATAAAGTAATTGAAATTCAGAATATATAGAAATATTTTCAAGTTAAAAAAGATTCACTCTTTTTGTTAAAAATTGATAAAACTAGAATTCGATTTTTCATCTGTGTGCCAATTTTGAATAAGATAAAAGGACTTGTTTATATTAAACAGTTTGTTGTAGAAATTAGTTACTGTATTATTGTGTTCGGACGTCGATCCGATGTCCAACTTAGTTAAAACTATTTTACTTAAAATTTAGTGGTTATGACAACGTTGTGCCAACATCTAAATTAGTTAAAAACTATTCGAATCCAATTCAAGTGAGGCTGAACAATGTGGGGATAACGTTGAAGATAATCGTGCCTATGTGGTGTGGTGTGACACAAGTAAAAAGCAACTACCATCATTCCATCCTTTTCTAAAGCTTATATAAGCGCGCCGCGAGGCCACATTTTGATTCAGTTTAGTTTGAGATTTTAAAGTGTATACAAGTAGACAGTGGCAAGTTTTAGGTTACCTCAGTTACGAGTATTAAGTATAACCAGTCTTTCCCTGTACTACCTGTAAGCTGTGTTTAAAAAAAAGGAGTGCATTCAAAAACTACGTGTTTGGTTATAGGGCAGTTCGGAACATTTGGTGTCAGAAGTGGGATTAAGATCCAACTGAAGCTAAAGAAGTAAGAAATAGTTTCTACTAGTAACAATAATCATGGTAGCAAATTTGAATTCTTTAATGAACTTGATTATTGCAATGCATATTGGCATACAGTAGAACAAAGAGGACGTGAAGAGGAGCCAACAAAACATGAAGCAAGAAATTAAAGAAGATATGAAGAAGAACCAAGAAGAACTGAAGCATGAACTTACAGAAGATATGAGAAAGTATCAAGACATGAAGCAAGAAATAAAAGAGGACATGAAGAGGAAGCAAGGAGACCTAAAGCAAGAAATACAAGACATAACAAAGAACCAAGAAGAAATAACTAAAAAAATATTATTTGAATTGACAATGACGGAAGATGTAAAAGACGAAAATCGGACAAATGGAGAAGAAAGTTTAAAAACAAGTTAAGGAGGTTCATGACTAAATGCAGCAGGAAGTCCAAAGTCTACGATCTCAGATGCAGAAGTTTGGAAAACAATGTGAGTTAAAATCCGACATTGTCTCTTCATCACCAGTGATAAAACCACCTACGTCTGATGGTAAAGTGCCGTGGGTTACTTAGCCCTCAAGAGTGTGAACCTGAAACTAACTTATACATCCTATCCTGAAGAAATTAAGCAGTTAGCATTTTTATTGAAGGCCTTCGTGACACTGGTACCAATCAGGAATTAAAAATGGCTAAATTAAAAAAGATATCCGAAGTTCTCGCATATGCCCTTCAGTATGAAACTGCTAAACAAACATCCAGAAGTCAAGGAAAATTACGAAGACTAAATTAAACTTCAGAACACTCCACAATTGAAGACATTTTAAAACCTCTTGCAAGAGGCTTCCACCAGGCAACCGAAGGATGAAAGCAAGTATTTATCTTACCGACAAAGGAAAGGCATCCGTTGCTGAAAATGTGTGAAAGAGGGGCCCTGTACCAAGAATGGGCTTCCTGAAGATAATCAGGAAAACTTCCATTAGCCAGTTTTAAAGGGCGAAAACTAACTAAGTGTTAAAACTGGCTAAGCCTCATCAACATCGATCAAAAATTAAAGTAGAAGGCTGTAGAATAATGGCACTAGCTTGGTAGTACCAGGGAAGGTTTGTAGTCCGGAATGTGAAATGGTATTGGATACTAGTTCGACACACACCATCGTGAAGCCGGACGTCATAGCTACTTGTGAAATAGAAGAATTATGTCTTAGAAACAGCCAACTGTGAGACCAGTGAAATGTATTTATGAAGCTGGAATAAACCTGGGGAGTACAAATTTCGTACACGTTGTATTTGTGGCAGATATCATGGATTATGTCATACTTGGTTTTCACGTTATGAACCAACATAAGTTTGAACTTGACTTATCACAAAGAGTCCTCCGTACGAAAAATGAGAAAATAGTAATAAACATGTCTCGAAGAAATGATTCGACTGTACGAAAAGTTATTTTGCTAAAAGACGTTACATTACCGGAGAGTTCGGAATGTGTGGTGAAATTAACGCTTGATGACTTAGATGAAGAAGTAATTTTATTTGAAGCGGTTCAAGATTGCCCACTGCATGCAAAGGGAATTTTACCAGCAAGAACCTTAACTCAAGGTAGAAAAAAACACGATGTTTGTCAAAATGATGAATCTTAAAGATTATCCTCAGCAAATTAAAAAAGGCGACAAAATCGAACCGTGTCAACCTGCTAATAAAATATTTACCTGAGCAAACTTGGCACCTTCAGGACCTGTAAATACTTTACCTATGGTACTCCAAGACCTGGTGAAATCGTCACAACATTTACTGAATAAAGTTCAGGTAACAAAATTGGAAGAATTCCTGAATAGAAATCAAGACGTCTCTCTCTGTCTGACAGCGACTTGGGAAAAACCAACATAGTTCAACATCGAAATAACACTGGTAATGCAGCGCCGCTAAAACAGCGTCTGAGAAGAATACCTTTCGCAAAGCTGCACGAAGATGATCAGATGTTTGAGGATATAGAAAAACAAAACATTATAGAGCGTTATATTATAAGTCTCTGGTCGTCACCAGTAGTCCTGGTTAGGAAGAAACATGGTTCCCACAGATTCTGCGTCGACTTCCTCTCATGGTTCTCAACCCTAGACTGAAAAGTGGTTATTTGCAAGTTAAGCTTAATCCAACGGATAAAGAAAAGACAGCCTTTTCTACTGGAACTGGATTGTGTTAATTCAAAGTTATGCCTTTTGGATTATGCAACGCCCCAGCGACTATCGGACGTTTAATAGAATTGACATTACATGGAATGGCATGGGAAACATGCCTAGTATATTTAAGTGATATTACACTAGGAAGATCATTTGTAGGATATTCAAGCTGTTTTCCAGAAATTGAGAATGGTTGACTTACAACTCAGTCCCAAGAAGCCCTAATTTTTCCAAAAAAAGTGAAATATCTGAGACATGTATGAACCGAAGAATGTGGAGAAGCATTTAACAACTTGAAGAATGTTTTGTGTAATGCTCTACTGATGTTATATCTTGAGCCATTCCAGATGTTTATCGTAGACACCGATGCAAGCAATGCCACTGTTCATGGTAATTTATCTCAAGTACAATATAGAGAAGAAAAAAGTAATAGCCTACTTCAGTAGGGTTCTTTCTAAACCTGAACGCAACAATTGTCTGACGAGGAAAGAACTACTGGCTATTGTTACAACATTGGAGCACTTTGATAGGTATTTGTACGGGCAAACATTTCTTTTAAGAACGGATCATGAGTCACTTAAATGGTTGCTACAATTTAAAAATCTTGTGGGACGAATAGCCAGGTGGTTGCAGCGCCTACAGGAATATGATTTTTAAATAGAATATCGGAAAGGAATAGGCCATAAAAATGCTGTTGCTTTATCAAGAAGACCATGCCCAGAAAGTTGCAAATACTGCATCAGACACGAGAAAAGAGAAGATCCTGATGATTTTCATTGCCGAAGAACAGCACTTCAAAGCTCTCAGGAGTGGGAGTTTTACCCAAACGTCAGGGAGAAGGCACAGATATTGACCCTATAGCAAAGCTGAAATTAGAAGATTCACCAAGACCTTGTTATCCAGAAATTGCAGCCAAATCCCAAATATTTAAAGGATACTGGGCTTTATGGGACTCTTTGGTGATAAAATACGGTTTGTTAAAAAGAATCTGGGAAAGTTCTGACGAGAAAAAAAAACAAATATCGAGCTATTTTGCCCTCAAAGAAAATTCCTGAAGTTTTGCAAACCGTAGACCATGGTGTCGGCGGATGATATTTTGGTATTATGAGGACTCAAAAAAGCTCGAGAAAGGTTCTATTGGTTGGGAAGTCGCACAGATGTGAAATACTGGTGTCGAACCGGCGAGGACTGCGCCGCCAGTAAAGGACCCCAAACTCGTACTCGTGGCAAAATGAAGCAGTACAACGTGTGAGTTTGAACGGGTTGCCATTTCCAGTTAGTAAGTCCGAGAATCGCTTTGTGCTAGTAGCGATGGATTACCTTAGCAAATGGCCAGAAGTCTATGCAATACTCAATAAAGAAGCCATTAGTGTTGCCGATGTATTATTTCAAGAATGGATTTGTCGAAATGGAATTTCCAAGGAAATACACTCGGACAAAGACAGGAACTTTGAATCTGATGTATTCAAAAATCTGTGCAGTCTATTAGGAATCCATAAGATAGGAACAACACCTCTTCATCCCCGGTCAGATGGAATGGTTGAAAGATTTAATAGAACTTTGACGAACTACCTGAAAATCCAAGTTAATGAACAAAAAAGTGACTAGGATAAATGCATTCAACCATTTTTACTAGTCTATTCAAATATTACACCACCTGCCAGTGTAATATATGGGTCCGATTTATAGCTTCCACTCGACCTCTTGACTGGACGCTCTCCTGACAATAAGATATCTACCACGGATTATGCCAGCCGGGTTAGTAAGCGCCTCAGAGAAATCCATGAAAAATTATAGATAGAAAGCGATAGAATAAAGTCATGTTATAATCTACGAGCCAGTCACTGGATTTACACTGGGTGAACAAGTTTGGTTATACAATCCAGACGCTCGCCGAAGTTGCAGAAGTCATGGGAAGGCACGTATCGTGTGGTGACCCGACTGAATGACTTAGTATACCGGATTCAGAAAAGCCGTCATGCAAAAATGAAAGTGGTGCACCTTCATCAACTAGCCCGTTACCAAGATACCGAAGATGTTTGATCGGGACGATCAACTCTCGGAAGGGGGCAACGCTGCGAATTTAGCCCTATTTATAGATTTGTTTTAGGTGAAATTATTGTGTATTTGTTATTTTAATAAAGTAGACTTATATTAATTTGTATCCATGTAACGAATATGATAGTGTCAAAAATCCTTCTCGAATGTTCTATTAGGTTTTTTTCTTTTCACCGTATACTATTTATATAGTTCTAGAATGTTCTAGATCATTCCATCCTTTTCTAAAGGCTATATAAGCGTGACGCGAGACCACATTTTAATTCAATTTAGTTTGATATTTCAAAGTGTAAGCAAGTATACAGTGACACGTTTTAGGTTACTTAAGTTACGAGTGTTACGTATAACCAGT